>OX465096.1:20323662-20641162 GCA_949987625.1 Chalcis sispes
CTCTCTGTGCATATGTAAGCTGTTGTATACGAAGCGAGGAGGACCTCACGGTTTAACCCTTTGAGGTGTGAGCTGACGTTCCTCCTTTTTTATTTTATTTTTTTCGTTTTATTTACCCCATATTTTTTCCGGGCGGCAGCGTTGCCTATGTTAGCCGCGCTCGTTCGGTATTCCACGCTAAAGAGGAAAGGGGGAGAAAACGGAAAGAAGGGAGACTACTCGCGTACGTGCGCGCATACGTTTTTCTCGCGGAACAATGTGATTGTTTGCATGTAGGAAAATATGTTCCGCTCGTGTTTACATACCGCGTCGTGAAGAGCAAGGGAATAGAATGTAAATTTAGTCGCATTTTTTTTAACGGGTACTCTTTTCCTCGCCTAGACTTGTCGATTAAGACTGCTTAATCACATCGAAGGTGATGAAATAGATATCTGTTCGAGTAATTTAAATCGATAATTATTATTAAAGATGATTTTAATTAGATTTTCATCAAACACAAAATTTACTTTTTTTAAATTTAATTTATCATTGAAATTGAAGCATTCTATTGATTAAAAAATATATAAACGTAAAGGAAATTATTCTAAATTTAATAGGTTGAAAATTTTTAAAAATAAATTTCGTAATAATATGACAATTTTCAATGAAATATTACAAACTTGTCAGCGATGTATCGAAATTAATAATTATATTGATGATTTTACTATTTTGATGAAAGCAATACTTGTAATAAACAGCGAGTTCCATCGTAATTAATATACGCATATTTCAATAAATGGCCAAGATAATTATTCAAATAATAAATATAAAATTTTAAAATTGTCTATTTTAATTTAAAATTATAAGGATGAGTAAAAATTATTGAAAAAAAAATTAAACTTTAAAACCTTTATTTGATGAAATTTCACAAAATTATATTAAAATATAATGAAATTTGAAATTTTATTTTGTAATTGAAAAATAAAAAAATTATGTTTTCAGCGGCATAAAAATTCAAAATAATTAAATTTTATAGTATTGCTTATTCTGTCGAATGATATAAAACATTGAAAATCCGTTTCATTCCGAGCTATATGTAGAACAATAGCACAATATAGTACACGCGGTTGCGAGGGAGAAACCTTCTGGGTTGAAAGCTCAAAGCGCAGCGTGAAAGAAAAGGAGAATTCCCAAGTTACGCACTAGGACGCAGAGAAACTGCGTGCAACGGAAAAAAGAAAGAAAAAAAAAGGGGTCCGAGAGATCGTCGTCGTCGATCTTTTCGAGTTGCCATTGTGACGACAACTATGGCCCCAGGGCCATAAAATATATCCAAGAGGTGCAGTAGGACAACCTTGCCTTTCCGCTCTTCGTATATAACGAGTCGATGACAAAAAAAAGTATGATACTCTCCGTACAAAGTACAGGCTATACGGACTCTATTTAATGCTTGCGCGGTTGACGTTCCTATAGGTTTTCCGGCATTGGCGCCGAGTGTTCAGAAATATTGATGCGTGTGTGAGTAAAAAAAAAAAAAAAAAAAAAAAAAAAAAACGAAAGAAAAAAAAAATATATGTTCAAAGAGAATCAGATGTAACTTGGCGTACAATCACACAGACACAGGCGCGCACACGCGCATAGATGAGAAGAATGCAACGCGCGATGAATGGCTGGAATTTTCTGTGCCGTTACGCACTTGCATGAGAGCGCGTGCCGAGTATTTCATTGCGTTTTCCGGTTTATCCCTCTCTCGTTCGCTTTATTTTCTCTCTCTTTTGTTTTTTTTTTCTTCTTTTATTTTTTTATGCTTCTTCTCTGGCAACGCGATAGCGCTTGAGCGAGTATAACTGTAATCCGCATCGACTCGATTTGAAAATATTTTCGATCTGTTTCGATTCGAGTTTCAAAAAATGACAAAAGAACGATGATTTCATTACATTTTATTATCATTATCTAATATCGCGCCAAATAATTATGCGATATTAACTGAAATAGGTATAGAACGCAAAATAAGAAACGAGTGTTTCTATCGCTGTGAATTCCGATAAAATATTAATAAGTTACGGTATTGGTCGTACGCGCCTGGTATTACACATTATGTATTGCTTGCTTTCGCACGAAAGTAAATATTTACTAAAATGTATCCGAAACGAATATACATTCATTTTCTGAAAATGTTTGTTTTCGTTGTTGAACGCAAATATTTGCGAGCTTGCCGTCTCTCTTTCTCGTGAATAAAGCTTCGTTCCTGCAACGTGGACTATTTACTTGCTTTAACTGAAATATTGATTAAATCGATTAAAATTTTCGTTAATTATTATATTTCCATTAAGCTTTGATCGTTTACATTTTTTTTTTTTTCATTTTCAATTAAATGTATGCATTAACTTTTGTTTTATCCCATTACCAAATATAATTTTTATACATATTTTATGTTAAACGTCAATAATTTTTTCATGTTCCTTTCGTTGCAATCATATTTCGTTGATTAAAAAAAAAAAAAAAAATCGTTGATCATGAGTTTAAAAAAGAAATTTTAAAACGTAAACGAAACGTATCGCACAAAAGATGATACATGGAATTTTACACGATATCGTTGTAATTGGCAGTTAGTGCGAAGAGGAAGAAAAAAATTAAGGGGCAGACAGGGGGGGGGGGGTAGAATAGAGCCGAAGCGCTGTAACGAGCACTTAGACAGCAAAATTTCGTCAGTCCGGCGTAAAATCGATGTACAATTTATTAACGAGCTCAGCGGAATGCGAAACGAACCGTTGCGTAGCTATTCTCCCTTCCTCCTCCCCCTCTCCCGCCACATTTGCAAATATGTCGTGACGCAGTGGAAAGGTATACGTAAAGAATTTTGTCACGCGACCGTCACACGCGCACGAACACAATATGTCGACGCAAAATAAATAGTTAACGTTGTTCCGCAGATTTACGTTATTCTTTTTTATCTACTCTTTTTGCAAGGTCGAGCGCTTTGAATTAATTGAAAATTCATTGCCACGGGAATGACGAGAGTTTTTAACTTTGGCAATACTCGCCTCGTTTGTTAGGTGCGATTGACGTGAACGCGATCGCCATTAGCAAGCGAAGCATTTGATGAATCTGCAACGATTGTATTTGAAGATAGGAAACAGTTACGAGATCCAACAATGTATCGTTATTCGCAATGTTTATAGCGGAAGATTAGTGAATATAATGAGTCTTATCATGAAATATTTAGTAATTTTCTTCCTTTTCCTCGAAACGAGGACTTTCAGTTACCGTACGCGTTTCCGCTAACTCATCTGTACGATTCCATCTACGGGTGTGAATTTATGCAGTATGATGGAATGTCTTGGAACGTAAAACAAGTTACGTAACGATTCACGATAATAAAATGATAACGGTGTCGGTAATTTTCAAAGAAAATATAGTGCGATTATGATAAATTAATTAATTTTTAACAGATAAGGAATCTTAAAATTATTATTATTATTACTGTGAACGAAACGTGGCATAAGTTAGAAGTATTATGTGATATTTTTTTATTCGAGTTGAACAAAATATAGTTTATTTATTTTCATGAACTATTGTTTTTATGCTCGCAGTGTTACTTAAAGGCTAAAGATAAATCAAATCGCATTTAAAGTGACAGAAGTAATCTAATAAAGTGTAAGAGGAAAAAGGGTAAAAAAAAATCTACACAAGCTGTACACGAACTACTACTATATGCGTCGACAAATGGCATCGAATGATCCTCTAACGGCATTTGAAGCACCGCTATTTTTCCAGCATCGCCGGTACACAAAAGAAACTCGTTTTTCAATTCGGCAAATCCTCGCATGCAGCGCCAACCATTCGTCAACAATCGCAAGGCCTTCGAGTAGCTGCAATATTCCATAAGAGAGAGAAGAGTTGGTTTGCGACTCGCGACATGCGTTCCACGTCGATTATTACGGTTTCGACATTCTAACTTGTAGGTCGACGCTGCACGTATTGCAGATGCTTAGATATTATGAAGATGAAATAATGATGAAGAATGAAGAGAAAAAAGAAAGCTGTAGTAAATATAATATCGAGGTTGGAATTTACAAAAAATACTTTACAATTGATGATGATATTTTCTATATTGCAAGATGTAAATTTTCAATAGATTTGATAATGCGATATAAAATGCAAATAAAACATAATCGCACTATTATCTTCAAAGTGCGTAACAGAAGCGATTAATTTTTCTCAACTTCCAACGAATACAGGTACAATAACGAACGACTAACCTTCAATAATTCACATCGTCTCGAAAGACAAAAGCCACAGCAATTTTATTAAATTTTTAGTTCTCGGTAGATCTAGGACGCCGAGTTATAATTAAATAACTGTGAAAATTGATGCGAAACTTTGTCAAAAGAGATAAATCCTTAGAACTAATTTTCCATCGCCCAAAGAAAGCTCAATCGTCAAAGGTATACCGAGGCTCTTCGTCCTTGTAGTCGCGGCTCTTGGAAAAGTGACTATTTCCCATAGCGAATCTACGCGAGCGCGAAGTACATCCAACAAGTGCGAAAGACAATAGAGAAACGTACGCTTCCCTCCTTCTCTCTCTCTCTCTCTCTCTCTCTCTCTCTCTCTCTCTCTCTCTCTCTCTCTCTCTCTCTCTCTCTCTTTCCCTTTCTTGTATAATAGGACAAAGGGATCGTACCGCGAGCGCAATATTCCTTCCCTCGCGCAAACGTATAACGGCGCACAACTTAGACGCACGCGTGTTAACTCGCAAGTTAAAGAGCGACACGCGTGCCCGAATATCTATCTCTCTCTCTCTCTCTCTCTCTCTCTCTCTCTCTTCTGCGCCACCCGTCGCGTCGCCTAATCGAGTTTCTCGACGCGTATAGTACGCGACCGAGCTATATATTCCTGCCTTGTGTTTACCCGAAGGAATTCGTCGATCTCTCCTCTCCCACTCCAGTTTACACGCATAGCAGCGATTTGTTGGGACGGTAAGCTAGCGCCAGTTCAAGGACGCGGAAAAAGAGAAAGATGGGGAGAGAGAGAGAGAGAGAGAGCGTCAACCTGACGGAAGGAAAGCGCCGCTTCAGCGATTCCTGCACTGTCTCTACCTCTGCTACTCTCTCTCTCTCTCTCTCTCTCTCTCTCTATCCCTCTCTCTTTCTTTATCTAGCTGTTATGCTTAGACTTGGTTAAGGGGAATTTACTAGTCAGCTGTATTTTGTCCTTCCGTTATAACGATGTTGAGAGAATTTGGTATTTTGCGATTGACGAGGGATTCCGTAAGTGAAGATAAATCCAATTTGCTTGTTATAATGTTTTACGATGTATTAGCAACGAATACTGTAAGTTATGAAATCGTTTAAATTTATTTTATAAATTTAAACGTATTATGTATTTATTTCAATCCGGAAAATAAAAATTGTAAAAATGTAATTAATATAAACGTAACAAAAATAAAAAATTGAAAATAATGTTCTTTGATTTTTTAAATTTATTTTATTTAAATTGAATGAATTTCTTGTTCATTGCAAGTGAATTACGACGACGAAAATTTTAACAAGTTTTTTGCACATTAAAAAACTTTTCTAGGTACGTACCTACTCCTTAACGAGTTTTAAGAAATCCAATTTTCTTCGCTTCGCTTGCGTTTTGTCCGAGTTAAAATAAAAATGGCTCGCACGACATTAAAAACCCTTCGTTATTAATTTTCTTTTCTTATCTCTTTCAAGTTCCTTTTTCCTTTCTTCTTTTCAACGCCAACCTTGAAAAAACGTAGCGACCGTGAAAAATAACATCCGCCGCTATGTCTTAGCCCGAAAATTTAATGTCAATACTCGAGTGGCAAACCGTTACTACCGTTGTTGCTGTACCTTTTCTCGTTACAGCAAAACAATATTCAAAACAAACTTTTCGAGCCAGTGAACTTGAAAGATCGGAACTTCTTCGCAACTTTGGCTCCAAAACTATCTCAAAATTTTCGTATCGAATCCGCGTTGCCGACAAGAATTTAAAATTTTTTTGCGTAAGAAAAAAATAAGGATCGCATTGATTTTCTCAAACATTGAGATTTTTTTTATAATTTCAAAAATTTATAGTATGTTATTTGTCATCGTAGTTTTCGCACATCGAGAACGACGAGAAGGAAAATTCAGTTGCCCGCAGCTGCGAGAATACGGTGCATAAATAACATCGTGCCAAAATTTAACCCTTTATGTTAATTATAGGATACCTTGCGAATACCATTTGATGCGTAGATACGCATGGCTAGGCGTGTGCACACGTGTAACATTGCACGCAAGGTTTCTCTCGGATGTTTCATTATAGTTTCAGTAAGCAATTTCTCTCTGCTCTAATGTTGAATTATTTTCGTGATAATTCAAAGTAAGCGATATGATTTCAAATTGAAATCGATTTAATTTTAATGCTAAATAATACGAGAAGAATTTTTTGTTTTTTTCTTACATTATCGATATTATTATAATATCGTTATAAAAATATTGCAACGTATAAAGTCATTTATTATATATCAATTCCGTTAAAAGTATGCAAAAATATTTAGGTTGCTATTTCAAGACGTGCGATTATCGCAACCTTCTGCGATCGGCGCTTTAAAGCGAGATCGAAGAATTTATATATACGGAAAGGAAAGTATTCAAAGGGAAATGAAGTAGTAACTCGAACGAGAAGTGCGCTATATACCGAAATACCAAAGAATAAGTCGAAGACGAAGAAGCAAAAGGCGAGGAAGACGACGAGGACGGGACGGCGACGGGAAAAGCACCGGAAAGGCAGACGACTACGCGGCTGGAGGGGGGAGTAACGGCACAGCGATTTCCGCGCGGCCAGTCACTCGGCGAAATTCCGCGCATACGCGTGCACTACTGTAACCGATGCCTCGAGACATGTATCCTCCTCTCTCTTTTTTTTCCTTCTTTAAGTAGTTCGTGTGTGTAAATATATATATATATATATATATATATATATATATATATATATACTTTTTTTTTCTCGAAAGAAAAGAGAGCAAAAGAAAGACAGGATTTTCCCGTGGCTTTTAGGTGGATTGAACGTATACGAGCGGCTGCGTTGACGTCGACAATTCATCTCGTCGCGAAAAAGAAGAAAGCTAGAGATGGGAAGAAGGAAAGATAGAAGAAGAAGGAGAGGAAAGAAGACCGATGGGGTCGTGATGGAAAAGATCACCGAGTGAAATAGGTGGAACGGGACTCGCGAGCTCGGGAGAAGAAGAGTCACCGGGGGATTTTATAAAACGGCGCTTGGATAAATGATTAGCGCGCGATAAGTTATTGTTAATGTATGCACAACTGCTTTCGTGATTTTTATCGTTTACACATATATACTGCGAAAGCTTTTTAAGCGAGAACGGACAATGTCTTTCTTTTATGAGAAATAATTTTCCTTATACGAATAAAACGGACGTTCTCGTTGAAAATTTAAGCGAAGCAGAATCTAGGTCCGCTTTGAAACTTTATTACTAAAGTAAGGTTAAAAAGGAAAACCGTCGGTGTGCAAATAATCGTTTTTTTCATCGTTGAACACTTAACCCGATATTAAAAAGGTAGCCGAAGTAAAAAATGTAAAAAAAATTAGCTCCAAGAAACAAGAATGGGGCAGCTCGAGTCTCAAGGGTGGAAAAGCTTTGAAAAGAGAGAGAGAGAGAGAGAGAGAGAGAGAGAGAGAAAAAAAGACTAGCATAAGAACATTCTCAGGAAAATTCGATCGCTTCGTACCTTAATCCATTATCGACAAGAGATATAGGAGAGAGCCTTACTCCTCACCTTGTTCACTCGCGGCGTCGGCTTACCTTGCAAATATTTGCCGCATAAATCCCAGCGGGAGTATGCGTATAAGATCTTGCCGCCCGCAGCGATCGTTCAGGAAGGGAGAGAGAAACAGAGAGAGAGAGAAACTTAGATACATCTGTTACGGATTCATTTTTTTCGCGCGTTCTTCCTTTCCGCTAGCACACGTTAACACGTACCGCTGATGATATCGTCATTGGATTACGCGAGTATTTTTTTATTTTGACGAAAGCCGTCAAGTTATGTGATAGGTTTCATTTTACGTTTAATATTTTAAGTAAGCTACGTAAGGAATGTAATAGAATGTGATAAATAATATACTTGATTAAAATAGAGTAATATAAACGTAGTAAAACATCTTAATATTATATTCTCTTTTTTTTTTAAATATTTCTTAAATTATTCAATTGAAATCAATTGCAGTTTTCTCATTGCTATTTCACCATTGAGCCAAGCAAAATGCGTTAAATAATTTGAAACGGGCCGATTGTTCGATCAATCGATTTATTTCATCCATCGAAATTTCTCTCCCAAGACAAAAGTCTCCATCGTTTCCCCCTTTTCCTTCGTTCAAAGCCCGACGGAGTAGCGCACAAGGTCGTGTCGGCGCATGAAATTTCCATGCAATCGGAATAAATCATACGAGAACTATCGGAGAAGAGACTCGTCAATTCCGTCACTCGCTCTCTCTCTCTCTGTCTCTCTCTCTCACGAGTCTCCGTAATGCGAGTACGGCGAATACACCAAGAGAAAGGGACTTGGCCCTTCGGCCAAATTCTCCCACAATGGGACCACAGAAAGGGAGAGTATGCAATAGGAAAGGCGTTCTCATAAGACGTACGAAGCCGGAATTCCCATTAGGTGTTCGTGTGCGTATGTGCGTGTGAGAGTATCGAGGCACAAGGCCGCGCTCGAGATCAATCAAAGGTAAAACGTGCCGGCGCGCGGCAGACGGTTTAATAATCCGGCAGTGTTTGCTTCGTGTACGACAAGGACGAAACTACGTATATACGCATGTATACGTGACGCGGGCGAATCGAGCCTTGGAGAACGTACGTCTGTGTACGCGTGCGTGAGTGTGCCACCCGCCATTGAGTGAGTATACTCTCTCGTGCACACTCTTTGCAGCTGCTTAATTTCGAATAGACGAGAGCCGCTGCGACTGTATCGTACGTCTGCTGCAGCGCGAGCTTTTATAAATGTATATATGTCAGACTATGGGGGAGAAATCGGTAGGCGAAGGTGTGTGTACCTTGAATGTTTGCGGATTTTCCATGGGCTATATATGTATGGGTGTGCGATTATTAAAATTTATTATTCGCCGGGTGGTGCTCGCGGCTTTGTTTGCGCTTTTCTGCAATAACAATCCAAAGAAGTGAGCTCTCCCACTCCCACTCTCGCTCTCTCTCTCTCTCACTCTCGCTCTCTCTCTCTCTTTCTCTCTCTCTCTCTTTCTCTCTCTCTCTCTTTCTCTCTCTCACTCTCACTCTCCCACTCTCCCACTCTCTCACTCTCTCACTCTCTCTTTCTCTCTCTCTTCTTTCCTTCTTCTCCGGGCGCAACGCAAAGAGCGAGAATAATAAACTCTTCTTATGGGATTCTGCGGATGCTTCCGGAAATGGAGGCTTGTTTAAGTAATAAGCGTTTTTAAAATCGCTTTTTTCTGCTACTCTTCTTCTTTTTCGGCTATGTTTGTGTACGCACAATGCAAACAGCTATATTTCTTATTATTACACACAAAAAATCTTTGATATTAGTAATCTAAATGATAATTATGATTCAATTATGTTTACATACACTTCATTTTATACTTAAAATAATTTTTCTTAATGTCTCCTTTTTCGATAAATGTTTTGTTGGTTAAAACTTAAAAAAAACAAAATTAATTTTTTTTATTTTAACTACTGAGCTTTTGTCATTATTGGATCGATTTTAGTTTCTAGTTTAATATTAATTTTATACGTCAAACTATCTGAATAGATTAGAATAATGAAAACTTTTCTTTCAACATTTATTTTTAATTGCTTTTTAATAATTTTTAATATTTCGATTTAATAAATAGTGAAAATTATGAAGCCATAATTAAATGAATAAGCAAACACTTTTTAAGTATTTTACAATATAACCGAAAATTATAAAAGAATGGCGCGTTAAAAAGCCGCCGACAATCATCTTAAATGTCGGATTGAAGTCGCGCGATAAATGTTATAAGAAAGAGAGGAAGAAAGCGAGAAGAAAGACGGACGTACTATTTCATTAAATTTAGCGAAAGGCTAGACGGCGAAGAATTCGCAACGCGAATGTATATACCATTCAAAGAAATAAACGTACGCGTTTTTTCCCTAAAAGATAAAGAGGAAACGAACGAGCCATAAACGAGATGAAACTCGTCAACTGAAGCTGTCTCGCGTCGCTCTCGCCCCTTTTTCCTCGCACCCTGGCCATCATAGACGAACGATACGCGCTTTTTACCACCGGGAGACAGATCGGCGGCTTCACGCGGATACACATCTCTCTCGGAGAGGATGAGGAAACGAGAACAGGATATACAATATTCTTGGCTTATACACAATACGGCAGGTTTCTTCTTTCATTTTTTTCCCCTAGGAGAATCGGTAAAGTCGACGTGCTGGAAAAGAGAGAAGTGGGAGGAAGAGCGGTAGGATCGCGTCCCGGAAAAGTGTCAAGGAAGTTACCGGGGCGACGCGCTCAACAAGACAATGGCAAAAAGAATCACGGTCCAGCGGTCTGAGAGAGAACAGTGTGAGTGAGAGAGAGAGAGAGAGAGAGCGAGAAGGAAACAAAGCGTGAAAACTGGATGGGAAATGCAATAATGCTTCTGCTCGTCGCCTCTTGTATTCTGATGAAAGAGAGAAAAGTCGAGATTTGGAATCGCAAGGACCCGGAGTGTAAGTATACCGCGTTTCACATCGTGCGGAATGTCATTCCGGTGTCGTTTGACTCGTCGCAATGAGACAGAGAGGGAGAAGAGGATTTTGCGCTTCTTTCGCGAAATGCGGGAGAGACTTTTCGTCAATCAATCGTCGTCTTTTTACGAGACGGGTTATATAGCGCCATAGCTGCTGTCGTTCTTTCAAATCGTTGGCACGTTTCAAATATGCACCGGAGTCAGCACTTTTAACGCTGCGATTTCATTGCTGAATTCTGCTTCGTTTAATGAAACTAATTTGAAAATTATTCGTGCTTTATGATTGATGGGTGTGATATTGTGATTTTGCACTCGCTGAATTTGACTGCGGAATGGTAAAACTTTTGGTCAAATTGATCGTTAAATTAATTTTGAATGTCATTTCTTTTTTTTTTAAATGTTCTCAATAAAATAATTTTACAAATAAAATTTACTTGAACAAAAAAACATTTTTAAAATCACTGAATATTTACATAAAATATTTTATTTTGAATGTTTTTTTTTATTGTTTATTCTTTTTTAAAAGAAAGCAATTTATGTGTTTAAAAATATTTTTGAAAAATAAAATATCTCTTGGTAAAACTTGCAACTAAAATAAACAGGATATCTTATATAACAAAACACCAAATTTAAAAAAAATTCCATTCAACCGTAAAAATAAATTCCGCAACTTTTACATTCATCAACTCCAAAAATCCAGTGTATCCGTTTTCATTCCAGCTCAGTTTTCCGCACATCCTCTTTCCATCCTCCGACTTTCGATCTTCTGCTCTCACGCGCGTCATCGCTCTCGCTTTCGTCTAACTCGGCTCGCTGCGTTGCATTTTCCTTCGAGTTTGCCGCGTGCATATATATATATATACACACACTCGCGCACACAAACGCACGGATACTAACATACAGGGACAAAGTCCCGAGTATCGAGGAGAAAAATTCCACGGCGGTGAATAAATCAAAGACGACGCGGTTTTCCATCTCGCGCGCGGCGCCGGCGCTTAATGTGCGCGCGAGATGGAAGAAATTGGATTCCCCGCGGCGCGCGCGGCTCTTCCGCTATTTTTCCGCATAAATATTGCATGAGCCTGGAGCGAGAGAGAGAGAGAGAGAGAGAGAGCAGCGCTTTGACTGATTGCGAGGATTAGGGAATAGCGTATGCGTGCACGTGGATGAGAACGCATCGATGGTAACTTGGATGTGCTATCTTTGACAAATATATGTATATATGTGTAAAGAGTCAGGGAGAAAAAGAGGATTTTTATCCGAATTTGCTCGGATCTATCGCTTGCCGATTGGGAATTTCAACTTTTGGCGATAGGTTAAAAGGATAGATTTACTCTTCCGCGTCGAAGTGTGCGCACTACTAACGTTGAAAGTTATGGCGCGCGTATTTTCGTTCGGTTATACGTATACATATATATCCGCGTGTAGGAAAGGTTGGATCTTACGGTGCACATTCGTCTTGCGCTCGGCGAATGTTGAATGCATAACGACTCATCGGAGACTTCGATAAATTTATTTCTCGGTACTTTTACGAAAATTACCTATATAAAATAGACGAGTATAAATATCCGAGCTCGAAAAATCGTGCGATCTTTAAAATTATAAAATTATTGTTACCTAAATGAGTTGACTCTTTAAAAAAAAAAAAAAAAAAACGCTGCGCGCAAAGTCAATAGAATGAAATTAATAGAGCCGCGTAAACACAGATATAACAAACGGGTATAGAGAGATTACAGGGTAACAAGGGAGATTCGAGTATATTAAAGAGGACGGAAGGAAGGATATCGAAGGAGGAAGGAAGCTCATATACATAATTCGATTAGGTCTATTGCAAGCGCTTAGTTCGACTCGAGCACTTTCCCGCGCTTAACCAACAGATCGAGCAGTCGAGGAGAGGCAGTCAAGAGTAAAGCGAGAGGAAGAGAGAAAGATATATAGTTAGAGAGGGAGAGATTTAATATACATCCGCGTGTTTGTCGAGCGGTCGTATGTATGTTTCTCTGTCACTCTCGCGAGGCGAACGATATCCAACGGCGGGTGTCTATCTGACGACGGGCGGCGGCGGCGGCAGCGGCGGCGGCGAGCCAACGTCGCGTGCCAGCCGGAACGCGCCGCGAGATTTACCGGAGAAGAGGAAGGAGGGGTGGGAGAGTGAGGGATCACGTTGCTGAGTCTGGCAATCACGGCGCCTGGATTTCTCTCCTCTCGCGCAGTTCTCGCTCTATCTCTTCGCCGGCCGACGCCGTGTATTATCGCAGGCGCCGTCGCTTCCCTGTGTTTATATCGCTAAAAGCTTCGCGCGCGCGTGTGTGTGTGTGTGTGTGTGGGCGTGCGTGTGCTTGCGCGCGTGGAAAAGTGACAGCGAGATGCGCGTTATGCGTTACCGTATCTGTACGCCGCGCGATGAAGCTTTTCAGTGGATTTTGTTATTGTGGCTTTGGCGCTTCTTGCGACTGTTTAAATTTATTGTTTCACTTTGAATAATCAGTTATATTTTATTGATCAGAATATCAATAAGTTTGTAAAAATATCAAACAAGTTACTGTTTTGTAATATTAACAACGCGTTTTATCTTGCAGCAAAAAATTTATTTTCAATTTCATATCAATCAAAAACAAAATAAATTCAATTTCGCATACGCGCCTCTAAACGAAGCTAAAAATATCTTGTCCAAGTTAGCCGTATAAAAAACAGCAATAGCATGCCACATAACACATGTGAATGCTAATCTAACCATAAACAATCGATGGGTCAGCCAATAGACCAAAGCACTAATCCTTTCAAGCGTAAATAGCGTACAACATGTAAAAGGGGGTCGAGGACCGCTAGCAGCAGTAGCAACAGCAGCAACAACCGGTTAAAGTCAAATTTTAATGAGGCACGAGTGCTCGGCTATGTGAAGAGGCGCACAGAGAGACACGGCGAAGAGAGAGAAAGAGCAAGGAAGATAGAGCTAGAACGAGCGACGTAGAGATAGATAGAGAGCATATCGCCAGAGAAACGTCTCGCTAATGTAATGAAGAATGACAATATGGGTCGGCGATTAGGCTAATCGCCGCTCCCGAACGGCCTTTCCGAACGCGCGCCAGCACTGCCGGCGCTCCAATTAATGTCGAGCTCTGCGTCTCGTACCATATACTTCTCCAGTACTCCCCCTTTGGGTTGCCGCTGTTAGCTCGGCTGTTATTGCTACTAACGCTGCTGTTGCTGCTCTAGTGAGACAGAGTAAGAGAGAGAGAGAGAGAAAGAGAGAGAGAGAAACGGACGCATTGATACGACTTAACGATTCATGACAAGTGTCGCGTGCACACGCGTCCACTGAGACTCTTGGACTGCGTACGAGAGTCAGAGTATGAGTGAGAGAGAGAGAGAGAGAGAGAGAGAGAGAGAGAGAGAAAGCTTCGGATATTTAACGCCAGCAGCCAATTTCGCATTCAGATGACCGAGATGTGCGTGGAACGATTGCACAGCACGCGATTACCGACAAACGCGATTTGCTCCGAGTGTCGTGAGAGGATTATCGCGGCAACTGGATTTGCGTATTACCCGTTTGCACGCCTCGATCCCTTTCCCTCTCAATCGTTGCTTTTTTTTATAATTGAAAAGAATTAAAACAAAGCAATGACAGCCAATTTTTCTTTTGCTTTTCGTTACCGGACTTAAAAATTAAACGTTAATGTAATGTTTATTAAAAATTTGTCACTAATTCAACTGACTTGATTGAAAATCTTAATTGTAAATTTATAAATAATAATTGCATATGTTATAAATAATATTTTTGACTTACGTAAAATAATATTAAAAACGTCGAAGAAATGAGACTCACCTGCAACAAAAAATAAAAAAATCAATTAGTATAAAGTTAGAAGGAAGCAATAAACGAAATATTGCTAAAATAAGTAAAATACTTTTCTCCAAACAATTCGCAAAACACCCGAAAATTCGTCAACTCGAAGAAACTCATTTAATGAAAATTCTATGCAAAACACAAGACGCACCCTTCAGTCGTACACTGAGAGAGAGAGAGAGAGAGAGAGAGAGAGAGAGAGAGAGAGAGTCGCAGCTTTCTCAATTAAAGACGTTTTACGCGCCAGGATATCTAGACAGACGTACGCGACGGACGGACGAAGAGTAAGAGTGAGATATATAGGAAAAGCAAGACACTACACCATTTCTCTCGAAGGAATTTTCAAGCCGCAGGAATGTTCCATAAACGCCCGTGCGCGCGGGCACCGATATGGTCACACAGACCCGAGGAAGAATAAGAGAAGCCACGTAAGAAACTGTATACGCGCACGTCCTCGTCATAAGGTTAAAACGCGCGCGTGCGAGGAATGCGCGACTTTTTTTTTTTTTTTTTTTTTTTGTTTCAAAGAAAGAAAGGCAAGGAAAAGAAAGAAAAAATACTACGAAAGGAACCTTTGACTGACTTCTAAAAAGGCTCGGTGCTTTTTTTGTCGGCCTACGGTCAAATCGGCTTTTCGCATAATGCGTGAAAAAGCCGCGGAGATGAAATCGATTTTCGTCACGGTTCCCTTTCAAAAGGACGAATGAGCGAACACGCGCGCGCGCACACACACACACATAAACGTTCACACGGCCGCTTATCCTCGCAGCACGTCGCACGTCGAGTAGTAGTAAAAATTATCGGTCCGTTGCCACTCGTCGCGACGCCCAATTTTCGCGCCCGATATGCGCTCTGCTCTGTATATGGGAAAAAAAAAAGTTGGGAAAGTCTTTTGAAAGCCGGGGACGAAGTAAAAGAAAGGCGCGCCGCGGCTAGCTTCATTTTTTTTTTATCTGGTATTAATAATGGCTCGTTGATAACTGCGCTACGTGTTCGAGCTTAAATTTTTTCCATTCAACGGATGCAAATGGATTTTTTCATACGGTAGCAACAATTATAGAATTTACAAGCTGTTATACGAAATACATTCTTGGATTAAATTTAACTATTCTTTTGTAACAATTCGGAAATGCTCTTATGAAATGTAAAAATAAAAGTGAAAAATTGCTGTTACACGTGAAACCATAGAGAATGTTATTTATTAAAAGTTACGGATTTTTTTCACTAAAAATATTAATTTTAAAATATTGATATTTGTTATTATACAAAAACAGAGATGTGACATCTTTAAAGAGTAATTTCATTCATTCGAAATATTAAATATAAAAGCATATTAAATTTGTTTCTTGTTCAAGCGAATAAAATCGACTAAACAAATAAAAACAATGCCTTTATTTCTTTCTCCTTTTTATTATTTTTAAATTTGTACATTTAAAACTACGCGAATCGCAAAGTTAATTTTTCAACAGTGCATAATACGACAAAGGAACTCCATACGGTTGAAAAAAAAAAAAGAGAGGGCGAAGATGAAACAAGATTATGGCAACTTTTTGCCCGTTTTATATTATTCAAATAACAAACGCAGGAATATATACGGCCAAAAGTCCAATATCCATTTAACTTCATCGCTTTTCGAGCTTTGATGTCGAATCACGCGAGTGCTCCGCACTTTTTTTTCTCTCTTTCTCTCCCTCCTCTCCTACCTCGACTCGCTTCGTGAGAGAACGCAAACTTTTTCCCACTTTTTTTTCTTTTTTCTTCTTTTTGTTCGTTGTTATACATTTCACCAACCGTTTATTTCGTCAATTCGCCAACTCGCCGAAACAAAAAAAAAAATTCAAATTGGGTTTACGAGCTCGTCTGGCTGATTGCTTCGCGTGTGTATGTGTACACGTGTTTTGTGATGAAAAAAAAGGCGTCGTTGTAAATATGGAAATTGCCGCGTAGTAGTTTAAGCGTGTAATCTACACCTTTCGCGAATACGCGTAATGCGAAATTCTCTTGTTCGAATAAGCACCGACGTAAAAGTAAGCGATCGTTTTACGTTTGGGAATCCGACGTTCATCGCGCGTTTAAGATAACGCAAACGCACGAAAAGCTTAAAGACATTGATGTTTGTTGGAAAAATATTATACGTCGATTCTTTTACAATGAATCTAAGTTTAAACGTTTGTATAAAGTTACTTTATATTTAGAATGGAACGTTATAACATTTTTGTTCTCACATAAAGTTTTGAGGTCAAGAATATCTTATACTGTAGGATAATTTAACCATTATCTAAAATATACACAAAAAAAATATAATAGTTTCGTAATGTGTATTATTTTAAAAAGTACTTAAGCTTATCTCGTGTAAAAATCTTTCTACCATTATTTTTTTACGATTATTATTTATACGTTACGAGAAAAAAGATGTCCTTTCATAGATAAGTAAATAGTTAAAATTTAAAATAGGTTAAGAAATGATATTCATTTTACCAAAATTCATAAATTAGTTATAAAATATGCAAGTGCATGAAATAAAATAAAACCAAACCCAATGTTCAAAAGAAATTAAAAAAGGATATCAATTGTTTCACATTAAATTTTAAAGAATTGAAATGAAAAAAATAACTTTGACACCTTCGCCTTCTTATTCAGCAAAGTTACCAGCCAGCTTCAAATTCAGCGAAACTTTAAACAAAATCGAGACGACGGGCGGGCAAGTCTACAAACAAAATTCTGTATCACGGTATGTACGTGACTGTCGCAACCGTGAGAATTCGACATTGTCTCGCTAAACCGACTGCGTTGCCGCATGTAAAACTGGTTTCTAAAAATCCCAGCAAAAACGTTATAGTGGAAGTATAAACATGCGCACACGGGTAATGAAGAATTATGTACATGTTAACGATATACGAAACCGCCCGGACCGAGAAAGCTTCGTTTAAAAGCTCATTTCCGAAGGCAATCACGCGCGGACGCGTGTCCGTCGCTTCTCTTGCGAATTACGTGCTCGATACGTTTAAGAATGTGGTTTCGATCCACGGAATACGGGGCGAGAGAGGAAGAAGAGAGACTGAGAAGGAACTCGCTCATGGTGATACTTTGCCATTGTCGTCGAGAGCGGCTTTTTCCTTCTTCGGCTTGCGCGTATTGCCGTTTCTATCAATCCGTGTCTTAGAGCTCGACGTTGGAAGAGTTTCGATGCCGGAAATCAAAGGTTTGCATTGCGTTTAAGACTATGAGAGAAAAATTTATTTTTCTTTTCTGGGGAAATAAATTTGATTTTATTATTCACTTATTAATGATATTCATTTTTAATTTTTCTCTTTTTTTTTAACTCATATTTTCTTGCAAATCCATTTTAGCCACATAATTTTATTGTCTCTACCTTTCTTTCATTACAATTTTATTAAAATACCTCTTTCAAAAAGCACAAAAGTCCCTCGTGCAAAATCGTCAATAGGTGTGCAGTTAATTCGAAAATTCTAAATAAGAGTTTGCGCGATGATTGTTTGCTACGGAAAGTTATCAAAGAACGGAAAATAGTTGCACGATTTTGCTAGACAATGAGAAAGAGTTCATTGTACAAAACAAGATCGCTACTACTATTCGAGAATTAATTGAATTTAGTGACGAAGAAGACATTTACTCGTGTAATTGCAAGTACATAAAATGTGCATTTATATACTTATAAACATTATCGGAAGGTAGAGAAGCAAAAAAGCTTTCAAGCTCGAATAGTTTTTAAAAGGATATATTTACGTACGAGTACGTTATACAACCCGAACATGCACTCTTGTGCACTTTTAGATAAAGGATTTTTCAATCGAGTACGCATCAAATATTTCATCCCTCATTTGACGATACGCGCAAAATTTAATCCAATTTATTTTTACTTACACTCGAAGTGCTTTTATTTCCGGGCATATTAATGCGTGCGCGCGCACATACACTTCCGATATACTTTTGAGCAGCTGAAAAATTACAAGCGCTTATACCGCGCGCACGAGGATACGTAAGAGGTATGCGGTTAATGCTCAAAATCGATGTTTTGCTTCATTCTTGTTCTAACGCGAGCGAGAAAAGCGATACAACGTCGCGAGAGCGTTAAAAACAGGTTTTATCGTGTTCCCGCCTTTATAAAAGGCTTGTCTACTGGATATATGTATATGTACATACATCGCTTTACATCTCACTTAGCAAGAAAAGAGAGTGGCCTAATTGACGGGAGAGTAAGAGATGCCACCCGGATAAGGAATTCGATGCACTTTTTACGCGAACCTCCGCGAAACTGCTACCTCATCCCGCGAGCTCAGCTTGACGATGCACCTGCAATAACAGCGACGATGACCTATCAACGAGGCGAAAGAAATATACTTTTTCGATGACGTAACAGATATTTGGCACTGAATGTAAGCTTTGATCTGCGTCGATACCTTATAAGCCTGAATTTTAAATGATGAGCGTCTCGAAAATTGTGCATTTTGCTTATCTAAAGCAAAATGTCAATGCCCGCATTAACGCGAATACCTCTAAATATAAGTATTGATTTTTAAACTAACGATACCGAAGTTCTACAACTTAAAAAATTAATCGACAAATGCATAATTTCCAAGACTTGTAGGGAAAATCAATAAGTAATGAAATAAAGCGTATCGTTAAGCATTAAATTTACAAAAATTATTAAAGATAATTCAAAGTATTTTGAGAAGGGAATAATAATAAAACAACATGTATGCATTACAAGAAACATTCGAAATGTATTATAAACTTAATGCATTCGCCTTAACTACTTATTCTAAAATGCGGAAGAGTAGCGGCGGAAATCAAACTCAAATAAAAGCACTTTAATTACACCGTAAACGTGTACTTATTTCCAATCCACGTTTGAGGAAACGCACTTTATCATTTAACCTCGAAATGGATAAAAAACGTTAAAAGGAGAAACTTTTCATAGTGAAATGTAGACAAAGATAAAGCGAGGAATATCGCAAGAAAGAAAAGTCGTACTTCGCGAAGAGGATAAGAGCAAAAGAAACAGAGAAATAAGATAATGAACGAGTTGAAGTTGAAGAAAAAGAAGTGAGAGAGAGAGAGAGAGAGAGAGAAGAGAGGGGAGGGGGAGAGCAGAAAGGTAGAAAAGAAAAAGAGAAAATTACGGAGCGGAGAAAGAGAAGAAGAAACGCAAGCGCAAGGAGGGAAAGAGAGAACGAAGAAGAAGGAGGAGGAGGAGGAGGAGAAGAAGATAAATGCGCGAGGTCGTCGACTCTCCTCACTCGGTTGCGCGGCGGTGCATCTCGCGCTCGCCTCTTTCCTTCTGCCGTCTTCTGCTCTCCGTTTCGAATGAGCGAACCCGAGACTCGTGACGTAATATTACGCGACAATGTCGCGCATCGTTGGGCCGAAGTTGAGCGAGTGACGAGAACTGCGCTGATTTTTTGCGATTCGCATTCTCTCTCTCTCTCTCTCTCTCTTGCGCGCGCGCGTATAACGATGAGATCTATTCGTTGTTTTTTTTTCACTTTTTTTTATATAGTTCTCGTTTACCGGGCAATGCACTTGTACGTACGCGAAAGGAATTTTACGATTTTTGTTTTGTAAATGTGCTAATAAACTTTTGCATTGAGTTTTATCCATTATTAGTTTAAGATAATATGAATAATATTGTATTTGCAGTTAGATAATACACAATTTTCATTCAATTTTAATTATTTATGCATGAAAAATATTCTTTCTCTATTTACTGTGGTAATTTAAAAAAAAGGACTTAACTTAGACAAATAATATTACGAATAATAAGCCAGTTTAAAATAAAAATAGCCGCTAAAATTCTCTTGAAACTTGTTTATAAGTCATATAATTAGCCTCGTGTCTCCGTATTCTATTTAAAGTGTAACACATGCCAAACTAACTATCTGATGAATCTTAGTTTGAAGCTCGTCTAGAAAGATATTTGTGCTTCCTCATTACGCTGCTATTTCAAAAATTTCACGACGACCTTGCGAACATTGCCATGCATCTCTGCGTGCACATACCGGTTTATCGTAAAATCTAACGAGTTTAATGAATTTTATATTCGACGGTATATTGAATTCCAACGGTAATATTAAAATCGATAATGATTTTATATAAATAAATTCTTTTTTTTTTTTTTTATAAGTTGATGTGTCGCAATATCAAGTTTCAAAATAATCTCAACTGAAATTCCGTAAAGATCAAGAAAGGATAATAAAATCCACCCATAATATGTATACTAAACTACGATAAAGAGTTACGCGGTAACAGCTATGTCATCGAAGCTTAAAAAGAGAAGCGTTAAACTTCAAGCACTGAAGCACTGCCAAATGGCGCATTCGCAGAACATCTCAGAGCAAACGATTCAGCTTGAGCTAACTTTTACAAAGTGCAAGCTTTATGCACCACTCGTTCTTCGGTTACGATCGTCTCGTCGACTGCCCGAACTCGTCCGGAGGTTCGTCGGCGTTACCTTTTTGAGATTTATGTATATGCATTATTATCCGGATCGAGCTGTCGACGAGCAAAATTATTATTATAAGAGATGGGAGGTACGAACAAAGTATCGATCTGTAGACCCTGGCGGTACGCTTCGCTACTACTTCTTAATTCTTTCTCTATTTTTTTTCGTCAACTTTTTCTTCTTCTTGAATCTTCTTTCTCTCGAGCTTCTTACTTTTTCATTTACTTAGCTTTTCATCTGAAAGACGTCTTGATAATGTGCCATACAGCATAATAGCGATGGGATAATTTTTGCAATGAGCTGTGTGTAACTTTTTGAAGTAAAATTTCATGCTTTTGAAGTGTAACGTCGAGTTTATTTTAGCTACACGCGGATGAAATTTAACGAAACGTCTTTTGACTTTAACGTTTAAATCTTCGATGGAAGTTGGAATTTTTAGTTATAAATACTTTGACAGATCAAGTATTAGAAAAAAATGATAAAAAGCACAAGAGATTAAAGAAAAGCCACGTCAATCAAGGTAATTATGGAATTATGAATCACAAAATCTACGATGAACAAAGTGAGAATCGCGTCAAAGTTCACAAAACCTGCGTCTCGTTTGATAAAAAAAAAAAGAAAGTTTAGCGCTCTATTGTCTTATAGCCGTGAAAATTCGTTTCGTACAAAGACATGATTATAAATGTGTCTCGTTCTCGCTCGAACAAAAACGTCTCTTTCCACCGGGGTAAAAGAAACTCGCACAATACTCTCTCGTGCCTGCAGCTATATACATACAAGTCATGCTGTACTCTCCAACAGCTCGTCTTCTTTCGCGTCGCGTCCTTCATTAAATAAGTCGTCGTCGTCGTCGTTTCTGTCGGCTTTCCACAAGATTTTCACTATTTCGCTCGCGTAACCAGTCGGTGGCGCCGCTGAAACTTTGCCCGCGGCCATTCAAACGCACCTATATATATATATATATATATATATATATATATATATTTCGAGGCAAGTTTTACGCGCGTATTTCTTTCGCCCTCCGTTGACTAGAAATTGTTAAAACTTTCCGCGGCCTTTTATTCATCGAAAAGAAGGTGGTCTCGGATTGACTTTTGGCGCGTGACTCGAGAAAACCGCGTATCTTTGAATATTTATACGCAGCGCGTCGCGGGAATTCGGTGCCTGCTTCAAACTTCCCGGAGAGTATTTTCCATCCCAACGAGAAGAAAAAGGGGGAAGGGGTTCGCTACTAAACCGTTGGCCGGACTGGCTTGCCTCCACTCGAGTACAAGACCGCTTCTCGCTATGTCTTTCGCTGACCGTCACGTCTGCGGTCGAAGGAGTTCCGATGCACTTATACTCCGTCTTCGATGGCTGCTGAAATCGGTTGCGCCATTCGCACTCTTAGCTAGAATTCGTTGCGGCGACGACCTTCTATACTCTCACTTTTGTGTCCCGTCACAGCGGAATGATTTCGCGATAGCTGAGTCATGTCCGGGCAATAAGTGCTCGTTAGAGTCAGGTGACTTCGTTGGGACGGTTTCAAGATTCGAAAGAGAAAAGAGAGTTTGTTTTTTAACGGACGTTTTTTATGATCTAGTGAGACGGAAAATTATCTTAATAATTGTTTTAACAACAGGAACTTGTACGCGGATCGAATTTGTGGTTTTGAAATAAAATTAATTTTTCATTAAGTGCTTTATCATACGATAAACAAAATTTTTCTTGTACCTATAGAGTTGCATTCAAATATAACAATGATTTCTTACGTCAGAATTTTATCGACTATCTAAGTCTCAGAGAATGATTGCGTTCGAGCCAAACAAATTTCGTTTGCATCTTCGATTGCAAACCACTAAACTATACCAAGCGTGAAACAGTCTTTTTTAAATCCACCCATATTTATTTAATTTCTTTATTTTTGATCGCCGAGTCACGAACAGACGTTATTCGCATTCGAAGAAAGTCCGTCAAGATGTTTGTCTTTTTGCGAACAATGGAAAGTTTAAATTGAAGAGACTAGTCCAACCCGGGATTTTAAACAAGCAGAGCTTCACCTTACCCGAGAAGTGAAAATTTACTTCTCGTGCGGACTTGATCCGCTTCTTAAGAGTATTCTTTTATCGTGGAAAACAAGCTAATGGTATTGTGTATGCTTTTAATTAAACTAGTAATTGCGTTCAATTATATTCAATGATTGCGTTTTTAAAGTTCGAAAATTTACAATATTTAAGGCACAAATACGAAAATCCGAGAAAGCATTTTGTTTTAATTAAAAATACACTTCTAAATTACAGACATTTCGTAAACATTTAAATTTTTTAGTGTTATTTGGGTCAAGCTTTAATTTAAATTTAATTCGATGCGATTTTAATTAAATTACATTCAAACGAAGTTACGTGTCATTACAAAATAATTTTAAAATAATCGTTAAGAATCGCGTACCATCTCTCCCCGTCAGTGAATTTAATATCTTACGCATTGTATCTAACTATCGGTAAGGTCCGCGATAAATTGCATACCTAATTTACATTCATATAAAATGTACATAAAATAAATAACGCGTATTGCGCTATTTGCAACGAAAAAACACAAAAAAAAAAAAAAAAAAAAATATCTATTTCACGCTCATCACCGCCATTCAATTACGATTATATACCCCCCCTGGCGATATTCAAAGAACTCACCTCAACGAACAATCGCAAAGAAAGAAAAATCACAATAAAAACGAGTATACGGTGAACGGTACTACAACTCAAATCGCGCATGGGTATTTATCCGCACGATGAGAGAAAGAGAGAAGGAGAGAGAGAAGGGGAGGGAGGGAGGGAGAGAGAGAGAGAGAGAGAAAGCGGAAAGGATTATAAAGCTCTCGCTCGGCGAGTTCCCAAATGACGACGTTGACCGATCGCACGATTAGAGAAAGAGAGAAGACGTAGCCGGTTATCAAGATGAGCAAGCAACAGACAAGGGTAGAACCGAGAAGAGGAAAGCCTTACATAACCGTCGCAGACGAGTCCGTGCTCGTGCTGCTTGGAAACCGGTTGCGCGTTGTTCGCTTGGTCGTTCTCTCTCTTTCCTTCTCTCTTTCACTCTTCCGACTTCTATCGGCTCTATGCGTTACCGTCTGATATTTTTCGCAGAGAGCGCAACTGTCTTCTTACGCCCCGACGACTCATTTTCTTTCCCGAGACGTTCGCGTATGTACCCTAAGGCTACTTTAATGGCCCGTCTTAGGAGAAAGAGAAAGAAAGCGACGTAGACGCTTACTCTAGCTGTGCCGTTTATTCGCGGAACAGAGATATACTTTATGCGAGGATAAATGAGCGCGACGGCATGTAAGAAATCGCGCGGTGTCTCGAGTACGACTATACTCGAATACGATCGGTATTGACTCTGGCGTCGTGTGCGCAATAGATCGTTAAGCCCGCGCGTCTCCACAATTTTTATTAGAGTTCGTTAAAGAATATCGCAAACGTATCTCGCGTAAAACTTGCAATTTATGAAAAATTTCACAAATACGTATTTCTGATACGAATAAAATATCAGATTTCTTGAAAATGCCATCGTGATATTTGAATAATAAAAAAAAAAAAAAAAAAAAAAAGATTGGTAATCGTTGATATTTGAGCTTAAAAATTAGCGATTAATGCGATTAGCGCGTGTGCGCGATCCGGAAATTTGATCAAGTACCTATCGAATATTATACGACTAATCGAATCAACGTAATCGCACATATTTAAAAGGCAAGAGTTTACGCGCCATACAATCGCGACGTCGACTAGAAGAAAGTATCGCCTGAATCATCCCGGCGACTAGCCAGGATCCTGACCATTATCCCGATGATAATCAACGCCGATAATCTTTTTTCCGGCATCGCGTTATCGATCTCCTCGGCTCGATCAGCTTCGGCTTCGTGAACTTAAACGGCTTGCAAGTTAAAAAGCTGGATGAGAAAAAAAAAAAATAAAAGAGAGAACCGGTCGTAGAATTACTAGTATAAGGCGACGATCGTCGACGTCGATGAAGCGATCGGCAACGGGACCGTTACGTCTTTTAACGTTAACGTTGCTTTTCTCTTTTCCACCTCCTTCACTTTTCTCCATTTTTTTTCTACATCCAAACGATACTTTTTCTGTTTCTCTATTACTTGAAATGAGTAAAGTCGCTGGCGCGCGGCGCGTGGATTTTATCGGCGAGTTGTGCTCGCGCTATTAAGCAGCGAGCAATAAACCCAGTTTCCTTCTCTTTACTCGCTGTTGTCTCAGCATCTACGCGGATACGAATCAATTTCCCGGCGCGAATTCGCGTGACTCACTCTCTCCGACTCTCCCTCCCTCCCCCTCTCTCTCTCTCTCTCTCTTTCTGTTTTCAGTGTCGAGTTATACCGAGTCTTTGAAGTACCGCTGAAATTGCGCGGAAATCACGAATAAACGTATATATAGATATATGTATATATACATACGCGCGAGTATGCGGCCTGCGGCATGTATACATTGCTCGTCGTGCGGAGGAGTCGTTAAAACCGTCGACTCACCGTTACCACTGCACCTGCTCTTGCCCTCTCTCCTCACTTTCCGATCGAGAGACGAGTTTAACTTCATACAAACGACATGTATATATACAAACAGCTTGAAACCTTCCGCAAACTCTGGATCAAAGTGCGTGCGCGTGTTCTTGATTTATCGGAAACGTGTTTTGGTTTTTCCGACCATGTTTGATAATTCCACGGGTTGGATTAAGCGATTTAAAGATCTGGCGCTTTTGAAAGTGATAGTTTAGCTTTTAATTATGATATTGAAGGTTGATGAACTTCCTCATTAGAAGGAATGCCAATTTTTAACAATTTTCTAAAAATAAATTGTTTGCGTTCTAATATTTACGGCGATCAAAGCTTCAAAGGTTTATACCGAGTATACATTTTTAATAAAAATCTAATTTTCCGTTAATTTATTTGAAAATATATATTTAATTTAGTACAATATATACTCACCCTTATCTGTTGTAATTATTTAATATAAAAGTCTTGAAAATTATAAATAATTTTTAGAAATTTAATTATAAATTGCTATTAAAAATAGTAGTTAGCATTCAATTGACGCACAATATCGCTTACTCAAACTTTGTGTAATCACTTTTTGAGAAAATGTAACTCAAATCGTAATCTCCATAAACGAATAAGCGTTTAATTGACCAGCGAAGTTAATCTTCGACGCTGTAACTCAAAGTTTATTAACTCCTCGGTTAATGTGCACAAATTTGTCATGTAAATTGACAAGCCCTTGCGAGCGATTCGAGGAGTCGACATGCGTAAACATATAATTCACGTTCGCTTTGTGCAAAAGAAGCGTAAAACAGTTCTTGATATATGCGCGATCATGGAAAAGATAAACAGCTTTCCTTATTTTTTTCAACGCCACCCATAAACGATTCTTTCACCTCCTTCGAGTCTCTATTCGCGAGTATTACTTTTTTCTCTTTCTCCTTGCAATAACCGATACGCACCTACCGCGACTCTCGCGCTTTCTTTAAAATGCAAATTCGCTTAGAAACCATATGCTAATAACACGCCATCGACCTTCGGAGTTTGAACATCCAAGAAAATGCTCGCACGTCTAAACTTCTCTTTTAACGTGAAAAATAATTATACTCTGGCTGGTTACGAAAGAGAGAGAGAGAGAGAGAGAGAGAGAGAGAGAGAGAGAGAGAAAAAGCTCGAGTAATGGCACGAGAGTAAAACAGTCGTCGTATGTATGTACACCTGTAAATTTTTTACGACATTCCAGCTATTTATTATAATATTGAGATTTTAATGATTTCTGTATATCTGCAAAAGGTTTACAGGCATATTATACCATACGTAATGTATTACCTTTGCTGAATGATACACTATTATGAATTACACAATATGATTTCTGCAGGTCTTTTAATACGCGTAAAGCGAACAAAACTTTTTTGTTGCAGTGAATTAATATTATTCATATTCTGTGATAGTGAAGCAAGTCGAAGTATTTAAATGGAAAACCTTTAAATAATTATTTCGCTCAGTCGTATTTAGTTCTTAAAAATTTTCATATTAAAATTTATAATTTAAAAATTATCATATAAATCCTACCGTAGAAAAGCTAAACGGTTCCTAATTACAACGATTCAGTCGCAAAATTCTACGCGTTTCTATAATTCGTAGTTTCCCATGCATAAACTTTCATGATTTTACACAATTTTGTTCTCGATCATTTCGAACGAAAAAAGAAATATTTGAATTCCGCGTAGACATTTTTTCCCTTCGGTGATTCTGTGCTACTCGCGCAATTAAACGACTGACGGTACCAACGTGCACTGGAATAAAGCAACGGAAAACCAATGTCACGGTCTCTCCTCATTGATATAAGATTCTAGTAATTTTCTAACCGCAAGGATTTTCGCACCTGGTCTCAAGCCGTCGCCACCGGTTGGGAATAATTCATAAGGAGCTCTTTCGCTACGGTGTCTCCATGATGCGTTCGTTATTGTTGCACGTTCGAGATTGCGAGAAGTGGTTACATGAAAAATTCATCGGACGTTTAAAGATTCGACCGTTTTTTGCAGTGTGGATAATTGAAAAGTATGGGCAGATAATGGGAGTTTAATGATTTTTTTTTTTTTTTTCGATTAGTATAGATGGGATTGCCTTATTGGGATACCGCCAACATTATAATGAGTTGGTTTAAGTATGCTTAGTTATAAGTAAACGTTAATTAACTATGAATATATCTTCTTTTTTTTTTTTTTTTTTTTAATGTAGCGCCGCACCTTCGGGTAAGTTATTAAAAAAGTAGATTACATTTTTACAAGGATTAAACTCATAAAATTTAAGATGTTAAAGTCAGATATGTGTATGTATTTGTACTGAAAATCTAAATTAGGATTTTGTAATTATTTACTAACGTTAAAATTGGAGTAAAAAGCAAATTTATGTACTAAGATGAAAATTTATATCTTAATTTTATCCGTAAAAGATAAAATTTATTGATATCTGAAAACATTAATATTAAATCCACTATACTCTATTTATTTATCTTTTTTTTTTATCTATATGTATATATACCACTATATTTTTGCTTATAATTTGTCTACATTCGATGAATTATGACTACCGTAGCATTCCGAATTTTAACTCTGTATTGTAAATTATAATTTCCATAGATTCTACCTCCATTATCAGATCAAAAGGTTGTATAATAAATAAGTCTCGATCTAAGAAAAGTATTTGCACGGTCTCTCCTACACGATCGTTTTACACTAAGCTAGGCGCGCATACGTGATATATATTTTCTCATTCGTTCGCGTATACCTATACAGCGTGAATGAATAATAATAATCCCTCGTCAAAACAAAAACCTTTCTCGAGCTGCAGTGCAAATATACAAGCGCAATTTTGAAATTCAAGAGATCGACGAGGGAATTTAAATTGCTTATTCTTTTTCGTCTTTTATACTTTGCGATTTCTTGAAAAGATATCTCGAGTTTATTTTTGAACATGCACGAGTTAAATTTTAAATTTACGCGATCGCAAATAATTTATTTTCAAGATGTTTCCGCTTGCAAATTAATCAAAGTAGCTCGAAATTCAATATCCAAAAGTAATAGACTCATCGGAATCGTTCGACCGTTAACGGGTCCCCTTATTATACAAAAATCATACACACACGCAATGTTTGCGTGTCAACAGTCGCGATTCCGTAAACAGCATAATTTCCCAGCTGCAGTTGCCGGCTAATTTTCCGGCTGAAAAAGCGCGTCGGGCAATTTCGCGAGTCGCTCGTTGCAGCAGCGGTATATAGGACCCGGAGCGTCGGCCTATTGCTTTTGGCATTTGCCGGCTGCAGCGCCGCTGCCGCGAGCACAGTTGTTGGCCGCACGACACCGGCAGAATTTTACCCCTTCTCCTCTCCTCCTCCTCCTTTCCGGCTCGTCTCGTCGGAACGGCTGCAGTCGCATCCGGAACAGTCTCACGCCGTGTCACGCGATCCCTCCCCAACTCTCTCTCTCTCTCTCTCTCTCTCGCTCTCTCTCTGCGTCCGTACGGTACGACGAAGAAGAGACGAAGGAGAGACCGAGGAGTAAATATGTACACGAATGAAGATGAGCGCTAAGCTGCAGGTGTGGACGGAGGAAATGATCCGTCCCGTAATGTTACATGAATCAGCAGTTAGTTTCTTTTTCGGCTCTTCTTATATTTTTTTTTTTTTTTTTTTTTTTTTTTTTTTTTTTTTTTTTTTTTTTTTTTTTGGCAGGCCGCACGCTGACGACGATGCGAGCTTTGAAGATGTGAAGATTTATAAGATTACGTCGCTTTCTTGTGACTGTTATTTTTTCTTTTCTTTTAATGTATGTCGTTGATGTGTAAACCACTCGAATGAATTAATCGCGGCTAAATCGAGCGCGAGATTAAAGCAGTGCAAATCCGATGTAAACAAAAAAACGATCTCTCCTTGTAAACTTTTACACGCGCACACCGAAACGAAATTTCATAACATAGCGGGAGGAGGAAACTTTAAGAAAATAACGTTAAATAATTTTGATATCGAGCCAAGCCAAGTCATACTACGCGGTGGCAGACAAGAGCGAATCACTATTTTATGCGATATGAAGATAAGCCGCGCAGGCGAAAGAGGAAGAGGTGGTGATGAAGAAGGAGAAGAGAGAGAAAGAGCCGCAGTGACGCAGAGAACACCAACAAGTTTAGCGCTGACTTCCGAACAGTTTAGTGAGCTGGAAACGACAGCACGGCGGCAGTAATCATTGCCAGGGTCGGTTTGAAGCTAGTTGCTAAATTACAGCCAAGCAGGAGACACGCCGTATATATTTTGGAAACTACATTTAACCCAGAATGAATGTGTTAGAGTTGCGTTATTTTATGAATTTCGAACTTTGCGTTACGTAATCTCGTTTAATATTATCATCGTAACTTTGTGTAAATGATAAGTTTTGATAGCGATTATGTCAATAAACTTATTTTTATATAATTAACATTTAAATAAATTTAAAAAAATGTTTATGTAAAATCTCTGCAATTATTTTTCAATTGCTCTTTAATCAGAGAAATTTGTTACTATTTAATATTACAAATGAAGGAACATTATTTTTTCTTAATTTTATAGTAAATTGTGATTTAAAGTCTGTAGATAATTTTCAAAATTTACTTTAAATTGAATCGAAGAACAAAAGCAAATGTATAAATCGCTAGTTACGGAGAGAAAAAAGTTTCCCCTCGCTTCAATAATCCATTAAGCGACGCCAAAACTCTAAAGTGCAAACACAATCGACTCGGAGATAAGAAAGAAAGCCAACGTAGAAATTGGAGCAAAAGAGGAGAAGAAGAAGACGTTACCGAGAAAAGCCAAGCACAGTCGAAACGTGAAACTGGAACAGAATAGAACGAGACCTCCGAACGACGCGATACACATTCGCCGGTATTCTCGCGCGATGGCGACGATTTGGCGAGCTAGAGAAAGAGAGCGGACAAAAGACACGTTGTCGGCCGCCCGACGAACGACCCCGAGCTAGTAAAGAGGACGAGTAAACAGAAGAAAAGACGGCTGATGGCGAGGGCCTCTGTGTGCTACTGAGTCGCGCCGTTTTACGTGTACCGGCGATCAAAGAGCCACGGGAGCAGACCTTAGTCATCTAAAAGCGATTTCGAAACTCTCTTTCTCTCCCTTGTACCATCCCTCCGCTTTAAGCGGAATTTCACATTTGCTGCCAAAGAAAGGCTTCGTCGTTTTTTTTTTCTGCATAGGTGCATTGCGCGCATACAAATGGACAAATGTATGTATATTGATTTTAAGTTACGCTCGCTGACGAGCTTTTGTTTTGTGTTGCGCGCGTTTCGAAACTGGAATCTTTCCGGCGGGGGGAAAGCGGGATTAATGTAAATCGTAACAAAGCTTCGTGGGATTACCGATGGGCTGAAAGAGAGAGAATTAACGAGTGACTGACTAGCAACTATTTTCGTTTTATGATATTTGGTTCCTGCTCTTTTGGATAATTCGCTGATTGACGAACCATCGTGCATCGGGTGGGGTATGATTGAATGTTAAAATGCGCAAAACATTATGCCCGTATTTGAAGTTTTGGATTTAAAGTTGCACTCTCGCGTGATAAAATTATAATGAGGAAATTTATTTATTTATTTATTTTTTCGTGAAATACCAAACATTATTCTCATTTACCCGCTTAATTGTAATGAACGTTAATTAAAGATAAAATATTTATAAATTTTTTGTTTTTAAATTTTGAATAAAAATAGATATTTCAAAAGCTAATATTGAAATATAGAATAAAAAAGTATATATCTACTTTTTTATTCTATATATATCTTTTTTTTTAAATATTGTCTATTATTAGTAAATTATTTTAGCAATGTTAAATTTTTTTATAAAAATTCTTTCTTATATTTTCGATTATATTTATTGGTACTGGATAAATTTCATTAATCGCGAATTCGCAATCAATCGGAATACGATACGGAGTCTATAAATTTTCAGGTGCATCGACATGAAAATAAAGGTACAACCTAACCGATTAATTCGTTAAAAAACCCGTTTATCTAAAAAATCACGGACAACAATGAAAGAAGAAAACCAGTACGACGAGCTCGTAAATCGCAACTAGGAAGCGAGATCTCTCTCCCATGGCCCCTAAACAACACACGCTTACATATATATACACAGCTCCATAATGCAATTCTAGTGCCGTTGGCGTTCTCGAGATAGGCGAAGGAATAAAAAAAAACAACACGAAGAAAAGCAGCGCAAGAGACGAAAGAAATCTGTGCGAGAAAGAGGCGAATAAAAAGAAATAAAAAAGGTAGAAAACGGCGCGCTCGTATTCTCAAGCATTGTGTGTGCATCGTGCACGCGACAAAAGGAGGCAGAGAAAAAGAAGCGAGCGAAAGAGACTCGAGGCGAGGGCCCGTTATGGGAGCAACGACGTTGCATCGCATTAACCAGCCGACCGACTGATCCTGATCTCATCTCTCACCTCTCGAGGGGACGACCGTCTATATATACCATATCCTTTGCTCTTCTTCCCTTCTATTTCCACGGGGCGAATCTTCGACGCTATTGCTTATTCGCATTATTTTCATCGTACCGTACTCTATCCTCTTTCTCCCTTCTCGTTTCGTGAAGAACGGACGGACGAGCGTGAGGAGGAGAATAATCGGGAAGAAAGACTCCGATTTGTTATGCAGTCGCACCTACGCTGCTGTTGCATTCCTTTTCATTCTTTTTTTGGACGGATGCGTTGAGGGATGTTCGTGTTATACCGCGAGTCGTGCGTGGATAAAGACAGGTTACATATGTATGATCCTACGTGATTCGAATGCCGCGTTAACGCTTGTTTTTTTCGAGCTATTTATGTCCTTGTTTTCGAGTGCGATTGTTGCGTTTCGAATTATTTGAAAAGTTTTCGGAACGCTTGCTTCGAGTATGACTCTTTTACGATGTTGATATAACCATGTTTTTTAGTTAAAAAGTATATAGTGATAGTTTTCACTCGTTAAGAATTCATTAAAAATTAGTGAAAAACAGAAAGAATTAAGAGTAAAAGTAATGTTTCAAGCGCGCGCTCTCACGATCATTTATCGTGTGTCTCGCGACAATCTAGGCGATGAAATATCGCGAACGTGAAAAGAAGAAGGAATAATAGGACAACGGAAATAATAATAGAAAAAAGAAAATTTGCCGGTGTGTGTACGAAGAAAAAGATAATGAGAAGCACAGGACAATACGAGGCGCTTGTAAATCCGGTAGTCGAAGCGCGACGCGTTACGTATACACAACACTCGTCGAGAGGTCGACGACGGAAACCGGCGTCACGGTTATAGGTCAGGTTGCTGGCCTTCTACGAGTCTCTTTCTTTCTCTCTCACGGCGTTGCGGTCACGAGTCGCGGCTTGATGGATGATTGCTCGGGCTTTTCCGTGGTCTGAGCTTTCGCGGCCGAGTAGAAATTCTTCCTCCCCCTCACTCCTCCGGCGTTCCTCTTTTCTCTTCGCGCAGTCGATGAAAGGCTCGAGATAGCGCTCTCTGTACATGATATGGAGGTTACCAAGCACGAGAGAGAGAGCGAGAGAGAGAGAGAGAGACAGAGAGAAAGGAGCGTATGTAGCGGAAAGAGTTTTTGTGGGTTAACGTTGCCTCCGTGGTTTTCCGTACAGCCGCACGCGCGCCTTGGATATTTATGGCCGAAAGGATTGGAAGAATCGATGCGGTTTCGAGTGCGCTCAGTTAGTTGCCTCTCTACGTGCAAAAATTTGTTTCTTATACCGTGGACGAGAAGAACAATATCGACGGGCTCCTATGGGAAAGAGGACGCTCGTTTCGATCGTGCCTCGTAATTCTTTGTAAACTTTTACATTTTTTCATTCAGTGTGTTTTCAATTATACGCCAACTTATTAATTAAAATAAAAATTTTAAATCGCAGAAAATTTTAACTGACAATTTTTAAAACATAGAAGAAGAAAGATGCACTTTTAATAAATCCAATAATCGACGATAATTTAGTTCCATTTGTTAACATAAAAATAAACTTCGCAAAATTTCTGTCAAATTAACGTCAGTACTAAGTTGCAACAAAAAATCGACGTAAAAAATATCTTTTTAACTAAAAGATTTTCTTATCCAATTAGCACAATAATACGTATAATTTTATCACCCAAGAGTAAGATGACCAAGCGATATTTTAAAAGCACATTAACGCGCCTCTCGAAAATCATATAAAACTTAATTTCAAACGATCCTACCCACGCGACCGGTACAACATATTCTCTATCTTTTTCTCTCGCGCAATGTCTCGCGCACACACACACATACATAAATCTACTTGTACATAATTTAAACAACGGCCGTGCGTTCGTTCGCATGCGGCGACGATTACGCAACGCAAGTGTCGTACACGCCGAAACGGGAATCGAGCAACCCGGCGAAAACGAAACGGCGTCAACACGCGTACATACACCTACCGGTTTTACAGGTGCGCCGCATGCAAAAGATAGAGAGAGAAAGAGAGAGGAATAGAGAGAGAGAGAGAAAGAGAGAGAGTGAGAGAATGCGAACGGTGGACTAATAACATTAGGCCTGTATGGCAACGACAGCAGCCACTCCCATGAATATTCATACAGCGCGAATACCTTTGGTCATCGGTTAAGGGCTCTTTCTCGATGTATTACGAGTTTATGGTCGTCTCCCGTCGTTCCGACATACGTATATACATATACATATACATATACATATACATATATATATATATATATATATATATATATATATATATATATGTATTATATACAAATTTATATATATATATATATATATATATATATGTATGTATGTATGTATATATATATATACCGACTGCGTTACCGCGTATATAACGGTATAGAGGTACGCTTGCACACGAGCTCGAAGTCTACAAACGCGACCTCGAACGTGCAGTCGCACAGAATGAGAAAGATGGAAAGATAAAGAAACGATGAAGGACGAGAGATTAAATACCGCGTGTGCGCTACACTCTGACTGTTGCTGTTTTTTTTTTGTTTTGGTTTCTCTGGTCGAAGTTGAAATATTTGTGTTCGAAGGGTTATACACGCACATCGTCATGATTTGTCGAAGAAGAGGTTGCGTACATGGACGCCGAGGTACCGTTAAAATTTTCAAGACAATCATTCGCGCGTATTTGTTGGAGCTGCTGCATGTACTCGTCTTCCTTTTGATGAATGACTTGATTGTACGTATGCCTCGTACATAGACGCTGTATCTACTACAAAGAATATGAAGTACTTCAAACGTACTTAAATTAATCAAAGAGCCACAAAGAGAAGAAGATACACTCTTGCTCTTTCGTTTTAATTCTTACAACGAGCCGCGGAAAACAAGGGCAGCGGAAAAGTATGTACACTCTCGAGAAACGTATACAAAGCGAGTAACGAAGAGGAACCGCGAAAGAAAACAACGAGCAACTGCCAAGGGATCACTGGATCAAGACTCCTTTTTCGCGATCTTCTTAATTAGCCTTCCCCGACTTTCTTTTTACTCCTTTTTACAACCGCGCGAAAATTGCTCGTGGGATTTTTCGACGTTTCTTCTTCTTCTTCGCGCGTGTCCTCCCCTCTTTCCTGGTATCTTTATCTTTGTCTTCGTTTACTGCCTTGTTTTAGTGTGCTCGGTCTAACTGGCCTGGACTTTCGAGATCCAAGTCGGGGGACTTGGTTTCGTTTAATATGCACGCGAATTAATTGGGGGAAACGAGCTTTCTCGTACTAGCGTCTAATGTTTCCTTGGAGTTGGGCGCGTGGAATAAAATTCTTTCGTGTATTCGTCGTCCTCGTCGTTGCTGATGTTACAGAGGATTTTACGTACTTTTAAATTAACGACAATGCTTCATTTATTCTTTGTGAAAAGGGGCGCCGTGCGTTTTGTAAATGAATATTTTAGCACGTTTGTAAAATGTAAATGTGCAGTAAATAAATGTATTTTCAAATTCACAATTGCGAATGTACAATGTATATACGGGTGTACATAAAGTTCATTGAACCATTAATTATGTGCGTTCTTTTGTTAGGCTTTCCACATTACAGTGTATATCGCAATGATAAATGTTAATTATTTATATGAAGTAATTATAATAAAAATCGTATAAAACTAAATTAATGTAATGACGATAAAAGCAAATTTAACGAATTATTCAGAATATTTATTTTCCATTTTGCAAGCTTGTAATTATTGTAATTAAATTCTCAATGATATAACATTAATGGGTAATCAAACATAATTAGAGGATTTACTTCATTAATTTTTGATTAAAATTCAACTTTTATCACATTAATCTTTGTGCATGTTGACATTTTTTGAAAAGAGAAAAAAATAATAAAAAGGCTACTTAGTTGATTAAACAATTTTGCTTGCACAAATTTATATAATTACCGATTCGATATTTTTACTTTGAAAATAACATACCAGGACGATTTATGAAAATTCTCGCGACTAAAAGCCAATAAGTTCAACGAACTTATATTTTTAATCAGAGATCGTAGCATAATTGAACGATAAACGTACACGTAGTAAATGAATGAAGGAATTACTGTCGAGATATTTAAAGAATAGAATCAATATCTTTAAGCTTGCCGGTACTATTTAAACCAATTTCATTTTAACTTATGTAAGAGAGAAAGAGACAGACAGACAGACAGACAGAGAAAGAGCCTACTTAGCAGCTACCGAGATTTACTCGGTAAGCGAAACAGACACGTCGTTCGTTCCCTTTCTTTTCTTCCTCGAGACTTTTTTCTCGCTTCGTGGTATACTCTTAGCACTAGTTATTAACAAACCGACGATTGTTTTAACGATCGCTCAGGAAAATTAGAACGAATTCACACGAAGACGCTAAATTAAAGTGGGTTTTCTTAATGCACCGACGCTGCGATTATTTGAAGTTGCGCTCGTGAACGTAGCGCGCTATTTGTGCAGGTGCAAACGAATGAAATAAAGCATTGTTCTTGATTCCAATGAGTCGTGTGTGTATAGTTTTCTCATTAATATCACGAGAAGAACCCGACTACTTTCGAAGCTTTACTTTATTTTCTTTTATTCTTAGATCGCGCGAATTGCGTAAATGACGCGATACACCTACGAGTATTTAACGCTGCGTTGCTTCTGTGCAATCAACGACGTGTCTAATAAGCTTAGGAATTTGTCAGAAGGTAGAAAACGGATAGCCGACGACTTTTGATTATGCAGAAATGTTAGGCTCGAAAATAAGGCAGAAAAGTGAGGAGAGAGAAAAAAAGATTGCGCGTACCGGTAATAATGTCATTTGAATTTCGCTCGGCTACTTGCGCTGCTGGCGTGTGATATGCAAATTAACAACGGCGAGTTGTTGAGCTAAGTAAACTAGTTTCACCAGCTATACTTATACGTATAGGTGTGATAAAGAAAGAGAGTGAGAGATGTACGCGCAGTATTTATAGGCGGCGCGGTGTATTAACTTTAGAGTTGATTAAAAGCCAATTGCAAAGAAAGCTTTAAGCTGCGCGATTAAGCTCTTTTGTGTGTACATAAACTAGTAATTTTATAAAGCAAGAGGCGCTCGGTCGATAGGTTGGACTTTTTCGTAATGACCGATAGTTATATCAAGAATGTACTTAAAAATTCCAAAGTATCAAGAAGCGCTCGTTCGAATATAATGTATTTGCTTAAGTTTGCAAATTTGTAATTTCGTAAGAGACTTTTAGCTTAAATTTGTAAATTGTACAATATTTTATAGATAGTTTTCCAAAACGGTAAGGTATTAAACACAATCGTACAATATTGTTGTAGCGAGATTCGTTCTATAAATGACAAATCGTAAGATATAAACATCCGTATTAAAGTATTCGTCGTTCTCCAAAGTAAAACGTTCACGCAACGTCGTTCCCATTTCCATTAGCGGCGACTTCTCGCGACTCTTGGGATTCCTTCTCCTCCTCTGCTGCTCTTAAATCGGAATAGCAAGGAGCGACGGCAAAATCCCTCGCAAATAATTGTACTTATACAAGAGCAAATCCGATAGAACGAAGACTGCAGTGTCGCTTGACAACTTGTCCCGATAAGAAGGGAGGCCCGAGAACAAAGATTTCCACTCGCTCTTTCTCTTCGAGTTCGTCGGTCGAGCGGGCTCGCGCGCGTATTTAATTAGTGTCAAGCGGAAAGTCGTGACGCTCGTTACGTCAATTAGGATTCCCGGAAACTCTCTACTCTCAGCCGCTGAAAACTAGGACAAAACTTGGTTCCCTCGACGTTTTACGTATACGTAGAAGTATCTATGCGAACATTCCAAAAGGTGCAATAGCGAGAGAAAGAGAGTAAGCGGACAATGCGCGAACGCGCGACTACTTACGTCGAATTCTACTCGAGAGTTTCCGCGAGAGTCCGTATTGCTGTCGCGCGAAAAAAACGAAGAAGAAGAGGCGAGATCGTCGGCGAGTACAAATTCCCAGGCGACGAGGTATAAAGTGTGCACATTGGAAAGGAAAAAAAAGAATTACGGCGCCGAGACAATGCGTTCAATTAGCAATAGCGGAATAATTTTTTTTTCCTGAGCGCGCACGGAAAAAGATTGCTTAACAAGGTTTATTTCTATATAAATATACGAAATAGATAAAAAATTTTAATATACGGTATATGTTTCAAAAGAAATTTTTTTTTCTATTTCGGTATCGATTGTACGCAAAGTTGCTCTTGTTAGTTCTATGAGCGATAATATAATAATGTTATCAGAATGGTATTGTTATATTGAATTCAAATTTCGTGGATACATTTTACCCATTGTATCATGAAAATAATGATGACGATAGGTTTGAATTATATACGAAATTTACAAGAATATGTACTTTATGTGCACGCGTTAACAATGTCGAAATACAAAATTACAAAACTGTTTAATGTAGAGCTTCGAAACCTCTCGTATGTCGTATTAAATTCTCCGCGCGTTCAAGTAATTATACGTGCAAAAATTTTGGTTATTGTTTTAATGATTAATGTCGTATCATTTATCACCGTAAGTATAAAAAAATTGTTGCGCTAAAGTACGTAAAATCGCTCGAAGAATATGTTTTTTATAAATATATTTTTTTTTAAAATACGGCAATAAAAACCAAAAAGAACGAGTATAATAAATAACGCAGTTATAGAGTGCAAAACACGACCAAGCCATTGTAAAACCATATCGTAAACCATCGCTATTTTTTTATTTCGGTTTCTTGTACAATCCTCGAAAAAAAAAAAAAAAAAAAAAAAAGAGGTTAACTCGAAACGTCAAAAAATAACTCTAAATTTAAAACGCAGAAAAAGAGAAAGTCACAATCGTTAAAAAAAAAGTTCTCTCCGACGCAAAATTTTTATTTTTTTTCGAACGTGCCGACAATACGAAAAAAAATCAAGAGAGACTATCGTTCGATTGGGCTTTCCGATCGCTTGGAGAAAAGAATTATTATCGGCCGCGTGCGTTCATATAATTGCAATATCGTAAAGACAAGAGAAGAAACGTCGTGTTACATCGCGAGAATAAAGTCTGAAGTTAGACGACGAAGAAAAAGAGAAAAGAAAGGAAGAGAAAAAAAGATGAGAGTAAAAGACCACCAACCTGAAGGTCCACCAGATGTTGAAACACATTGTGTTGAGCCAGAAGAACGTTGCCAGGAAGAAGAAGTGAGCCAGGATCGCTATAACAGAAAACAATAATGCCAGAAAATTAGTTACATGTGTCGTTGTGTGGCTAATTTAGCGTAACGGGTATAATGAAAGAATTTTTTTTTAACGAAACCATGATTATTTAATTTTGTATTTTGTAATTATTTGTTATCATATGTTTAATCATTGTACATAATATTTTGTGCATAAATAAAAAATTTTTATATTAAAATTATTTATTTACATTAACTCATGGAATACATAGGAAATATAGAGGTATATAGGAGGTAAAATAATTGTTGCGTATAAAATTCAAATGGGATATAAATTCGTTCAATATGTAATGCTTGAATTTTATTTTATTTATTTATTTTTTTCAACGTTACTTAATTACTCCCGCAAATGTTCAATGTTTACATATCTGTCAATTTTAGTTTAACCAGAAATAAACTCTGGGTGATCGAGTTACAAGTTTACATTATTCAATAACGCGTTGAATACGCGTTCGACTGTATAAAATATCAAATTACGGGGAGGGGAGGGGGACAAGGGAAGGGCGAATTCGCAAACACTAATTTACCGCATATCAAAAGCATTCACGTCGTGCAGGGAGCAGCACGCGTGCGCGCGCGCGTGTAACCGAAAAACTCACAGCCGCGTCAAATTGATTCTTACGAGTTCGGGCGCGGCGAAAGTCAATTTTCCTGCGGTGCAAAAGCAGTGAAGTCGGATACGCAGCGGCCAAGAGATTAAACTCGAGAAACCCGACTTAAACTCGATCGAAGGGAGACTCGGGAATTAACGCAGTGAAGTAGGAAAGCAAGCGGATATGGGGAGGGGAACGACGACGGCAACGACAAAAAAAAAAAAAAGAAAAAAAAGAAAAAAGGAAAAAAAAGGAAACCGCCTCACCAACTAACTTTGCAGGCTTATCAACCGCCGCCGCGAGTAAAACTACACAACCCCGAACTCGAAGGTGAAAGAGGGAGAGATGAGGAGTAAAGCAGCGAGGGGTGAGAAAGAGAGAAGGAGAGAGAGAAAGATCCGCTCATCTCGAATCGGGCAAGAGGAGGAAACTTTCCAAATCTTCATGAATAAGTCCATGAATTTTTGAGGCGCTTGCGGTCGCGGGAAAATCCGAGGATCTGGTGAGCGGAGCGAGTGAGAGAAGAAACTCTCGGGGTCATCGGGAGCTTCTCGGCGGGTGTACTCAGTCGCGCGAGTTTACGCACACGCGCGATATCTTTCGCTTCATTGTGCAGGCATACCGAAGTAGGCTCTCTATGCAGACGTGATTAAAAATTTAATATGTGGTCGGATGAATGTCTTGCCGGGAGTCTTTGTAAAGTAAGCGTTGAAAATCTTTTGTTTTGTTTGTTTTTTTTTTTTTTTTTTTTTTTTCTAACAATAGAAAACCCTTGTATAGATATTTCAGATTTCAACATTTTTATTATTTTCATAGAACGTAAGCTACTTATTTAGAAATAATAAAACTCTCTGGCATAACTCTTATATTTTGTATTCGGTAACGATCGTTCTTATTCAAATACTGCATAAGTTAAGGAAAAAATAAATCAAAACGGACAAAGCTTTGATAACTGTAAAACTAAGAAAAAACTTGTTATTTTCAGAGCATTTACCAAACGATTAGTCACGGCGCATTTGTCCATGTACAAATAGGTACAAGACGTAAGAGCGAATGAAAAGGAAAGCGACACACGTCGTACGCAGAATAAAAAAGAAGAAGAGAAATAAGGAGAGAAGTAAAGAGTAAGGCATTGTAAAGGAGAGCGCGGGTCGACATGAATTTTTGAGGGTGCCGTTAGAAAGAGCGAAGAGAGAAAAAGAGAGAGGGAACTGCGGTTGTCCCATAGAAATTTCGGACGAGCCATTATGATGGAGAAACTGGTCCCGTATAGTCCGCCACCAGAGAGACATTAATTTCTAAGAACGCAATCTGCCAGGAGCCGTTGCCGCTGTCATTCTTTTATTTTCCTTTCCTTCCCTGCGCTTCGATCTCTACTCCTTCTCTTCGCCTTTTCATAAGCGCACGTATGCGTGCGTGTATCACACAAAGGAAAAAACCTTGAAAGATGCAGGAGGAGAAGGAGAGAGCGAGACCATTCACGAATGTCGAGAGAGTCTTATTCTTCGTGGAGCGATTCTTTAACGGGACGCATGGTGCTGACTTGCGCGTATACGTCGCCTCGTTTCTCCCTCCAAACGCGCGAGACAAGCGATGAAAACTTCATGCGCGTGTGTGTATATGTGTGTGTGTGTGTGTAGGAGAGAAGGAGGAGGCACGAGCATCAAAACGTCTCACGATAACGGCCGCTGATCGCATACGGTGCAAGCGCGGATTTTTCGAGTGAATTACTCGATTTTCGTTATTTCGCCGCGATATCGTTTGATCGTAACGCGTGCAAGCGGGAAAATAAACGACGAGCACGGAAACCCGCGGCGCAAAAATTCCGCGGACACAAAAGCTGCGCGCGGGTTTAACGGTGCGCGAGCGAAGGCTGAAAATGGGAACTTTTTATTGGAAAATTTCGGTGATTAAATTTTATAGGGGGATAATGGGATGACGAAGGAAGCGAATTCGCGATTGTATTTGGATTTTATTGGCTGACGCGCTTAAATTTTCTATATACCCGTTAAATTTGTAATTTCGCGTGCGGCCGATTTATAATGGGATCGCGAGCGGTTTAATTAAAATTTTTATTCTACGTGTGATTTAAGGTATCTCTCTTTTTTTTCTCTCATTTTTATTGAAATTATTAAATTGATCATTTAATCGTGAACGCTTAAATTGTTTATAACTATAAGCTTAAATTGAATTTTTCGAATTATTTAAAATTTTATCGTACTTTGATATTAAAATTTTTCAATGCATTCAAAATGTTTTCCAATATCGAATATTAAAACGCGTTGACTTGATGTAAAAAAAACAACGAAGATTTTCATTATATATCAGAAAAATATCGAAAATAGCTTTAATTCGCTCCTGCTACGAAACAAAAAATAATGTATTAAAAATGTTTCGTCGTTGATAAAAATTTACTTGAAACTCATTTTCTATATTTTATAAATTGTTTTGTAAATACGTGAAATTTTTTAATAATGTACTTAACTTCTTAAACTTAAATTTCACAATAATAAAAACTTTAAAACTAGAAAAAAAACAAAGTTGCAGAGATTAAAAATCGGAAAAAGACCTTCCAATCTTAAAAAGCATCTAGAGCAAACATCACCAACTACAAGATCGATCGATCACGACAACAATCAATCTTGATCGTAATCGAGTACTCGACAACTTCCAAAGCAACGATAAATCCACGCCGACGCTACATCCGTTAAATAAAAAAAGAAAAAAAAAATAGAAGAAAAAAATATTCCCGCTCTCGAAAGAGCTTATCAACAAAATCTCAGCCATTCTTCAAGTCGCGCTATAGCAAATTTTTGCGAATGAAAACGACTGCGTTTGTGCTCGTGCCTCTTTTGTGCGTGCTAACGCGTAAAAATTAACGCGTTGCAAATGAGTGGGAGAGAGAATTTTCCGGGTAGCGAACCGATTACTCTTCCGAATCCGACAGCGCTTTTCCTCCCGTACTTATCGCACGTTTTCCTTCTCCTCCGGTCAGACATTCCGCGACCGGAAATAATTAAATTTCCGAAACTAATTACGACTCGCGGTAATTATGAGCGCGGGTAATGCGCCAACGACGCTATTTTTTTCTTCTTTCTCTCTCTCTCTCTCTCTGTCTCTCTCTTTCTCCATCGCTTATTTCTTTATTTTCTTTTTTACTTTACACCGTACGAACCCCCGTGTTTAACACGAGAGCGCGGTGATCCTCTATTACTCTTTTCATCTTCTATTGCGGGGCGTGTAATAATCTCGACTCTTTCTCGGGACTCGACGGGACTTTTCGATTTCCTGAGGCGTCGCGTTGCCGTCGTGTCGAATTGACCTTCTGTCTTTCGCTCTCTCTTTTCCGAGCTCTTTCTCTCTGTACACTCGGCTGTGCATATACAGGTTTGCGGAGTGCGTGTGAGCGTGACTCGGATGGGGTTGCGTTACACAACTCGCTCGAAATTGAAAGTCTCGCCGGTTCTACTGCGTAGGGGTGGAAGACTAATTTAATGCCTGTCGCTTATGAGAATTTAAGAGGACTTTTCGACTCCTCTCTTGGACCTTTAAATAATAAAATTTCGGGAGTCTATGCGATGGGGCCGAACGGTTGCACGATTTAATCGTTTTGCTAAATCGATTAGACGGGATGGAACGGTTGATTGTTTTTAAATAAAATTTATACATTTCGATTCAGTCTTGCGAGTGTAACGATACTTAAAAATGATTAAAAATTATCATTTATCTATGATGCAATTGATAAAAAAACCAAAATAAAATTTTATCATTAATTTGTGTTAAAATAAATATATAATATTGTGTTAAAATTATATAAGCATTGCACATTATAAATTTGTTATGAAAACGATTTTCTTTTCTATTTTAAATCCTTTTTGATTTAGTTAATAATTTATAAATGGAATTATACATATTACTTTAATTATACATATTGTGATTTATTTATAACCTTTTCAAAAGATAAGAAACGTTGGGGAATTAAAATAGATCGTACTAAAAAATCAGAGTTATAATATTCTTGAATAAAAATTGAAATTTGCTTTGTTTCAATTATTTGATAAAAAGTTTGAATTTTAATTTTATTCATAAATAATAAATGTCAATTATAAATGATAAATTCATTTCAAGTATGCAATTTTAAACTGCTCATCGTTTATTGTAAGTCGCAATAATAAAAATAAATAAAAAACAAAAAAAAAAAAAAAAAAAAACTTTTCTACACGATTTATAACTATTACAATTATCGTTGTGCAATAATATATTCTTACCCCCACTAACATCACCGCACACATATGCGTTTTCTCGAACCCTAAAGTTAGATCAACGCACGCGGTGACATTCAAACGCGAGGCATTTGACCGCACGTTTACACGCTTACATCCGCGTACAAAAACCAATATACAAATCGTCCTTTCTCTCCGCAACTAAACTGTATCACTCGTGCCTTTGTCTCTTGGTTGCCTCGTGCGTCGCGCGTACTCGTGGTTTGGAAACCGACGCGAGGAGGGAAGCGCGAAGATTCTACGGTCTTCGGCGCTTTTGACTCGGCGGTTCGAGCCGAGGGTGAATGTCAAGGGGCTCGGAGCCGTGCTAGCACCTCTAGTTACGAAACCGAGAGTATTCTCTTGATTCACATGGGGTTTTAGGAATTGGTTTGCTTTTAGCTAACGCTGTATATGTACATATATATGCACCCTGTCTCTAATGTCACGTTCGTTTTCGAGGAAAATGCTCGAACATTCTCTATCTTTGTTCTTCTTTCTCGTTTTAGCATACCGTAAAGTCTCTCTTTAACTAGCTATTGTTTCGTTTTGTCTTCCGTGTGATCTCCAGAACAGCGTTTCTTCTTGGATTTTAATTTACTCGACCCTTCGTCTTTGAATATATACATCGTTGAAGAAACGTGCGTTTATATTATTTTAATATCTATTGCCACAATTATATGCATACTTATATTTTTTGTAATGCGCATTTAATGAAAATCGTTACTCGTCATCACTCGTTGCACTTTACTTTTTTAATTTCGTAGATTTGCTTAGTAATTTTACAAAACTAAACTTACTTTCGCACAAAGTAGTGCGTCTCTCTTTCGTCCCGTCACACGTTACACGCTTACCCGATTCTCATTTCTCTAAACAACGATTGCAAACAATCCTCGCCTCCTTTCAACTTTGCGCACATTTATCCAGCTTCCACACCCTTGGCTTGACAACGAAACGAGGGGTGAATTTTCCAACTCGCAGCCATCGTCGTCATAGCCGAGCTAACTCTGGCTATTATTGCGCGAACGATGCGTGAGCGCGCGCGCACTTAATGAATTACAAAAGTAATTCGAAAGCGTGACGAAAAATATAGCAGGAGTTCCGTAGTACTGTAAGCAAACAAAGAAAAGACTCGCGCGTCATTAACGAGATGAAATCGTCTCGATTAAAATTCTGCGCGCTGCTCCTTCCTGCTAGATTTTTTCTCGTAAACGAAGTCGCATCGTAAATATCGATTAAGAGCGAGAGCAAGGATGGAAGAAACGTTTATTAGGCTTTTAATTTAACGTAACGATGAGAATATTGAATTTATTATTAAAGCAATAAATCTGGCTAAATATGATTATCTTCCAAGTTGTACATTATATTTCTCTGTAGGTTGAAATTTGGTGTACATTTTAAACTTTAATTGATTTATTACTTTGGGATAAGACGTTTATTTATTCTTTATGATCTATTCGTTAAATAAAATGATACTAATTGAATGAATTATTTATCAAAACTAATTTAAATTATCCCTCCAAATTTATAAATTCAACTTTTTAAATAAATTAAATTACTCAATAAATTATGACGCAATAATATTCCTGCGTTAAATTAACTTAAGTGTAAATGAATTAAATCGCGACGATAAAACTCAATAACTTTTAACGCGGTGGAAACGATCGATTTCAAATAAAAAATCGATGTAACTCAACTACGGTAAACAATGTCAAAACGAAATTCAATAACACCTAACAAGCAATACACTCGTTCGGATGAGTGCAACGATACAGTACAAGAGCATATAACAGGAGCCAAGTCAATAATAACCAGGACCATCGTCGGTGTCCTTCGACGTGTATACTCGGCGATCGGCGCAATAAAATGATTATACGCAAACACACGTACACATACATATACACAGAGCTCGAAATTAATGCTCCAGAGATCCGCCAACTTCAATCCTCCCGTTGTGGGAAATTAATAATCTCGACTTTCACGCTTATATCGCTATCTCTCCTTCTCTTCCGCGTTTAACTCGCAACCTCGATTCTGTATATTTCGAGCGTTGTGTGCGTTTCATTTTCCACGACGAAGAAAGAGGGAATTATTACTCGCGTGCCGGCCGCGAGCCGAAAATAACATCTCGGTCAGGTGGACTCGGTGGTAGAGCGAGCGCGCGCGCGCGTATCGTTTGAGCCGACCGACGTAATGTAATAGCGGTAGAGAGTGCAGTTCCCGAGAAAGCGTCTACTTGAATGGAATTTGGTGTATTTACCTGTATAACCAAAGGTGAAGCATTCACGAGGTATGCGTTCGCGAATGAGGAATTAATAATTGTACGTTCGAGGGAATAAGCGGAAATTTAATGTTGGTTGATGGAGTTATACTCTACTGGCGCTTACACCGATGTCGTTGATGATCGACATATGAGAGATTATTCGGAAAATACATTGAGTAATACAGATTGCGCAATTCGCCCGATACGGTATTGATAACAATAAGCTTACAAAGAACTTTAAACATATAAATGATGATTGCGTTTCTAATGCATTACTTCAAAGAAATAAAATGCATGCGTAACTTATTAACGTAAAGTTGATTTCACTCTTGATCCTCTAAAATTGCTTAATATTATGATACATTATTATTTTTTAATTCAAAACAATAGGAATTTTGTTGAAATTTTATATTGACGTTGTAAAAAGTAAAAATAATCAACTAACGTATAGATTGTGCAAAGAAATTTTTGAAAATAAATTAAGAATAATAATGGCTTCTAAAATTTACTATCAGCTCAAGTAAAACTTAAATATAGCATTTTAAAACAATGCTTCGAACAATCCTTTACAATTTACTGCAATCTTGCAATTCGCGCTTTCTCAATCTTCATGTAAACAACGATTTCCAGAAACTCGGAAAACTTATCATTTCCTACTTTTCCATGCCGAAGAGACAGGCTGCAACAATTCCGTTCCGCTTTTAAAAGCAACCCTTTCAATATGCAGAATTCACGCAATAAAACGAACAAATCCACAGCGAGCGATCTTAATCCATATTTAATTGGAAAGGTAAAAGTACAAGTCGACAAAAGCAATAACAACTTGCGTTTTTCTCCATCAGGATCCACTCGACTTATACAATGCCTCTCTCGGGCATATACTTTTTTCCGCATCGTACGCTCGAGATCTGTCGCGATTTTCATTTCCGCATTGCCATACATCGTCGGTTACTCGTTGCCATTGCGCCCGGTTAATCGCGCACACACACGAGATCACGAAAGTTTAGCGCTTTGTTCGCTCTATTTACGGCGTGCGTGCCGTAACAGCGGCCGCCCGACCGTTTAGAATACACACGTGTAGCAATGAACGTCGACGATGACGTCCGCGTGATCGGGGGCCGGTTGCACGCACGCGCTACTTGAAACGGTGCAACTTTGATAAGCTCTGCCACCGCTGATGTTGCTTACTCGGAACCTGTTTGTTTTGAGATTTCGAACGAGACCTGCGGAGAGCTAGTTTACTATAGTTTACTGTATGCAGTTGGATAGTTTTGTAGGTGATACGGCGGTTTACAGAGGATGCAATAACGGTTCGACGGACGTTTATAGGATTGAAAGAATGTTGAATATACGGTAACTTTTTATTTTAAAAAATAAATAAAATATAAAAATGTATATAATTTTATCAATGCTTTGCAAATTTACAATTACTTCTTATTTTCTTAAACGAATAAATTGCTTTATCTAATGAATCACCCTATCAACATTATTATCTACGGCTAAATGCTCTGTTACAAGCTTTTAGATTATTCGCAATTAATTTCAATGAATAAATTTACTCGCGTCTACTTAATATGTATCTCTGATTAACTTAAAAAAGAATAATATCCATTTAAGTACAGGACTTGTTTTATGCTCGAGAAAAATATAAGCTACTTTCGTAGTAGCACAGTATCAAAACGTTAACGGCGACAAAATGGGGCAAACGAGATAACGCTGGTACTGCCGAGCGTCGGGAAGAAAATTATAATCTGCTTAAAGCGTTCGAATGACTTTTACACAAGTTGCGCGAGGTGAGGATATTTCTACGTAGCTTCGAACAAAATAGCTATACCATACGTCTTTCCTTTATCGCGATCCAAATTCTTCAAATTCCCAATTAACCAAGTGCATAAAGTTCGAGTTTAATGTATAAAAAAGTCGAGAGTGTACGCGAGAGTATCATGCCTATAAATTTTCAATTAACGATTCGTTTGATGAAAAAAAAAAAAAAAAGAAAAAGAAGATGAAGCAGAAATCCTTTGAAAAATTTAGCCCATTAAGAAATGATCATAAGTTTTTCGTTTCACATAGAATACAGGCACAGAATTCGGGCACGAAAAAGCGTGCGTACGAGATCATCGAAAAAAGGTGTTAATAGCTTAAAAGGACTATTTTATACGTGGAAGAAGTCGAGAACTCTCTTAATATAGCTCATTTGAATAACACCATTAAAATTGCAAAAGATTTCTAAGTAGTTAAAACCTCGTGCTCTGTCTCTCTCTCTCCCTCTCTTTCTCCTTTCCCATCGAGGTATTATTCAAGTTTTCAACTACCCAGTGAATTCAAACTTTAGTTTGAGGAAGAAAAAAAAAGCGACGAGTATACCAAGCGCGTTCGATGAATTTTCACCGAGTATACGACGCCGATAAAGAAAGCAGAGACGCACGCGGAGTTACGAAACTATATACTCACACTCGTCATTGTTACCGAGTATACGATGTACAATTAAAGGCATCATCATAAGAATAAAGATGCCGCAATGCGACGCTAAATTTTTCGCGCTTCTCCACCCAATTGCGCATACTACGAGCGAGACGGCGACCCATCGGTGTAAAAAGCGCGACGCGTTTTTTACATAGCCGTGCAATAAAATAGATACGACTCGGAATAACGAGTGTGTTTATACTCTATATTATATACGCGACAAGTATTAAAGTTGTGCACGTGCACGCGCGTAAATTCAAAATTTTCTCGCTCGCGCATCTCGCAGTATAATGAGCGCAGATGAAAAAATATTCGTCCGACAACGAGAGAAAGAATAAGCTTTCTCTATCCTTGTGTAAATACGCGAGCGCGCAGTCAACGCGGTAATGGCTCGAGAACCAATAGCCTGCAAGCTAGAGAACCTGCGAGTGCGAACAAGATAGAGAGAGAGAGAGAGAGAGAGAGAATTTCTCGAGTACACATCGGAGGTTTATGTAGGAAACACAGTTTATGGTAGTCGCATAAAGAGAAATCCGCACACTTGGCTGAACGCTGCTCGACGGCTGCGGTGGTTTTGAATAAGTTGGGTAACGCACCGCAGGTACATAAACGCGACGAAGGGAAAGGAGAAAAAAAAATGCTTTATGAGGATGTGTGTTTTTGGGGTATCGCGCAAGATTTTAATGGATTTCACGGGTATGGAGTAAAAAAAGAAAAGATAAGAAGAGAAGATAGAAGGAATGTAAGGAGGAACCGGTTTGTTGCGAAAAGCGATGAATTTGCGTTTAATTAGATGCGAATGCGAGACAGTTATGAGATCATTACTAGGGAGATATATTTATTTCACTGGGTGTTTATTAGTGCTGATGTTAATTAACATAAAATGTATCTTGTGTTTTCGGTTTTGCCTCAATTTTTAACGAACTCAACAAATTTTTCTTCTTGTAATCGATGTTCGGTTTTAATTACGGCAAGGAAAAAATCACGTTATCTTATCCATTGTTTACTATTAGATAATTGGCTTTAATTCTTCTGGTTTTAATGATCTCTGCATAGAAAATTTGTTTTCGTACTACAATTCTAAAGTTAACAACATTTAATCCTGGAATTACTGTTTGTACATTGGTAGATTTTATCCAATACTACAATATATACAATTAAATACAGTAATAAAATTACTGATTAGAATATGTAAAAAAAATGTAAAGTAAACATATTTTATTATAATATTAATAGAAATAATTTTCTTCGATTATTTGAATATTTATTCGATGAATAATTAAGAATAAAAATGTACTTTACCAGTACTAAAAAAAAAAAATAAAAGTTCCCAAGCAAATCATCAATAAATTTATCAATCGATTCGGAAAATCGTAAAATTATATGACAACAAGTACGCCTAGGCGAGCATACATATGCACTCACAGTGAACAGTGCAAGGTATCCGGTAAGGTCGAACAAGCACGCGTTGGTCTTTCAACGCATGCTCGAATTCCACTCGAAACGCGCGCGTCGCTGGCGCTACTTCGCACTCGTATATGTACGCTCACTCTCTCACTAACGTTCACGGTCGAAGCCGCGCACAGAGCGCGTTCTCGAGTGTCGGTGACGATGACAACGACGACGATGACGACGACGACGGCGGTGACGGCGCGCGAAATTACTCCCGCGTGACGTTCGCGCTTTCGAGCGCTCGACCCGAATCGCATTGTCCGGATGACAGGACGGATCTTGCGATTTTTCCGAACGGCGAGAGCCTCGACTAGCCCGGTTTTCATAAATATTCAGGGTACTCCAGTCCTCCTCCCCTCTTGTACTCACCCTTCGCGTATTCGTATTTGATGGAATTCACCGAGCGGATCGATGACGTATACGTACACGAGTGTGTACACGGCTATATATGGAGAGAAATGTCGAGGGACAAACGAGATATCTATTATATCTTATTATTGCCAGAGGTGAGAAAGGGAGAGATGTCACTCTTCTTTCGTTCGCGACTGTAGGACGCTGTATGAATTCCAATGCCGTATGAAAGATTCATGATGCTCGCATTGATTTGCGTTACTAGAGTCAAGAGATGTGTCGAGGATTTTTTAAAGCCGTCGAAAAGAGATTGATTTACTTAAAATGTGCATAACATTCGGTAATAATGTACCTTTTCTTTTATTCTTTATATTTATAATAAAAGCTTCATCGACCGAACACACTGGATATCTGTTATTATTTTTTATCACTGCGGATTATAAAAAATAAACATTGTTCTAATCGAAACTAGGTGAGTGTTTCATCATTTAACAATAAGTTTTTTTATATTGAGAAATTTCGTTTTAGACATAAAAAACTAAAATAAATGATCAATTATAAATTTTGTCTGGTCTAAACAAGAGAAAAATTAAAAAAAAAAAAATTTATTTTCACAATAAACTATCATAATTTTTAATGTCTTAATATATTTTTTATTTCTTTAATAATTTATAACTTAATTTTTTTAAGACTACATTTTTTATTTTCGTTTTTTATTTACTAAAACTTGATAAAACAAAATTAATAACTTCCAATCACTTTACTGAAACTTGAAACACACCGCGCAAGAAAAGCTCAAACTCATTCCCCGATAAGCCGTTGAAAATTGATGCCCTCGAGAGAAAATGCAGAAAATAAATGAAAATCCAAAAGGCTTATCCGGCAAACGAGCATCAAGATGGCACGCTAGAAGAAATTCTTATGGAAGCGACTCGTAACATACGCGAGTTAAAAGGAAAAAAAAAAAACAAGGAAAATGGAAACGCTTCCACGCTTGTTCGTACAGCGTGACGAGGAGAAAACGAGACCGAGGCCAGAAAGAAAAAGATAATGAAACGTGTACCCGGTAGTAAGTTTGTATGGAAAAAAAAAATGCGAAAGAGAGAAGCGAGTAAAAGAAGACTTGCATAATAGCTTAACGCACTCGCGGAAAGCTTTGGCTTGTCGCCAGCGTTGTGCGCACATATACATATACACATAAATGTGCGATGCGAGACTCGAGCCGTAATCTTTTCGTGATTTCGTCGGTTAGGGAAAACGACGGTAATGCTCTATTTATTTCGGGAGGACTAAGCGACGCGATCCGCGCACCGGATGGAAAATACGTATTTTTTGCCACTGAAAAGTTACATTTTGCTGAAAAGTTGACAATTTGAGAGTTTTCTTGTTTCGTTGGTTACGTAAAAAAATATGTCGTTAGTTTCAAGTAATCGTTTATTACGTTTTTGAATTGAATATATCACGATCTCTAATGGAAAATTAAAAAAAAAAAAAAAAAAAAAAAAAAAAATTAATTTTTTTCTTTGAATAAATGAAAACTGACTTATAGTTTAATATTTAACACGAACAACTTTAATTCATAATGTGCTGTTTAAATTTTATTTCCGGACGTTTAACATTGTGAGGAGAAAAAGAAAAACTTTATTGACTTTTAATTAAAGTTTTCGATATCAAATTCTGAAATTCTATAGGAATTTAATTAAAACTGTCTGGTCGCGGTCATCCGCAAGTCTGTGTGCGGTTGTATCGAAATAAAAGTTTGCTTTACTTTCAAAACATAAAAAAGAGATTTTTTTTTCTTTTAAAACAAATATTACTTTTTATACATATGTATACATCGGAAGCTTATAAATCACGATTTTGGAATATCGAAGAGTATAATTAATACCATATATAAAACATGTATGTATATTTGAAATGTATTTCATTATAAAGATAAATAATAAACGAAATTGTCCATTTATATAATATACAGATAAACTTCATAAAGAGAAAATCAAAGAAATTCGAGGGGTAATAAAATATTAATTCGCGTTAACGCATCGTATGCGATATAAATAAATTCTCTCATGCGCCACATCGAAGTACTTCGATATTTTTGGATTATGCATATCGAGCGCTTAATTTATTGTTAATTTTACGTCGCAATTAATTAGTAGCTCCCACCAAATCCAACGTATAGTAAAATAAAGAAACTAATTACTCACGCACACACTCACACACGGAATCGCGTGCGATGGTCTACGCGCTTTTTGCACCCTCCCGTAAAGGATTATGAAAATTTTGCGAGGCGCGAAAAAAGAGGTGCACACGCGCATGTACATACGGCGTATAACGACACGCGACCGCGCCAACGAACAAATTTATTTCAATGACGCGAGTTAAGGGAAATATATTGGTAGAGAAGGGAGAGATCGGTGGGAGAGAGGGAGGGGAGCTCTTAAAAAATAATTTGCGACGGTTGGAATTAAAAATTATCGCCTCGCCACTGGGATTAAATAATCTCCGCTCGCGTACCATTATGCGTAATTTCGGTGATTATATGCGCGGGGACTTTCGTAGAACATAGAGCGAAAGAGATAAGAGGCGGTAAACTAGAGAGTGAGTTTGCCGTTATACGGGTAAACCGGAAAAAATCGGACAGTAGGGGAGCAGGAGAGGAGACAGAAGTGAAAAGGGAAAGGGAAAAACGATGCATCACTGGAAAAAAGCATATAGGGAGAATGTCCGGCTGCCGAAGTTGAAACCGATCATTTTTCTATCGAGTATATATGTATATGTGCATACACGCGAGTTCGCGCATAGTCGGACAAAAGTTTATTGAAAACTACGATAAAAATATTTAGTTGAGTTTTTCTATTTTTCTTTTTGCTCGTTTTTTCTTCCATAAAAAATATGGTGAATGATGAATAGCGGATATAGAGAGAAGAATCTTGAAAGCGCAGTTTGTAAATTTCAAATATTTTACTTCGATTTTCACATTGATTTATGAATGCGAACTAACTTTTTTTCGATTAAAATTTGATGAATAAAATAAAATTAAGCTTAAGGAAACATTGAAAATTCATATGTAGCTATTTGCATGATAAATAATAAAAAATACTGTCGTACATTTAATGTTAAAAAGTTAAAAAATTAAAGCTTCAATTTCAAGAATATTTTATATTTTTTAACAAGATAATGAATAATAAAATGATTAAATAAACTATTAAGAAAATAATGTAATAATTTATAGATTAAGGTTTATTAAAATTTATTAATGATAACGAAGAGTAACAAATTACCGTTACAATGGTATTCAAACGAGCCAAAATAATGATTAATCGTCTCAGAAGTAACAAAAACGTAAGCCCTAATCCTCTCGCACCCGCAACCGGGAGTCCTCCATTCAAGCGTCATCCCGCCAACATAATCCAGCGGTTAATAATCCCAATACGACATAGCCAACCAAGTTACAAAGGAGTGTGCAAGAGAACGAGAGGGAAAGGAAGAGACGCGTATGTATATACACACCAGTGCATACGTAGTGGAGGCACGTACGCACAGATATATATATATATATGAATATGTACGAGTATATATATGTACGAGGCGGGTGCAAGCGGGAGAGATATTCGACGTGATATTCGGCGCGAGAATGTAAAAGGACCGCGACGTGGTCTACACAGCGTGCAAACCCCGTGAGATTCCACAAGGGCTAGGCTTTACTCGCGCCTGCCTATGTGTATACTCGTATGTGTATCGAAGACGAGGCTGCCGCAAGTCCGCCGCACCGTCGTTCCTCCGCTTTCAGATATACACCTGTGCGCGGGATGCGCGCAATCGATCGATTTGCGCGAGTGCGTTACGTTTCTCGTCTCTCGTGTAATCCTCTAGAGAATTATCCCCCGTGTCGAGGGCCCTTAATTTGGAGAATTTTTTTTTTTTTTTTTTTTCATTCTGTTTAATAAAGTTTTTATGACTCGAACGTGTATCGGTGACGAGATTTTATTGCCGCGATGGAGTGTACATCGACATTGACGTACTTTTTATGGGGGTGTGATTCACGCATTGTAAATATTTTAAACGTCAATGTTATCATTTTAAATTTTACAAGCTGTAATTTATTTTATTGCTCTTGAAAAAAGAACAGCGAAGTTCTGATTATAAGTATATAAAACAGATGTTTGCAAATATTTATTTTAATTAATCGCGTTTATAAAATGAGGTGCTAATTAAGTATGCGTGACTTTCAACGAGGACAGAAACAAATATTTAGTTTTAATATTTTACAAATTCAATACTAAATAAATATTTGATTTAAATTTTAATGATCCCTTATATTATGATTTTCTAAATATTTAATTTTTAAATAAAACAACCCTGAAACAATTATTAATTAAGTTTGTGTAGAAAAAAAAAAAAAAAAAATATAACAAAACGATCGAGTAAAGTAGCAATTCAATTAAAAACCGCAAAACATTCAAAAGTACTAGCGACTATTCGACCTAAAAACCCACAACACTCAAAGAGCTTCGTTTTGGTACCGAAGCTCACGTACGCGCAAATGTACACCCATACATAGATTAACAAAGAGGTACACCACCTAATCAGCGCTCGGATTCAAATTTAAATTCAAATCCAAATTTAAACGTTTCCCAAGCGCTTCATTCCTTCCCTTCTCCCTTCCCACCCCTCCCTCCTCTCTCTCTCTCTCTCTTTCTCTTTCACTTGGCTGCTGCAGAGAGCCGCGATCCCAACGCGATTACACAATTTCCGCGCTCGGGTTTGAATTCGATTTCGGAAATCGTTCGATTTCCTACAAACACGCGGTGCGAGCTTTCCGCGAATGTTTGCGCGATCGGAGCTGGGGAAGGTTTGCGTTCGGTATAACCAAGTAGCAGCCGTTTCGATTTATCGCTGCCGCTGCCGCTGCCACTACCGCCGCCGCCGCCGTCGTCGTCGTCGTCGTCATCGTCGGGGGATGGATGAGATAACGTGTCGGTGGCCCGTTATCAAAACACAAACGGCGCGAATTATCAATTTCAGTAAAGTACATACCCGATATATCTTTGTACGTGTGCACAGCTATATACGCATATATGCAATGGCGACGATTCGATTGATCTCCCGTGGAGCGTCAGCGACTGTGTTTGCGTGGAATTCGAAGGTTTGAAAGACGAATCGGCAGCGATCGGCGACGATCAAATTCGATTTATTCTTTTCACTCGTGCTGGCTGCAAATAGACGAGCGGCGCTGCTCTGTACGATGAGAGATATTGCGAATTTTCATTTAATTAAACAAATAAATACCAAAACCATAGTATTTCATGATTATTGCATAGCGGAGTCTCGCAAGTTTGATCGATGGGCTTCAATTTGTTCTTTTGATTATGCAATCTCGTTTTAGAGTATCGAATTCTTGAGAATCGATCATGAAAAGTATAAGCAATTAAAACTTCACAATCAATTTTGGTTGTGTAATTTTGAAACATATATTTAGATTCGTAGAAATGCCAAATGGTCTTTTGTAACTGTGAAAGATAGTTATTTGATACAAAATTCGTTCTCTAACATTACAGAGAATTAATTGAAGAATCAAATAAAAATTAAATTGTTTTTAGATAGTATTCCAAACAAAATTCAATAATAATTACACTAGCTCTACTCCTTTCAAAATTGCATTCAGGATAAATACACGAAAAATTTTCGTAATTATCATAAAATTAATTAAAGCAAATAGTAAACACGCGTTTAATAATTTAAATATCGTTGTCTCATCTACATCGTAAATACGTATCATCAAACAATGGCGAAAACACGGGTACTGACGCGTCGTTCATTTTCCCCTCATTCCAAAATCAACGATGCAAAACCGTAAACAAAATAACGTTCCCAGTATTTTCACTCAACCCCCCTTTCCACCTTCTCCTTTCTTCTCACTTCACCTCTGTAACTCTCTCGCTCTTTACTCCGTTATCGAGTTATCGGGCGAAATGCCGGGAACGGTGCAGAAAAAGAAAGAGACGTACGCGGAGCTGTAGAATAAAAGGGTAGCCCTTGGAAAAACTAAAGGAAAAAAGCTCCGCGACATTTTTTGATCCATATGTCTAAAAAAAAAAAAAAAAGAAAGAAAAAAAGAAAGAAAGAAAGAAAAAATTCGCGAGCAAAAACCGAGACTCGTGTCAATAATCGATCAAAATCTCTTGTCGCAAGAATAGGAGGGCCATGACCGCACGAGAGAAGCGATCGCATTCTCTCTCTCTCTCTCTCACACACACACACACACACACACTCTATCTCTCTTTCACTCACGGTAGCACACGTGTACACCCGTACGTCGCGCTGGCGCGCGCACGTTCAAGCTAATTCGCTAATCGAAATCATCGCCGGACCGCCGGACTATCGATTATCTGTCGTTTCGGTAACGGCTCGTTTGCGACCGTACCGCTCGTGAACACGTTTCCCATCTGTCCTACTCTCTCTTTCTCTCTTGCTCTCATATTCGCTTGTTTAATGTCTTTGTCGCATTTCTTCTTTTTATTTTTTGCCGCTTTTTTAAAAACGCTCGGAAATATGAATCGCGAATTTTTTTCTCTCTCTTTTTTTTTTGCCTGTCGTATATAGTGCGGCGCTGTGAATGGAAAATGGTGATTGAGTTGTATCCCGAGAGATTAACGTTTTTTCGTAGTCGTGCGCGAAATCGCTTGAAAAATTTAACGAAAAACTGCACGATAATCAAGGATTGGATTTGAAAATTAAATGAAAGCACGTGCGTTTAAAATTTTATGATCAAAATTGTGCTGTCGTTCATTCGAGCCCTCCTTCCTTCTACTTTCGCCCCTCTATTTTTTTTCCTCAATGCAGTGTTTCCATTTTGCTACTATATAATTCTTACTCAACTGCTGTTTATTATATTTTTTTTTATTATTTTAAAGCTTATTTTAAATTCATTCTTATCTTTATTCTTATCCGTTTCATGTACAATACCTGCATTCTGGTTAAATCGATCTCAGATACCATCGGCAGCGTAATAGGATATTTTTACTTTTCAATTTATGTGAATTGTTTTGTATAATAATAAAACGAAACAATGCACATTATCCGACTAATATAATGGAAATTCTTCCATTATGTGAAACTTATTCTTTTTCTATATGCAATTACTAGCATTAATGTTACTTACGTAATGATCGTATCAAACATTTTTCATCGAATATAAGAGCTTAACTTTAAATGGGTTTGAAGTTTCCAATGTTGGAGTTCAACGAAATTTTTTAAAAACTGTTTTTATTTAAAATTTATATTTATATTTTTTTAGTCTTAATGTTTTATAGAATAACAAAATATTCAGATACGGATTAAAATATAATTTGTACATTTTTAGCAGCTTTATTTAAATGTGAAAAATTATTTCGTTGTACTCTAACGTTGCAAACTTCAGACCCATAACTTTAACTTACCTGAAAAAAAAAAAAAAAAAAAAAAAAAAAAAAAAAAAAAAAAAAAACAGTTACTTTATTAATATTTCTATTATCATAATAAGTTATAAAAAAGTTTTAACAAGTTGGTTATAAACTCAAAAACAATAGGTTTCTAGTGAAAAGTAAAAGTTTTTAAGCGTTATTGGGTATAAGATAATCATATAAATTTTGATGACTAGAAAAATGAAAATTATTTATTGTACAAATATATTTTCATATTTTAGGAAATATTTTAAAACAATAGCGATTCGGTATTAAATTATCTCCATCAAATTTATAAATGTAAGTGAATCTTTCGATAAAACCGGTTTCATGCTTTTAAATCACGAAAAAAAAAAAAAAAAAAAAATCAAAAAAGTCCTTAGTCATGCAAACGAAGTTACTCTTCAAAACTTGCGTGAAAAATGCAGCTGCATCGACGACTCAACTCTACGCGCAATTTAATTTATTCAAAATCCCGTCCCCGTAATACCATCGAGCCCTAAAAAAAAAAATTCCAACTAGAGGTAGTTAACTCACACTCGCGCATCAATCACATCCACGGTGATCGAGCGATCGACAGTGAGATCGCTACCGCGACCAGATTGTGGCAGCAGCCGAGTCTCAAACAAGCGCCGCGAAGGTATGTACACATGTGCGTAATCACATATACCTGTGTGTGTCTGTGTATGCGCGCGCGCGCGCGCGTGTGTGTGTGTGGTGCGCATGTTGCGCAAGTGACGAAGAGGAGGAGGAGGAGGAGAGGGTTGACAGACAGGCGAAAACGCAAATCGCCTCCTCCACCTCCTCTCTCTCTCTCTCTCTCCCTTAGCTTTGCCTCCCTCGCGACTAATTAGGTACAATGATTAACAAGCCGTGGGGCAAATCGGCCCGTCGTCGTCGTCGTCGTCGTCGTTACCGCCGAGGCGCGACGAGCGATCGATCGATCGTTTGCGCTCACATGTATACGCTCTCGCACGAATCCCGGAGGTTTAGACCGAAAGGGTCGCCTCGATCGCTGCGGAAATTTGATTGATTCGAGTCTTGATACAGTTTCGCTTGACGACTCGCTTAAAGCTTTTGTTTATTTTTCCAACCGGATAACTTGCGATCGTTTCGCGCCTTTTAACAACGAGCGTCGAAGGAACTCACGTAACGATATCCCGTAAGCTGTAGATACTATCGCCAATAATTTACATTTTGATTCATTTATGCGAGCCATAATCAGACATCGTTATTTATTTTAATCGGTTTTTAAAGTTGCAGTTTTAAAAACGATTGGCGGCATCTTTGAGAAAATAAGTTATTTAACGTCGATAAGACGGCGGATGATTTAAAAGAGCATTTTACTTCGATAAAAACTCGTTTTACATATTTAACATTATACGGTAATTAAATGGTTAAAAAATTTTTGCATTATTAAAACGATAGGATAGTAGACGTGTATCTCATAAATTATTAGATTTCTTTCGATGGCACAGGTTGAAAATGTAAGAAAATTTATCAGTCAATATTGATAATCATTTTAATAAGCATGTTTAAAATTTTTAAATTTCAAATTTGATATTTTCTGTATCACATAGTACTATCACACAATAGTACAGCTCGAAATGTTGATATAAATTTTGATACATAAAAGACAAATCAATATTGCAAAAATAAATAAAAGTATTTTCACTAGAGAAAAATAAATACAAAATATATATAAAATAAAATATAGTGTTTTGGGTAAAATATTTTAAACATTTTTAAATAAAAAAATTCAAATAGTTAAATAAAAAAATTTTTAAAACAAAATCAATATCCTTGTACTGGTTACTATTCATAACTTATACCAGGATAAATCTTTTTAGTTAGTTTTATGCAACGATAAAATAAATTTTTTTGGTAAAAAATTATTTTGAAGCTAAAACTTTATCGGGTTCGATTTTTTACCTTTAATTTTGAAAAATATTTTTCAAACTTCTATATAACTATAATTTTTCTTACCAATGCTATAACAATTCAGTTTTTCCATTCAGAAAAATGATAAATTACACTTATAAATGTAATGGAAGCTTTTGTGTATCAAATATGAATCATTTTGTATTCTTGTATTGTATTGCTCAAAAAATAATTTTTACCAGGCTATCGTCAACTTTTATAAGCCATAGAACATCCGCTTTCAATAAAAATTCATCGAAATATGCATCAATACTTTGAGTTACGTTAATGATTAAATTTTTGATAAATTTTGAAAAATAAACATAGAACTTATTGAGTAAAAGGCGCTTACATTTTATAATTCGAACAACCACTCTAAAAAATGCAAAACTCTGAACGAAAATATTGTAAACTTTGCGTCGCGTCGAACGAAATCTCGTTCATATCCCTAAACGATACATTTTTCGTCGACGAATAAAAAAATACGAGACTCATTTACGAATTGATTTAACTAACACTCGGTGCACCGTCGTTTATAAATTCATGGGCATCCCTCTCTCTTTTTCTACACCTCTCTAAACCAAGGGATAGAAAAATAAATATATGTGTATATTTGTGTATATATTTATATATGTGTGTGCGGGGCTATGTAGAGAGAGTGAAAGAGAGAGAGAGGGAGAGTGGAAGGAGAGATGCAAACTATCTCGGATGCAAAACACGCGGCGGGCGCTCGTTTCCATTTATCAACTCATAAGCACCCGAATGTATACGTCACGCGCATACCACTGCTTCCAATGCGCACTCACACGAATACTCGCACACATTACACACACGCGCAGTAGCTCGAGCAATAAACCAATGACAACGACGAACCCGTGAAAACGGCGCTGGCTATCCTTCCTGCCGCACGCACGCGCATTTTTCGTGTTTTTTTTTTTTTTTTGTTATGTTTTGTTTTTATTTTTATTTTTTTCCGCCTCTTTTAGTGGCTTCGCAAAAGCGATTTTACGGGGCTAGCAGCGCCAGAGTTGGCCGCGCTTTCTCCCCCCCCCCCCACCGCCCCCTCTGTTCGCTTCTCTCTACTCAAAACAAACATACGGATGTGTAGGAGTCGAGCGCACGGGTAGAGAGGTGAGAATTGGATGATGCTGGTAGGTTGGGTCCGACTAGTGGACGTTGCTGGTATTGTCCACTCTTGAAATTTTACGTATGTGTGTACATGAGAGAGGGAAGGAAGCTCTTATGGGCGAATATTTTGAATAGTTTAGTGATATGTTCACGAGCTTTCTTTGTTTAGAGTTTTGCCATCTCTGTGTGCATATGCGTACGTAGAGCTATTGATTTTTATTTGTTTGTTTTTATTTAACAAATATCACAGGATCCGATAAAGTATAAAAAATAAATGTTGCGTATTTTAAAACATTTCGTAATTAAGAATTTAAAAAAAAAAACTTTATATGCCTGATCTGTTTGATTTTATTTCTTTATTAAATTTTTCTTAAATCTTTCTTTTCTTAATTAACTAATGTCACGTATATATTTTTTAAACTACTTTGTAACTTTTTACATTGAATAAAACTAAAATTTTTTTTAAAAATACATACAAAATATGTAAAGATAAAAAATCTTATTTACATCTTTTATATTTATTGATATTTCAAAATCTTCATTTTCTATTTATTTCTTCATTAATAGTCCTTAACATGTAATTTTGACACCTGGTAAACTGGCATAAATTTTTAAGAAAGTTTCTACCGTCAAGTCACACGAGACAAAGCGTATACGACCACCTGGAACGTATTCTTCGAATAATCAAAAGCTATATTCTCTTCCTCTTTCTCTAAGCCACATACGAAATTGAATAGGCAAAAGGAGGGAGGCGGAGGAGGAGCAGGCAGTGCCGCGCACTCACAGAGCCGATAATTTAGTTGCAATAATGCGGTGTACAATGGCCAAAGTGCCGTACAAAGCACCGACGTCAACTTGAAAGCTCGTGAGGGAGAGAGAGAGAGAGAGAGAAAGAGTTCGTGCGCAGCAAAGCAGCCGCTAGAAAGGTAGGCGTTACGTCGAGAGTGCGAACGAACGAGGGAGAGAGGCGTTATTACATATGTGCGGGTTTGCCAACTCTCTTTGTCGTTCCGTACACATTTCCACTTACCACCATATATATATATAGCTTTATATATGGTATATAGCTTTTGAACTTGGCAAAACAATGAAGAAGAGAACTAGAGACAGAGAGAGAAGAAGAGAGAAAGAAAAAGAGAGAAAGAAGAGAGAGAGAAAAGGGCAGAAAAGTGATAAAAGACGAAGCAGCATAAGAAGTTCAGGGCTGCCGATGGCAGGGCTGCAGCAACGCCAGGCGCGCGTTAAATTTTGTCTGCCGATTTTTCTAAGCATCCGCCGACGCGAAACCAAAACTCGCGCGTATAAAATCTACATATACCTTTCTTGCTTGGCTTATGCTCGCCGAGCGTAAATTGCCGGCGACGAGGAGCCCGTGCCAAACTGAAAATCTAGTAGGTTTATTTTCAGTGTGCCGTCGCCGATACGTCCAAAGCCACTACTACCCGAGCTGTATGCTCTCGATGAAAGAAAAAGATACACGAGAGCGCGCAAGCGAGTTCGGGAGAAAGAACGAGGGAATATAAGCTTTTGTTGGGCGAGAAGATTTTGTTTTATTTTCGTTATTTTAACAATCTCTTCCCTAAATTTCTTTCTTTCTTTCTTTCTCTTTTTGTTTTTATTATTTACGGCCAATGTAATAGGAAATCTGTGTTAATAATTTCAGAAGCTCGAATTAATAATTCAATTAATTTTATGCAAGAAGTGAGATATTTTAAAATTTTACTAAAACTTTACTTAATGTTAAAGTGCTTGAAAAATAACAGTTGGACGAAAAAAATTGTAGCGAAACAAACGAGGTATTTAATTTACCTTCGTTAAAAAGTATTTTAACGCGCGATTTAATTTCTGCATATAAATATGAATTGATTATTTAAACGAGGATGATTTATTATACCAGCGCCTACGCATTCCGTTTTCACTTATAACGCGTGAGCTCAGAAAAGAAAACAGACGCCTCCGCGGCCAAAAAGTAACGGTCAATGCCAACGATTGCTAACAAAACGGATAGTTAAAAACCAGGAGATATGCAGTTTGCAAAATCAAATAAACGCGCGACTCGCTGTTTTGCTAATTTTCACGCGGCAGGGTCAACATTAATATTCCTTATTGGGTTGCCATGAGGAATTGCCGACGATTTCTTTGATTTTTATATGCATATCAATAATTTAAATTAACTATTTGCATTGTTATTATTTAGCTATATGCAAATATTTTATCCGAAACTAAGGTAAAAATACTTTCACCTACGCGTGCACACACAAAACAATTTACACTGCGGCATAAACTACGTCAATTGCTTAAAAAAAAAAAAAAAAAAAAAAAAAATAAAGAAGAAATCGAAAAAAACTTCTGGCGCGAAACATTGAAAACGTCAAATTGGCAAAATGACATCTGGCACTTGCGCACATACCCAAGTCGCATAGCTGCATTATTCTCTTTCCCTCCTTTTGCTTGGCAAAACTCGTAAATAGAGAGAAGAAAGTGGACCTCTTGTGGATACATCATGCTGCAACGTGCAGGTAAGATCCGCCACGATTGGGTTTACGAGTGCGTTTACGCGTACACATAAACACGATTATAAAAAAGACTTAGGTTAAAGATCGCGTAAGCTGCATATTCGCTCTCGTGCTGCTACAGCCAATGTAATCCTGGAATTCGTTGGTCTTTTTTCTCGCGTACATAGCAAAGAGAAAGAAAGCGAGAGGGAGAGAGAGAGAAATAAAGATTTGGCGCATGCCAGCAGCTATATTTGCCCAAGCTTTCCGATGGGAAAAAGAAGGCCGAGATACAGAGTCGAGCGACGAATGCGACAAAGAGACTTTCCGGATCTCCTGTACTCTCTCTTTTTCTCTCTTTCCTTTGTCCTCGATTCGAATGTTACCTTTTCTTCTTCGTCTCTTATTCTTATTCTTACATTCCCTTATACCGTTTTGCGTGCCGTACTTGCGGACTCTTTTAACCCGATCACTCGATGCACTTTTCTTATCGAGCGCAAGGGATGCTTTGCCGCTGCTGCTGTTGCTTTCGTTGATGGTTTGCAGTTGCAGCTGTGGTATAGCTTGGACCTTTACGAGTCTTTTGATAAATATTACGCGCAGTTCGATTGCATTTTGAAATACGTTTTCTTTTTTTTCTTTCTTTTTTGAAATCGATTATTATTATGTCTCTTAAATTTTTTGTTCCTCTTTTTCGTAAAAATACGAAATGGAATCGAAATAAACCTTTAAGATTCTTTGGCCATTGTTGCAAATATTCCGTTGAAATTTCAAGTATCCATTGTCTAACTTAAATATTTATAACGCTTCACAGCGTTCTAAGCATATCGAGAGTTCATTTCAAAGTGCAATCGCACATAGCAAACGAGAAAGCGAGTGCCGAGAGCTAAAATAAAGTCAGCGTTTCGATTGATTCCTTTTTTAATCACAACGTAAATTTATTTCAAGAGCTTTCTAATTTAAGAAGAACGCCGGCTTCGAGAGACCATTAATTTGATTTGAAAATCTCTCTCTCTCTCTCTCTTTCTCTCGCTGACTCTCTTCTCTTATTGAATCTTAAAGTCCGGCTTTCCCTAGCGAGCGAGCCTCTCGCGCGAAACGACCGGCACTAAAGCGCCCGAATTTTACGGTTCACTTACTTGATTATAAGGCCAACTGTATTTTTATCGTTAATCGATCCTATATCTTAACTTTTTTGTTTTCACCACGCGTTTCATGGATCGCGATTTTAAGTCTTTTGCGCATAAAAAGGCAGATTAAGTCCGAAAGCGTGTCGCGTAAAAGGTTGAGCGAAGCGCAAAACAATAGAGAAGTCCGAGAAAAAGTTGTAAATATTCGATGGTACGAGGTAGGGAAAGAAAATAAAAGAAAAAAGGGTAGCCGATAAAGAAGAAGAAGCTACTCTCTGTGACCTTCCGAAAAGCCAAAGTCGTTCGCTCTCTCATTGCACGGAGACGAGGAAATGATTATCGATTGGTGTAAGGTGATAGTACTTGCGAGGCTTTACCGCGAAAACCAATTCACCATTGCCGCGGGCTTTTTACAAGTTTCTCGCGAAAAAAGAAATTACAAATGCGCCTCCGAAAGAAGGAAATTGCTGTAACCGATAAAAGATTCTCTTTTCTCGCTGTTTTCGTCAAGTACGTAAGCAATATATCCTCTTGCCGAAGCAATGGTTTACGAATGAAATATTGACGTATTGAGTTACTCGTAACCATAAAAAAGATTTGGGTCATCTTTATTTTTTACAGCTTTATTTTTTTTTAATTGTTTTATCGTTTGTGAAGCTATATGATTAATTCTTAAATAATCACGTAAGTGTGAAAAGGTCTAATTTTAAATCGAAAGCCGTTAATCCGTAAGTTCGTAAAATTAATTTTGATTTTTCGAATTTGTAAATTTTATGACGTTTCTCGAAATTGTAAAATATTACGCGGAAAAACGTTTATTTGACAAAGAGATATTTCCGCGAAATTTTCAAATGTGGATTTATTATAAAAAAAAAAGACTTTTACAACGCATACACATAAAAAGTCGTGAACTGGAGCAGTATTAATACTTTTATCTATTTTTCAACCGAATAGTTTTCACTTGTCAATTAAGCATCAACTAAATTCCATGGTAAAATAGACGTACGTTATTTTGTTTTAGGCAGAATAAAAAAAAAAAAAAAAAAAAAAAAAAAAACACGCACGTCGAGAAAACGTGTCCAGCCATTTGCAAAATGATCGTACGCAAAACTATGTCCGCTTTTAAAAATCTCCGCGGTGGTGATGGCTTCCTTTGAACATTTTCTTTTTTTTTTTTTTTTTTTTTTTTTTTTGCAGAACGTATAACTATCAAATAGGTTCACAATTGAGCGACCGCGTAACAAGCGAGACAGAAAGTCAGAAAAAGAACAAATAAATCAAAATTAAAATAGTTTGAAAAAAAAGAATACATCATTCGTATTTTGATGTTCTTATGACGATTAAAAGGTAATGATCAAGATAATACAAACGTTTTATTGCTTTTCTTTTGACGAATGTAAACAATAATCGTACCAATACTAAAAAGTAAATTTCGATATAGGTATTTCTAAAACAAAGCAAGCTATCAAATATTGAAAACACGTATTACGTAAAAATGAAAACAAAGAGACCGATATAGTCCCATGAAAGGCAAAGAAGGAAAAAGAGGAGGATGCAGATACAGAGGATAATGGAGCGATCGAGAGAAAGGGAGGCGACGAGTGAAGAGCGAGCGCTCGGGCGCAACGCCGCGGAAGGAATTTTATTTCTGCGGCGAAAGGACAGGGAAGACAGAGAGAAAGAGAGAAAAGGTTGGCTACTGCTCTGCCCATCCAATCGGAAAGCGCGGATGGGTAAATAAACGTGCGGCAAACGCGGCTAAAATTCAATTTCAGTCCACCGGCGGTATAAACCTTGTCCCAGACGACGAGGACGAGAAAATTGTAGCGATCGGCACGACTGCGAGTACTTCAGGAGCGGAGAGTTTCGGTGGAAAATAAAACGCGCGTAAATAAGCACGCGTAGGTGAAAGTATTTTTACTTTTTTTGGGGGGAAGGAAAAGGAAAATTAAAAAGAGGTCGCGCTGGCAGTAGCAGCGCGGAGAAGGAATATAAAGCAACGAGCGCGACGCGCTGGACGTGCGAAGAAAATACGCGGTGGGAAATTGTTACGCAAAAGATATCGGAGGCTGAATTTTCTCTAGTGCAAAAACACGTTTGTGATAGTTATATCGTCGCATTTATTAAAGAAATTATGCGACTTGTCTCCTTAAAATTAATTGAAAAAAATAAATAAATAAATAAAAAAAATATTTTTATTATATTTTTTAAAATTCTAGTTGCTAAAGTTTCAATTAAAAGCTTTATGGGCTGTTATCTAATATTCTTTGGTCAGAGAGACGAGCTCTTCGTATTCATTGTTATTAGTCTCGAATTATTTTGCGTATACGATTCCGCGCAAATTCACCGGCACACACCACGCGGTTGAAGCGAAGCAAATTTTGTTTTAAATTTAATTCCGCGGTCTCTGGTTTAAATTAAAATAGTAGCTTTGGTAATCCTAGTGCGGTTGCAACAGCGGCACCGCCAAGGATTAATATCATAAAAATATCAAGCTTATCATAAAGTTCCCTGAGCATGAAATATTTTCATTACGCACTTCTGCATTACTCATGTCCTGCCTACATCTTTCTCTTCCTGGCATGTTTCCGCAATAAAACACTTTTATCTAGCAGCCGAGCGACAAGATACATTTTTACACGCGTATATAATTTTAATATTCGCCCTAATACGATACATATACCCACGAAGATACGGCACCAAGAACTAAAATCTCCCAATATTCACTTTTCCACTCGGGCGAGACGCAAAAAAAAGAGGGGAAGATAAGGACGTACAACCGTTAACGCGGGCATTTGCCTTCGCGGAGGAAATACAAAAGTGGATGCCAAAAATAGAATAAAGAAAAAAAAAAAAACTAAGGGAAGCGGAGCCAAGATAGAAAGGGAAAAGCGCAAAGCCGAAGAAGAAAAAAAAGAGACAAAACGGAAGCGCAGAAAGAGAGCAGCAACGTGCGGCTGCTAAAGAAGCAGCGTCGATGGCAGCAGCAACGCGCAGTGAGTCAATTCGCGAGGCAGGATTGGAAAGCTCGAGAGCGCGTATACGTAGGACACATCTTCGCTCGCGAGCGGAATATCGAATAAACCTTCTAAGGCTCTTCGTGTGGTACGTCTACGTGTGTGTGAGGTAAAAGCCGAGCTCGAGTGGAATATTCAGTTTCCTTTTCTCGACGAAAAGAGAGAAAGAGAGAGAGAGAGAGAAAGAGGCATAGCTAGCGTAGCGGAGAAACGTAGCGCTGGAAAACATTCTTCTCGTGGTGGCGCGTGCACATGTGTGTGCGTATACTATGCGGCTTGCCAAAAAGGGGGATTTCAATTTACCGATGCTGCGAGGCGTGATTCGTCAAAAATCGCATCGTCTGCGTTACTTCGGTTTAAGGTCCTGTGTGTTTTACTTTCGTTTTTTGTATTATATTCAAGTTACATTGTGTAAAATGCAGTAGAATGCAAATTCATTATACTTGGATGTAGCATTATAATTTCGATTTGATATGTATTGCAATCGATAAAAGCAGACGCATTCGGCACATAACAATAAAAGAAAACCATAAAATCAGGAAAATCGAACGGACGACGGTGAGAAACTCAAACATTCGAGTATTTATAAGAGTAAAAAGGGACATAAAAACCCGCAGAATGCAGACAATTAAAGTTTCGATAAAGGGAGAAATAAAATCGCGTCGAGTAGAGTCATCATAGGCGATAGCAAGGCAAGAGAAAAGCGCGAGACCGACCAACTGAATTCTAAATGGGCCGGGGCCTTAGCCGGAGCGCGTTAGCTTTCTCTTCTCACGACAAGCCGGGCAATAAAAGCGTCGAATGTGTCCGACATCTGTGGAATCAGTGCATTCGACAAAATCTACCCTTCACGAAATCCCCTTTTTATCTCCCTCTCCCTCTTATCTCTGTCTCTCTTTGCTCCACAGTCATATACCTACGTTGCAAGGGTCTCTCTCCACCTTTACGACCTGAGCCCATATGTCCAAGGAAACGCCGGTGGCTTGACGTGGGTCGACAATATTTGATCCGTCATATCGCGGAAACTCTTCGCTTGCGCTGACGCCGCACGTACCAACACATGTGTGTCTGTGTGTTTGAGGATGCCGATCACTTCGCGCGAAAAAAACGTCTTGGAAAAGGTCTTAAGACTTTTCGTACATCCATGCACGTATATACGGTTTTTACAATGAGGTCCGGCCTTGTGCGAAAGATTCCGAGGTCGAATACCGAAGTGGATGGGATTTTATGAGCCGAATATATGTGGGTAGCGCGGGAGAGGAAGAAGATTCTCTTTGCATAATGAGCTGCTGATATCAACGACTATGGAAACTGATTTTGTTTGAGAAAGTGATGTGGATCGAGATTTATTTGCTCCGCGATTTATAAAATGCTGAGTATTACATTCATCTCGTTTCAATGTTTTAACTATTGATTTGAATTAATCATAATTTTTTATTTTGTATTAATTTTTTTCCTGTATTATCTCCACATGAATCGATTTTCTATTAATGTATACTTTGGAATTTAATGAAACCGTTTTTTTATAATTTTTAAAAATTCTTGTTTACCCAGACAATATGGAAATCATGCAGATTTACATGTAAGAGGAATTTTCTTTACAAAGATTGTTTGTCTCACGACTTATGAATAAAAAGCAATTTTATAGGTCAACTCGCGTACTGCATTTCATCAACTTTGTTAGTCGATATACTCGTATGTACATATTTTTAAAAAAGCACGCAATAATAATATTTACCGTATTAAAATTATTTCGCGTCCTCGACAATCACGATTGATGGACAACGAATAAAGTATTAGAATAAATATTTTAGAACCCAGCTGGTAAGATTACGTATCGAACTCGTATAACGAGTTCTTTTTAGTATATTCATACAAAAGAACGACAAACAAAAAAGATGTTTAAAATATATATCTCTTGTATGTTATTTCACGTTGTTATGAAACAAGTTTTATAATCTGATTTCTTACTTTCCAAATCGATAATACATATACCTATATCGGATACGATGCAATTACCATTTGATGAATGATGCGAGATGCGAATAAAACGTAAATTCCAGCGTAATAAAACTCTCACGTAACTCTGGACTTATAAATAAATTAATCGTTTATATTCGTACGTATGCAATTTATTGTCTTATCTTTAATGTATTCAGCAGTGTATAATACATATAACATTATACCAGGATGATTTTGTGAATACGCATTGTATTCAATGACGTTTTGAATGATTTTAATGGCACGAATAATATTCGATCTTGTCTGAAAAGTAAGTAAAAATTATGTTTGAAATGTTTTTTTCTTATTTTAAATTTATAAATAAAGCAGAATATTTAATTTTTAAATTTCTTTCGTTCTTCTTAAAAAAAAATTAATATTATTGTATAGTTAAAACTTGTAATTAGGACCACTGAAATCAATTAACGAACGTTTGCTAAAGCTAATCCTTCTTAACCAGGGCAAAATTAGAAGCGCAGCCATAATCTACGTAAGGATCTACAACCTTTCTCGCTCTCTATCTTCAGAAACTACCATCTAAATCCCGGAGAGATAGCGCGAACGTAAACAAAGACAATCCGGGAGAGTAAGCGCAAGAGAATGTATGCACTCGAAAGCGAGCCCCTCAATTCTTATATATACATGTGTGTGTATATACATACGTATGAGTCGAGTAAGAGCGAGCGTGATGGAAATAGAATTAGTAAGAAAGAGAGAGGTGCAGTGTAATGGCTCTCTCGGTCCCGCAGCGACTTGATACGCTCTTAATCCGCGCGAACCGGCGCAAAGTAAGTAGACCAGAACCCCGCGGTGCCACCAACGCGCCACGTCGTTAGAGAACGGCTTCGTGTTTGCGTGCGTCTGTTAGTGCGGGTGTAAGCGTGTACGTATGTGTGCACGCGTACAAGTGAATAGCGGCGGCAACGGAGAGAAATTGTGAACGAGCACTCACGCGAAGTGCCGTACTTTTCTCTTATTTCGAGACGTTCGCTGTCTTCCCCCCTCTCTCTCTCTCTCTGTCAGTACCTCTCTCTTTCTTTCTCGCTGTCTAGTCAGCTGGCCCGAGGCTACATTCAATTTCTTCGTTGATACTGTCGCGCAGGTCTCAAAGATTCATTCTCTCTCTCTCTCTCTGTCTTTATTGTCTCACTTTTACCGTCTTCCTCGCGCCTCGCGCAATATCTCCGCGCTCGCGTCTATTTCCCTTCAACTGCATTATATTGTGTATTATTCCTTTTTCTGGCTCCTCGGGCGCTTTGCTTTTCTCCATTCTCTTTCTCGCTTCTTTACTTACTCTTTTCTTTTTTCCTTCTTTACTTTTCTTTCTTTTTTTCTTTCACTAAAGCACTTGGGGATTAATGAAAGGGAGCTTTCTTTCGTTGAGGCTCGCATACGTGAAGCCTATAGGTGCACGCGAGTTCTTTCGCGGTGCTTCCTCCATCCGCGAGTATTTTTGCCTTTTGCTTATTCAGAGACGGAGGGATGGCCTTTTGTTACTTGTGCACATGCTCTCTCTCTCTCTCTCACTCTTTCTCTCTCTTTCTCTCTCTCTGAAAAAGAATCGCGCTCTTTCTTTGCCCTCTTTGTGCTTCATTCCGTGCCTCAGGTGAAGAAAGCAGAACATAACGCTCGAGCGTATGTGTGTACAAGTTGAAACGATTTTGCGGTCCGCGTGAATTGCTACGCTCAAAAAAGCTGACGATAAGTTGTGTGAATTGGGCGGAAGAAATGTATAAACTGTATACGTACTGTAGCGTCGTCGATGAGGCGATAGTCACGTTGGCATCGCCGCCCGAAAAGAGACCAGGATTGCTTTCGCGCGCGTATAGCAACTAGAGCACGAGCCTCGTTTGTATGTATGCATTTTAAGCTGTAAAAGTAGTACGGAAGTACTTGGCTATGGGAAGCATTGGTTAAAAAAAAATGTTACGTAAAGTTTGAATTCAGTTGGAAAGTAAATGATCCGTAAGTCCAAAGTGCAGATAGTAAAGTTTGTTCGTAAAATATAAAATACATTTTATCGAAGTTGTCAACAACGATTATTCTAATTTTATGATTGTTTTCAAAACTGAGACTTTCTTTGCTGCCCTTTTTTTATTCACTTAATATATATTGTTAAAATACTTTTTAGATTAATTAAAAGAATTTGAAACAAGGTAATAGAAAATTGTCTTGTTAAAAGCTCGCGGCAACTTTACAGGTACGCTACGTATGCAAAAAATTACTCGCCCGTATACGGCAACATGAAGGCAAAAAGCCGATGAAGGGAAAAAATAAAAGAAAAATCTCTGAAAATAAAAATAAAAAAAATTTAAAGGAAGAATCGGCCGACTATAGTCGACCTATGAATAGCTACAGGCAAGCACGATTCTGTAAGTTTCCGAAAAGAGCCAACAAGAGGAACAGCGAGAGAGAGAGATAAACAGAGAGCGGATGAGAGAGAGAGAGAGGGGGGGGGAGAAAGAGCGGATAAGAGAGAGCGGGAGAGAGAGAGGGAACGCTTACAACGAGAAAAAGATAGCAAAGAACAGCAAAGTCCATGAGGAGAAATAAAGTAGCGTTAGCTTGGGCTACTCTGCTCGCAGAGCGCATACGCGACGAAGCGAAAAGTCTTTGACGTAAAGTTTGAAAAGCTCGATGTATGCGTGTGTGTGTGTGTGTGTGTATATATATATATATAATATAAGAATAAAATTGCGGTGGTTCAGTGTCTACATACACGTACCAATGCACGGAGGTGAGTTTTCGCGAGAAAAACCGGTAACTCTCGACTACATCGATAGAGTACGTATGTATAATACACGTATACCAATCTTGCGCGCACCTCTTACGGCAACTTATGCTTCATGCTCTACTTATCGGTAACCGGCCACCTCTTTCTCTTTCTCTCTCTCTCTCTCTCTTGCTCTTGCACATGGCACTTCTCGAGTGCTCTTTGTTGCGAAGTACCGGGTTAATGCGGCGCGAGAAAAAGAGAGGGGCAGAGAGAGAGAGAGAGAGAAAGAGAGAGAGAGAGAGAGTAAGGCCTTCGTTAAGTGGTACTTCTAAACTGTATAGTTTCACCGTGAAAAAAATATTTTCAAACCATTTGTTTTTTTTTTTTTTATTCACTTTGGACCTATTCTACTTCGACGGGTTTTTACTTTCGTATCAGATTTTAAAATTACGCTTAGTTGCGTTAAATGATATTCGCAATTATGCTTTTATGTTAAAATTGTGCTGGTACGAATGTAACCATTGATTGGACGAGACTTTCAATATGTATTAAAAAGATTTGCGTAAGATAATGCGACTGGATTTTACATGCTCGTTACTACTTGAGAAACTTTAAATTTGTTTTGTTCAAATTGAATATTTTCTTAATGAAAGAGGGCTCTATGTATATACTTTTGCAATGATAATTGTGAAAGAGCATTGAATGGAGATGTAGTAAAATATAAAATATCTCGATGAATCATTCCTTTCGTTAAGTGATTTACTGATTGCCATCTATTATAAAATAAGTAATTTTTTAAAAATAAATATACAATCGGACTGTATTAACAGTATATGATTTACCATTTCCTACTTATCTATTCAATCAACCATTCATTAAATCGATGGATCTGCAAGTGAATTCCTTAATCGTTGTGAAATTCATCGTTTTACTTAAATGAAATATTAATTTAGCATTTGCAATAGTAATTTATTAATCATCAATTATTTTAAATAAAAAGATATTATTTATAAATTAATTACTTAGTTTGATTAAATTTTTTAGTACCAAACGCATATTGAAAAATTTTAGTCTAAAAATGTTAAATTCACCAACGTTTCACAATTTTCGTATTTATTAAATATTATCGTTGTAATGTCACATCACTTTGATTTTACTCGACCGCGTGAAAAAAATTCTTAAAAAAAAAAAAAAAAAAAAAAAAAAACAAACTAAAAAGTCAGCGCTTGACAATCTCGCGAAAAGCGGTAAACAACGCAACTATACCACCGGTACGAGTGGATCAGTTTTCCGGAATATGTCCACGGACTAGTTCGCGTCAAGTACGCGAGCGGCTGTCAGACGCGCGAGCTAGAAAACCGGCGGCGGGTCACCGATAACGAATGGAACGCTGCCGCTACAAAACGGCGATTGGAACAAAAAAGTGGAAAAAAAAAAAAAAAAAAAAAAAACAAGGAAAGCGCGACGAGAGAAGCTCGATGATTGATAAGAAGCGAGGGAGAAACTTTGCACGCTGAGACCCTCTTTCATAAGTTGAGGATTTATATTTTTGCGCTGGTAGGGAGAAAGAGAAAGCAAGAGAGAAGAGAAAGATGGAAGAAAAAAAATGACAAGCGGATAATTCGAGAGGTACTGAATTTTTACAGTGAAAGAGAGAGAGAGAGATAGTGCGAGAGAGTGAGAGAGTGGGAGAGGGAAAGAAGAAAGAATATAAATGAATAGGTACGGGAACGACGATGTTATTGAAACTTTTTTATTGATGCTATTTTCAGTGCTTTTCCGATATTGACATTTTCAAACTTTTCACTTGCGTGTTGATTTCTCATTGTAGTTTTTATTGTTGTATGTTGAAAGTCTATTTATTATTTGGTTAAAATTGGGTCGAATGATTTTTAAAGGTAATCTTCGAATTCTTCGTAACCAACGAGTCATAGAGTTTCAAACCAACCGAAAATATTTATAAAACTATAAAACTCTTAATTAAATTTGTAAAAATAGATTCTAGATACTCTGATTTTTCAATATTTTTTAAAACTTTCATTTTAAAGAATTTTATCTAGAAACGTTTAATTTTATACAAGTTAAATTTTCATGAAACCATTGTGAAGTTTTGGTGTATTTTTAAATCTTTATTAATTCGTAAAAAAAAATTTGATGGTTATTTATTAAATGATTTTTAAAAAAATACTATCTTCGATACGTTCGATCAACCTTAATGAAAAGTAAAAAAGAAATCCAATTATCAAAAGAGGGTAAAATATCTTGAAAGAAAAAAAAAATATAATCAAACGAATAAACAGTCAAGCACTCCAACAGGTGCCTTCGCTCTCCACAGACTCATCGCGCTGAAATCGTCTCGGATCGCGAGGAATCGCGAGGACTAAAACTAGTCAGCCATTATCGCTCCAACTCAATTGCTTCGAAGGCGCGTTAATTACACGGGGGACCGCGGCGATTAATTGGTGGCTCGTTTCACTCGTCGTTCTCTCTCTCTCTCTCTCTCTCTCTGTGTCTTTCTTTATCTTTCTCTTTATCTTTATCTCTATCTCTATCTCTATCTCTATCTCTATCTTTCCCTTTCCCCGTGTAAACAGCAGTACAAATAATATACACGGTAGATATTCTCGTCCTCTCCAAATCCCTTGGCTTTTCCCAACTTGCTCGGCTTGACTTACGCCTCAATTTTTCTATCCCCGCGCACATAACGACGAGAATATGCAAATCGAGAGAGAGAGAGAGAGAGAGACCTTCGGTCGCTGTAAGAATGGGGTGAGAGAAGGGAAGGGAGAAGAAGTTAAGCTAGAGAAAAAAAGAGAATCGAAAGAGCGAAGGTAATGAGGGGCGCGGTCAATTACACCGCGCGGGAATATATCGAGGGGGTATACGGAGTGCTTCGCTTCTTCCTCTATATTTCGAATTGCCTTAGCCTTTCAAGCTCCGTACATATACTGCTTCTTTGTCTGGGTGCTAATGTATACACGAATACAGACGTGTGTGGGTAAGCGCGTGTATAAGCAATTCAGCCCCGAGGGTAAAGTGAAACCATCGCGTATACGCATGTAGTCGAGTCGAATTCGTTTTGTTCGTCGCTTGTTCTACATTGCTCTTTTCCTTCGAGATGCTGCGCAAGTGTACGGGGTATAAATTAAACATAATTTATTCGTATATTTTTCTCGGATATTTTATCATCGAAAATGCTTTATGAAAACTATTTTATTAAATTTCAAATATACTTTTTTTCTTTATAATAATACTTTATATCGTATCAAACTATCTGAAATAAAAAAAGGCAAACTAACTTAAAACATCGTTGGCACTCGACGTTAAAAATTCATTGAAAATTATGACATTTTGGAATACAAGAAATTTACACGAATGAAAGATAAAGACGTTTAACCGTTATATAAATAGCAGTCGGGGGCAACTGTTCTAATTCGTATGTAACGCGTTATTAGATGATACATACAGTGGTAACGCGTTCATGGAGCTCAGTCCACTACTGGCATAAGAATAGTTCCGATGACTCACATTCGCGGCAATCAACGTTTTAATTGTTTCCTGCAATTTTTGGCCGACGGTGCACGACATTTCCAAATTGAGCTGCGAAATGTATAAATATAGATTGTTTATTTTTTTCTTTTTTCACTTGACATACTTACGGAGTAATATGTTGTGAAACTAATTTTTTAATTCGTTTATTTTACTAACGATTTTTAAATTTACTAGGTTTATATTTTACATAGAAAATTCTTTAGATACGTAAAAAAATCTTCCTCCGATCCTTTGTTCCCAGCTCGTACAATATCGTGTTATTCGATAATTTAGATTCGCTTTCCAACAACGTCGCTCGTCTTCTCGATACACGTAACGTAAAATAAAAAAACTCGAGACATTGTTTCACCCCGATCCGCGTTCTCCGTACACATGCGCCCGTCTTCCATATTCTCCGGATGCCGAAAGACGAGCGCGGAAGCCTTTACGTATACCTAAAGTATAACCTACACCTCGGGGAAAGAGAATAAAGAAAGAAGAGAAAAGAAAGCGAGTTCGCGCGGGTAATCGTTTCGAATTTCATTCGGAGAATACGTACACCGGTGGAAAGAACGAGACACAAAAGTAACGCCGTCGCGGAAGCGAACGCGTCTCTCTCTCTCTCTCGAGATGGTCGCGTTATAACCATTGTACTCGCGGATGGGTTGTATTGCAGGCAGTTAAATTGAAATTAATAGAGGTTTGCGAGCGTGAGAAAGAGCGAACGCCAAGTGATATCGAATATTTTCCAATAGCTGTCGAAGCTTGAACGCGATTGGCACGAGGATATAGATTAGAGTTAGTTGAAAGTAGATGTAGGAGGATTTCGCGCGACGATTTATCGCGGCGAATTTACCCGACGAAATCGACCGTCGCCTTAGACGCCGACGACGCCGACGTCAAAAAGTGCTGTTAATGCTTTTTTGATATGGGCATTTTGTATACGAGATCGTCGCGCGGCTCTTGGAAAAACATTTATTTCGACTTTTTATCGAAAATTTCAAGCAATATGTATGTGTACTCGTATATGCATATGCAATAAGTTAAATATTTTCAATTTACATTTATTTGAAAATAAATCAAAATGAAATGTTTGAGGAATAATGGCACGTAATATCTATCATTATTGAAAAATAAATCACCGTAACAAAACGTCGAATTCCAATCAAAATAATTATTCTGATTTATTAAACTAATTTAATTCTCGCTTATAAAGTCTAATTTTATTATTACTTACGTAAGAAATCCACTTGTGAAAGTTTCTCAATTAAATTGAAAAAAAAAAGACATCGAAGATTTAATTAAGCGAATTGTAAAGTTGTTAAATTGATTACATCAGATACATCGAACTTCCTATTCTCCCGGTATTATAATCCCATATTCATTAATACCGATAATACGAGGGAAAATAAGGTCCGTTACATCGTAGAAAAAATACCCAACTTCTTTCCCATGAATTATAAGGCTAGTTATCGTTCGTGCCAAGTCATTCTTCGGACCTACTGCGGCGCTCGATATGTACCCCCGCGCTTGCTCGCGCATAGATCGTTGGAGCCTTCGGATTGTAAAGGATGGACCCTCTTAAAAATTTTAATCGAGTTACATGATTCATCGTCCACTGGGAAGCGCCAAATATTCACAGGAAGGAGAGGGGAGGGAGGGGAGGGGTAAAATTTTATCAATTCGAGCGAAATCCAGTCGTACGTCAAAACCCGTTGCGCTCTACTGCGCGCGTTGTGCCTCTCCTTCTCCTATACCTTTTTCGAGTTATAACAAGGAAAATGATACGTATATATACATGTATATAGATAAACGACTAAGGATTTGATTCGGCTTTTCGTCGCTGGCACGGGTCCCAAAGAGGCTCCCAACTGAGCGCGAGTTTGTCGTACACGTGCACGTACGCGCGTACGTAGACAGACTCGCGGGGGCGAGTCTCTCCGGCCGATCGCGTGCAATCGCTCGATATCTACTTGGCATTCTAGCGGCTTGCTACATCGCGCCGGGGTGACGTCAATCATCGGAAATTGCCCGGCGCAAGCAGAAAAGAGGTTATAAGACTCCTGTCTCTTCTCCGCTCCCTCTTCCCTCTCTTTCTCTTCTTCCACCCCTTCAAGCTTTTTTTCCTCCTCGACGTATTCTGTTTTCGAGGCTCGCAAAGCAGAGAGAAAATTCAATTCGAAATTCACGACTTTTCGTGCGGCTCGTGCACTCGGCGGCGGCATTCTTATTCTTCGGATGGATGCTCGCCTTTCCAAATGGACGGAATCAAGATGAGCCGGCTTATCGATATAGTGGTTATACCCTGGATACCGCGTAATAATGGGCAACGGGGGAAAAATACGTAATTGTCTGGCTTTCGATTCAATTTCCGCGGCGGATAATGGAGGTTTTACGGTTTAATTTATGCGTAATAATGTATTAAATTAAGATAGTATATATTATGAGCATATTTATTAAACTTACGTAAAACCGAGAAAATTCGATGAAATTTCGTGTTTTCAACTTACCTGCAACAACAAAGGAAAAAAATTTATTAAGTATATTCAAATAAATGAAATTTTTTAATAAAAGATTACATAGATAATTTGATACTAATTTTCTAATAAGCTGGAAGAAAAATAATAAAATTTTACATTATCGTAAAATATTAAATTTACACAACCATCGCAAAAGCGCGATTACATTCAAATTGCTCTATTTACACGAAAAAAAAGGAGAAAATAACTCGCGCGAATTGTAGCAGTTTGCGAAAGAAACGAAGGAGTTTGCAACTTTTGTAAGAAAAAGGGAGGACCGAGAAGTAAAACGAGCGCCGCTAGTGGTTTTCTCGTAAAAGAACCGCAATCCATTGAAAAGGGCAACGCAAAACTTAATATACGTATACGCATACATGTATATGTTGCACGATGCAAGTTTTGCCTCCGTGTTTGTGTAGAAAAGTTGAGAGGGAAAAAAAGAAAACGGCGACGCATTGTAACGATATATCGACACGCGGCTCAATAAGGTACTAAACTACTCGTTCGAGCGTATTCCGATCTCTCGACTTGAACTTGACTTTTCTTTGGCTCTTGGACCAACGGATGCTGACATTTTTCTAAAACGTGCAACTTTCAAGCATTTCTCGAGGCAGACCGGATTTTGAACTTTTCTTTCTCTCTCTCTCTCTCTCTCTCTCTCTCTCTCTCTCTCTCTCTCTCTCTCTTACTCTTCTACTCGCAAGAGACATCGACTGTTGCATAACGTCGTACAAATAGACGGATGAAAATAAAAATGTTTGCCATTAAGTAATTATATTTTATTGTAAATTTTTATTTTTGAATAAAAATTTGAATAAAAATTTATTTTTATTTTGGAATAAAAATTTAAAGTAAAAAATGCAATAATATATCTGGATTAAATAACGTTAAGGAATTTATTTAATTTAATATATCGTCGCATAAACAACCTTTACAGCAACGAAAGCATTTTGAAAAATCGATACAATAAGCCAAACGATAATTAAACCCTGCTAGTTTTAATTAAAAAAGTATTTCCCCACACGGGGAGAAAAAAGAGCGTCGTAAAAAGTTCGACTGTGCCCTTCCAACAAACGAGAAGCAAAGAATCCCACGTTCCGAAAAAAATTCAACCAATAATAACGATCTCATCCAGAGCGCACAATCCAACGCTGTTCGGAGGCAGCAAACTCATCGTAAAAAAAGCACAACCATATGGATACCAAACAAATGAGAGAGAGAGAGAGAGAGAGAGAGAGAAGTTAGAAAGTAAAGGGTATATATCGCATGCGTATGAATATCAACGCAATCGTCATCGTCCGGAGCTTTTCCCCCGAAGATAGCTTGACCCCATTTCCTCGATATTTTCCGACTGGTAAGCTCTCTAACAATTCTACCCTTCCCCGTATCCCCTTTGCTCTCCTCCTCCTCTACCTTCGCATTTGACCAAACAAATAGAGTTTACCCCGAGGCGGCCATACGCGCGAGCGCGCGCACAATGCACGTATATACGTACACACACGTGCGCATATATCGGCATAATAACGGCCGCTTTATTTCCCTCCAGTGCGGTATCGCCCGGTATTTCGCATTCAAAGCCGAGAAAGAGAATGATTCTCCTGCTTGCGTGAACGAGGCAGAATGCAAGCTTCGTGCATACACGCCACACGAGCGCGTTGTTGTATGGCGTTCGAAACGTTGAAAAGGACGCAAACACCTTCTCTTTTTCTCTCTCTTTCTCGCTCTCTCTCACTTTCGTTCGTCCCCGTTGTCGAGTCCCTGCGCGCTATACAGAGCCGCTCTCGTACCCCCGAGCCTCTCTTAAAGCGTTGTACATTCTGCACGAAGAGGGAGAAGGAAATTCCTGATTCTCGATTCTTTCCGTCTGCCTCTGTCTCCTCTCTTATACCCTATACGGACTCGTCGTCAAGCGCACTGACCTTTCTCGCTCGGTCACGCGCGAATTAATCGCCTACGCCTAGCTGTTATTTTTACGCCTGAGGACGGTAATTATTATTGCGTCGACGACGGCGGCGGCGATCATGATGATGATGATGATGATGATGATGATGATGATGATGATCATGATGATCATGATGATGATGACGATGATGCTCGCTGGCTCGTAAACGTTGCAACATTGATCTTGGACTTTGGCGTGAAAAATGTGCACTTCAAGGTATATCGAAAGAGGCTTGGGAATGCGAAACTTGTATGGAAAAGTTAAAGGAGAATTGTTTAACGAAAAAATTGTTGAAAATTATTTTATTCAATGTAATATTTTGTTTTTAATATTAGAAACGGTAATTGAATTTTGCGCGATATTTTAAAAACAAGTTGACGAAATAATGCTCGATAAAATTATATAATACTCGACTATTATTATTCTCGAAACATAAAAGAAGTGTAAAGCGTCGTAAGCAGGTAGCGCAACATTCGAGGTAACAAAAGACGACACTAATGCGATTCTCAAAAGAGCCATAACCTCACGCCGACAACCATTGCGCGTAAAAAAGAAATCACGAGAATGATTCGACAACCATCTCTCCCATTCCCTGAACGTCAAAGACGTCGGTATACAGAAGCGAAAGTTCACACGTTCATTGAAAATGCTGACCGCCGGAGATCTTCGTTCACGAAACAGGAGCCGCTAGCACCATATGGCGAGCAGCAAGAACTCGAGAAGGGAGAATGTATGCATTCATCGAACGCGTACACGTGTAAGCAGCACCTGGACTCGCGAGAGCCAGTACGCGCAGGGATACAAACACGCTCGTGCGATAATGAAAACGAACGAGAACGATGGAAGGACACGAGGAGAGTTTGCGCGACGCCACGGTACATGTATGATGCACACCAGAATACGGCATCGAGGGCATAAAATGATCCTTCATGAGAAAGGCTCGTAAATCGCGAATAGAAACCCTATTAACGTTTTATGAACTTCCATTTCCGGTCTCTCTCTTTGTATACGGACATTTCCCCTATATATCTATACATACGCTCTCTCTTTCAGCGCGTAATCCTTTCCCACTCCTCCCTTATCTTCTCTCTTATACTTTGTCGTATAAACCCATATAATAATAACGTAAAGCAGATCGACTTAAGCGGTTATTATTTCACGATTGTAATTCATCGATCCAATTTTACTGGTACGTGCATACATGTGCGCTCACATACACACGGCAAGGTCGTTGTCGATTTGAACCTCTAATACGTGCATACGCGTCATCGGCGTGTATTATGCGCGCGTTTTCCTTGGGGCCGATTGCGCGTGATCCCATCGTCGTTGTTTGTAAGCAGAAGCGATTGACTATTCAAGACTCAAAACGAGGTTAAATATACAGCTTTTTCCTATGGGGTTTTTAAGCCGCGTCACTTTCTTTGTTCTAAATTTTTCTTTCCGCAAGCTGCTGACTTTTTGATATAATTTTATCGATGGGATATATTGGATTATTAAAATGATGGATTCCATTTCCTCTTAAATTAATTTAATGATTGTTTAACCTTTATTGTTTTGATTACACGTTTGTTTTATGACTGAACAATTTATTTTTTAAAATAAAGTATCTTTACGTTTTGATTTTTCAACCATTCGCTATCGTTGAGTGCAGAAATATAATTTAAAATATCGAGCACATTATAAATTATAATTAAGATAGTCGTGACGTAAATATTGCTACTAAAAATAAAAATAAATTGCGATTTAACATTTTGCACTGCAATAAAGATTGCAATCTTAAATCACAGAGAAAGATTAGATATTAAACAGTTATACTTTGCAGCTCGTAACTCAATCAGAGCGAATAATTTTATCTCGATTAAAAAAAAAAAAAAAAAAGGAACAACCAAACGTTGAGATCCAATGAAAAGTGTATATTGGTATATACACACAAACATATATCTGTAAGTAAAGGCATTTGCAGCCGCATACCCATATCTCACGTAATAGCGTTGCTCGGCTACAACTATCACTTTGAGTGGAGCATTTTATAAAAAGACCGAGCCATCGTTATTACTTTCTAGACATGTGCAATATTTCCACTCGGAGAAGAAAAAAAATGAGCGCAACACACAGCACTTCAGCAACGGCTTAAATCTCTCGGCTAAGAGGCTCGTCAAAAAGAAAAGAGGAAAAAGGATAAATGGATATAAAAAGAAAGGGTAAGAGAAGAAACGAACGACGCTGCAAGAACGCGCGTGCGATCAAATTTTATGTTATTGATTATTTCGAAGTAAAGTGTACAGCACCACACGCCGAGATCGACTCCACTATTTTGTTCTCTAGCCGCACTACACAAATTCGAAGAGAAAAAGGAAGAAAAGGAGATAAAAAAAAAAAAAAAAAAAAAAAAAAAAAGGAAAAGGCAAAGGCATCGACCGAGATTTAATCCAACCCACGTGCACGCGCACGTAAACATCGAAGCACCAAATCTTGACTGAACCATAAATATTTTTCGGATGGTAAAAGAGCATATACATGGATCATTCGATCCATTGTTTGAAAACTCGCTACCTTTTTCGGTCGCTTCCTCGCTCTGTCTCTCCTAACGCAGCAACTCGGCTAAACTCTTGGCTGAACGGCAAAAACTTTGCTCTTCGCTCTGCGTTTTTATTGCGGCCGTAATATACATTGACGATTAAAGCAAGCGCCAAGTCGAAATTTTGTTTCCGCGGATGGATGGAAGAATGGATGGAACAAGACGGGCAAAAATAAAATATACGGGGAGGAAGGAGAATTGTCCTAGTTGCGAGTAAAATTTTGCCCCGAAGAACGTCGTAACTTTCGCGTGATCTCAAAAGGGGCGAGCGAAAAAACGGATATGATGAAAATAAGAAGCGCAACGGCGGCGAGCTTTGGAGAATCGCGCGAATAGAAACTGTCGCGACGTGGTGGGTCTCTTTCTCCTTCTTGCGCGACATGACAAAACAAGGAAAGGTATAAAAACACGACTTCTCGTCTCTAACGTGTATGCGCGTATAAAAGAGAAAACGTAGTCAATGAAAAAGAGCGTAAGAATCGCCGGGAAGAAAATGAGAGACCAAGAGAGAGAGAGGGAGAGAGAAGAGGAGCAGAGTTAGCGAAGCGAAGGAGACCGCAAAAAGGGTCGTTTTACTTCCGTGCGCTCGCTTTTCGAATCTCGTGCCAAAAGACGTCGCAGTCGAAAACGAGACGGAGAAGAGCAAGGGAGAGTTACGTGTCCGTCGCAAAAATTGTTTTGTCGAATTTACGGTGGATTTCGTAAAAGCGTTTCAGTGGATTTTCTCTTCTATTTTATACGTACAAGCTGTTCTGCCATATTTATTATGAAGTTTTACTATACTATGCGGATAATAGAGTATTTAAATGTAGAAAATTGTACGGTAAATAATTTTTTTAACCATGATAGGGATTTTGAATTATCGAGCATTTTTTTCTTAGTAAAAAGAAAAAAACTGGGCGCATAATTCATAACTATCTGAATGATACTTTATTAATTTTTTTTTCCTCGTTCTCTAGAAACGTAATTTTTCTTTCTACATATTATTATGAGCACTTGACCGCAATCGATTAACATAAATATTTCATACGAAACAAAGGTATTGATGGGAAAAAACGAACAATTTGTATTAATGTATTAATAAATTTCTCTTTGAATTTATAAATTACGGTGTAATAAAATAGAATTTATATGAATTCAAGTAAATTGTTTTTCATGTAAAAGAAAACCATAACTTGCTAAAACATATTTAATGAACTATACTCTTGTTAAATAAAGGCATTAAACAAACTAAAGCTTTTTGTATCAGACTTAATATAGAAAAATTATAGTTCGTAAAATTCTTTTGATGTGATAAAACAACCACTTGACTATGAAAGTAAAAATACATAAGTATAGATCGTACTTAAAATACTACTACTTAAAAGGCGACTACTGTTAGCCGTTAAAACTTATTAACCGTTTGCACTGCAATTACTTCAGTAATTTTCCAGTAGAAAGAAAATCAGTCTATTACATGTCGTATCGTATATCGTATACCCTTGAAACAAAAGTATTTCAACCCGTCCTCTAAAGACCAGCAAAGTAGCAAAAACTGAGCAAAAAAAAGTCGCCGGTATGAAAAATGAAAATAAAGAGAAGCAAGTCATCTCTACTGAGAAAAAAAAAAGGAACGAGCTAAGGCGATCGACGTGGACGCGCTACTTTTTTTTAGTGTCTGCTTTTTCCTACTCTTTCTCTTTTGATATATTTATATAGATAACTTCTTTCTTCTAAGTACTCGCGATTTTTTCTCTCCCACTCTCTCTGTCTCGCCCTCGCGCTCGATAAACCAAGTGTCTCTGCGGGCAAGGATCTTGTGAAAATTGGACAGGAGAGCAGTTTTTGTACAGAGATTGGTGAGCCGATGAACGCGCTCGAAAGGCTCGTTAAGTAGATTTTCTTTTCAAGAACTTAGCGCGTGCGCGCGCGCGAGAGAGAGAGAGAGAGTAAAGGCGCGCTCGACATCGCCGTAGTTCTTGCGCTCTTTCGTGCTCGCTGGGCTACTCGAGATAATTGCGCGAGTATATACTTTGCCTGGAATGTTTTTTCATGGATAAGACTGTGTATATATACATGTATAATACACGATACGATGTGGGGAGAGGAGGGGGAGAGAAGGGCATGCCGAGTTTTGCAATGGAAATTTCACTTATAATTGAGTTTTACTTCGAGTGTTATACACGCGAGTGTTTCTTAAATAAATTGCGTGAACCATAAGTTTAATGAAAAATATTTTGTAAGAAAAATAGTTGTCGGTTATTTAAGTTTATTTTCAAGGAGCTTTGTATTGGCAAAATTAACTTTGGCTTCATTATAAATTATCTTTATAATTTTACTAGCGCGATAACATAAATAATCGTCGAGACATTTTTTTTTATAACAAAAAAATAGATTAATATCCTTTATCAATTTACAATAGTTTTTTTTTCGTACTCTAGGTTTCTCACAAAATATTTTACCAAGAGAGAGCGAAGAAAATTTCTTTTTCGGCGTAAACGCATCACGGCAACGTTAAAGAAAAAGCTATTACAACGCGAACGGCAAGAACATAAGCAGCGGCACAATAGCTCTTAAAAGCCCATACATACCGAAGCCGAGTCTCTTTTTCCTTATAAAGTACAGAGCGCACTTTCACGGGGTGTTCGACGCTTCAAACAGGCGCGCGCGCAAGAGAGAGAGAGGCTCGCGACGGCAAAAGACGTAATAATAGTTTATAAAACGAAGCGCGAGGGCAAACTCGAAGATAAGACAGACGAGACGCGTGCGTTTTGTCGCCCTTACGGGAAAAGGAAAGTACCATATGCGAAGAAAGAGAAAAAAGGTGTATGTGCGACGAGGAAAGCCGGCGAGTTATTCATTCAGTCCTTTCTGTTGTAAGCGGTTGTAAGTGGCAAAGCAATTGTGATCATCGAACGCTCGCGCTTGCTTTCTCTCTAATTAACAAATGAAATTGTGCAAAAGAGAGAGAGAGAGAGAGAGAGAGAGAGAGAGAGAGAGAAAGAGAGACGTTGAAGCGCAATTTCGCGCCGTCCTCTCTCTACCTCGAGAGCGTATGTGCCATCTCCTCGCAACTTATGCGGCCTTCGTGTCTTGTGCCCGCAACATACTGCGTGTTCGCGTGAACATGTGCTCTTCGTCGTCGAGACACACGAACTAAGGATGAAAGAGAGAATTTTAAAAGGTGTGCGTATAGAGGCAAGTTTCATTTTTTTCCGCTACTCGCTATTCCGAGTTTGTGTTTTTTTAAGTTTTGTTTTCGATTTACAAACTTTTGTCACTCCTTTCGTTTTACAGTTTTTTTTTTTTTTTCATATTGATTTGATAAGTGAAATTAAATGCATTCAGAGGGCACCTTAAGTAACAAAAAGTGTTATAACCACATTTTTGAATTGCATAAAGTTTTAAATTGGGTAAGGCCATTCAAATGAATATGCTGTAATAATTATCGATAAACTAATACCAGAACTAATATTTTTAACACTTTGCGCTACGCAAATAAAAGTAAAAGTAATTAAAGAACAATAAGCGGCGAGCTTTTGAAATATTCAAAGAAGAATTGAACGCAACATTCGCAGCTGACACGTATACTCCACTTATGCGTCGTCCTTTGTACGAGTGTGTAAAAAAAGTGGGCAAAACGCGCGAGCAAAATGGAGAAAGAGAACAAGAAGGGGGATGAAAAAAAAAGGACGAGTAGAGGGTAGCGCCTAGGTGAAGCGAAAGAGGATGAGAGGGAAGGGGGAGAGAAAAAGAGGGAGCGCGGATTGGCACTTGACGGTGCAACAGAGTAAATTTCGTTGAATTCAAATTTCATCCTTCCACTTGACGATTCTCCACTTTCTCATTCTCTTTCTCTTTCGCTCTCCCTCTTTCTCTTTTTGGCTTTTTCACGAGTTGCGCGCATGGTTTTCCATCCCCCTTTCTCCTCTTCTACACCTACCTAGCGGCGAAGTAATTTCATTTTGTGTATATATGCAAGTACGTGTCGAGATAAAGAAAAAAAACGGACGAAATAAAAAGTACAGCCGTCGCAATGGTGCACCGGCCCGGGGAGGAATTTCATATACGCTACCGAATTCGAAAGAAGCTCCTCTTTTTTTGCAAGGTGAAGAAAGAGAAAGGCGAATCAAGATAACGCGGTCGAGTATAGAGGATTATTGCTTCTTAACGCGGTAGTTTCGCCCGTCGTCCTCGTCGCGCGCTTACGGTGACATACGCTGGTGCTTGTTTTCTCCTCGCATATGCCATTTCGCGAAATGCTCTTTGGAATGTATAATATTTGAAAATATTATCTTCCAGGCATATGCGACGCATTTTATTCATTGTTTTTCTGCAAATTTCAAGCGCGATATTTACAAAATTTCGTGCCAATTATGTTTTCCCGATCAATATTAACGAATAATGTTTAGTAAACAAAAGGCTTATTTCCATTGTTACAAAATTATTATATGATAATTAACAAATATATTTATTAAATTTTTAAACAAGTTAATCTAGAGCATAGAAGAATCATATAAAATTGCAGCATAATGACTACATTAGAATCTAATCGTTCTAACTCCCTTGTTGTAAATTGTACTCTCCCTTTTCAAAGGAAATTACTTCATCCTCACAAAAAAAAAAAAAAAAAAAAATAGAAAGAAAAATCACTGTATATTAAAAGGCTTAATTTTCTAAGTCGCGGCAGCTGCGACAAAGTTATTTTCCCGACTGAACAATCGGTCGTGCGCAGAAAACGATAAGCTGTCGTACGCGTGCGCGTGACCCTTCGAAAGCAACTTGAATACAGTTATTTTCCCCGCGCATCGCTTTCCGAAATTTCTTTTCGTCTTCATTTTTCATGCCCGTCTAATATATAAGGGCAAAAAAGAGAAAGAAAGAAGAGAGAGCCCGTAGAGATGTGCCCGTGATTTATCGATACCCTGATCGAGCGTGAAAACATGGAACTTTAACCCCAACCGGCGTTAACTTTAACGCGCGTCCTTAATTCCGCTTCGATGAAGCATCAACGATGAATCTTCTACAGTTCTTTAGGGGGACAAAACGAGGGATATCGGATGTCTCTTTTTATGTGTCTATCTTGTGATTCTATTGCGTATATAAGTTTTGCCTTCGCCCTACGCTGCTCTCGTACGTGTGACTTATTTTTCTTTTTTGTCTGCGAAATACTATGAATCTCATTACTTTAGGTCATGTATTTTAAAAGTATTTTTTGTTTGAATAGATGCTTTATTAAGATATCGACGCCTTTGAACTTTTAGGAAAATTTATTTGCACTACTACGCTCGATATTTTAACCGTTTGAGGGCGGAAGAATTTACTTATGTATATGCTAAAATTGCGGAATGAAACGCGTAGTTATTTTTTTTGGAAAATAATAAAAATGGTTGTAATTTACTCTAATTATTATAAAAAAAAAGTAATTTTTACTAACAAAAATGTTTTTTATTTTTTATATTATTAAATAAATATTTTTATTTTTATATTATTAAAAACCACAATTAAATGAAATTAATAAAAAACTGCAATGAATATAAATACAACTGTTCTCAAATAATTCGAAAATTATACTAACGAACAGCAGCGTGGTCACGCGTCTCCGCATTCCTAGCCAAACAAGAGAAGCGCGATCGCGCTTCTCCGCATTTTCGGCATAGGACAAGCGAAGCGCGATAACGCTTTGCCGCACTCAAACGGTTAATGAATAAGTTTTATAAATTATAAAACGAAAAGAGATATAATGTTAATAAATACTGCAATAAATTATTTGATTAATTTCTCTTTCTTATTTATATTAACTAACTATGAAAAGTGTATAAAAATAATACTCCAACCGTTCCATAATCCACAAATTCAAACGTTCAGCCGCGATAAATTATAAGATTCCATCCTCCAAAAAATTCCTCACGCAGAGACCAGCCCAAAATTCGGCGATAAATTCAAGCGACCCTCCGTCTAAAAAATCCGTGCGCTACATCCTACCCGCAAAAATATCTCGCAACAGTCGAGCGCCGCATTCACCCTTAAATTCGCCTATTCCCCAAGAGACGCGAGTGTCTTTCTCCCTCGCTGGCATAAGGAAGAAAAGACGAAGGTCGAGGCAATGTCCCGCGACGACGCGGAGAGATAAATCGCGCGCGCGAGAATTATGTCCGGATTATGAAGGAGAAGGAAGAGAAGAAGTGGAAAATCTCTCTTTCTCTCTCTTTCTCTCTCTCTCTCTCCCCAACTACTTCGGACCCCAAGAATCGCGCAATCTTTTCTTCGTATTACGCAAATACGCGCCACGAGCCGTGAACATATCAAACGCAACTTTTTCGGGGAGATTCTTTTACGGTTCGTACGAGGCAATCGTTTCCCTTTTAATTATTCTCTTTTTTTTCTTTTTGTTGTTGCTATAATTTCGACCGACGACGGAAAAAACTGAACGGCTAATCTTCTAAGATGACGTACTACGTTCTAGGATTGCGGTATAACGCTGGGGTTTACTTACTGTGGAAAATTTTCATTTGTAACGTCGGATTTGCTTGAATCGAGGATAAATGAAGTGTAATTTGTCGCGCGGTAAATGAGGCGTGAAAAGAAGCTTTACGAATTTTATATGTACATCTTTGTTTCACCTGACAAGAGGGTATTGTTTTGAAAATTGTCGTTTTAGATACAGGCACTATCGATATTCTTTTTGATTGACTGATTTTTCAAATTTATTACTTTTTTGTCACTAAGCAATATATTTATTAAATCAAATTTGTTTTTACGTTAAATTAATTTAAATGTTTGTTTTACTCTGTCAATTTTACATAAGGTGTTAAAAAAAGACACACTTTGAATCGATTTTTAAAAATGCCAACGTGAACTTTATGATCGATGAATCAGAAAAAAAAAAAAAAAAAAAACTCAAACACAATAAACCTTTGTGCAGCTTTTATAGTACATTTATATCGCGGCTTAATAAAGAGTTTTACAATCCGAAATAAATTACGAAGTAGAATACCGGAAAAAAAAGATAGCGAGCACTTCTACGCCCGTTCACTTATAACGCATATTATAAATCTTTTCGCAAACAATAAAGCTCATTTTAAAAACAAACGTTAATCGCTCTTACGTGTTCATCGGCATTATTCTATTTACGCAAACCATAAATAACGCACGTCGTGCTTAAAATTCATAAACAACTAATACATTGTCCATTTAACGTACTTATTAGAAAATTCCCACATAAGGAATTAGCGTAAAGAAACAGCGGCCTTGCGGGCAGTAACAAAACCACGCCGTAAACAGAAAAGAAAAAAAGGAAGAGGAAAGACGCTGTAACAAACGCACCGGTTTACAATTCACGAGTCATAAATCAAAACAAGTCTCGAGGTATATTTACAACGTGACTCGGAGATAAGACATCCGATGCACGAAAAGGACTTGATGCACGCGCGTGCGCGCGGAAGCTCCGCAATACGGAGATAATTCGCGCGGTATGTACGTCGCGTGTGAGAACTCGTCATCATATATCAAGATCGAGATAATGAAGATAAGATCCACTTTAACTAGGTGGCGGCAATCTGGGTCCGCTACTTTCTTACGCGCACCCGTTGGTCTAAGCGTCTCTCTCTCTCTCTCTCTCTCTCTCTCTCTCTCTCGACCGTCCTTCCGTGTTACATATGCATCTTTTTTACCTTCCGCGGTGGCGAGAGAGATTACGCGAGGGAAGATGAGCGTAGCAGCCTATGATATAAATATTCAAGGCGCATTTGATCGCGATTGTACGTTTTATTTATATTTAATCAGCAAAGTCGTTTTTTAAATGCTGTCTCCATCGCATGTTTTAATAGGAAATTAAGATAGCAATATTATGTATACGTGCTACATTTTGTTATAAAAAATGTATTTAGATAACTAAGTTTTTAATTTATCAATAAAAAACATTAATATTAATCCATTCAGTTAAAAGAAAAAAAAGCATAGTAAAAGCAGAAGTGCCGTCGCAGCCGACTGGTTGACGTCCGTCGTCGCTTCTCCATTTGAAAGAAGCAAGGAAGGAGGAGGAGGCGGAGGAGGAGGAGGAGGAGGAGAAGAAGAAGAAGAAGTAGAATATACAGAGAGTTAAGAGGAGTTTTTCGCGCCAAAGAAGAAACAGCAGCAGTAGCAGAGAAAGAGAAGCCGGCGACAGTAGCGGCAGCTCAACCATGGGAAAAACGACGGCGGCTACTGTCGCCGGCTGCGCTTGCACGTTGACTCTTCCCCGTCTCCCATCTCCCAATTTTTTGCACGCGTTAGACTCTAATTTTCCCTCGGTGCTGTGTGTATTTGCTCATCTCTCTCCCTCTTTTTCTCTTGCATTTCTTTGCTCGTGTGCGCATAGCTCGGCTTTCTTTTTCTCAACGTGTATATATAAGTGTGCCTGTGTGTGTGTGTGTGTGTGTGTGTGTGTGTGTGTCTGCGTGTGGATTGCTTTGCCTTTGTTTTAATAGATGAACCTTTTTGTTTCTTCCAGCTCTGTCTTTTTTCGTTTTTGCCTCTAGCTCATTCTCTTCTTCGTCCTCGCTCTCTTTCTCTCTCTTTTTCTTTGTCATCATTGTCCAATCTGTTATATCGAGCCGCCGCTCGGCCCGCTTTTTTTTTGCGCTATACTCGCTCGGCTCGCGTTCGTTCTTCGTTCTTTATGCTGCGAGGTACTAATAACTCGACCAGCTCTAGCGCGCGGCTTTCGCTGCGGCGTGTATTTTTAATTTGAGGTGCGTACAGACTCACACATATGTGTACGTGTAGGGAGAAAGAGAAAGAGAGACAAGGATGAGTTACTTAATTGAGAATTTCATTGCTTTTGTTGTCGCGTTCGGTCTTTGTAAGAGATATTCGATTTTTTTTTCATTTGCTTTTTTAAGTTAGACGACAAAAGATACGTTTATTTCAAAGAATTAAATCAAACTTTTATTTTATTTATTCAATCGTTGGTAAATTTAAATTTTACTTTTAATTGCGCTTGAAGGTTTCGAAACCTATTGAAATTTTTATACTTTACGATCCAAATAAAATCGTGGGTTTACGCTTTTATTGTTGCGCTTCAAGACGATGCATTATGAATGGATGCGCTTTCATCGGCAATTACTTCATAAAACATGCGAATTCAATATTTTTGAAAACTTTTGTTTAATTTGATTTTATTAAAAGCAATATTTATTTTAGAAACTTGGTCAAAATTTAACCGCAAGTTTTAAGTGAAATCTGAATTACGAGCTAATATCTTGATTATAAACAGCGAGATTGAACGTCATAGGGATAATACAAACTTTGGATAATAATTAAAAGTTTTCTTAAGGGATAGTTTATAAATTTTAAGAGAGTTACGCGCGTAACCTAGTTTCTCGCTCTCGTGCTTCGTTAACATACTTGGCAAAGCCGCCGAAAAGTGAAGCTAATTAACGGCGCAATTTTCTCAAGCACTGCAAGTTTAAATTCGTTGCTTGAAACGCAAGCAAATTGTACGTTTGCCGAAATCCTTTCCAAAAAACGAAGATGCGACCAAAAATGTTTAACGTTTAAAATATCATTTAACTCTTATCCTTTTTCGCAGCTTGAAAACTTGAGAGCCTTTTTAAAAAATAATTACGGAAAAGTACGCTCACAAAATTCACGAACCGCGTATGAGAGCGGAAAAGAAATTACATTGTATTAAGACAAAGCCGTAAAAATATAAATATACTTTTCTCTTTACATTTTTATAATACTATTTTCCTTTCATTTCATTTTTTTCTTTCCTCCTTTCTCCTCTCCTTTTTCCTCCGAGCGGTATCATTCGCAATCTGCATATTGCGATATTTTTTGTCCACCCGCTACTCCAGCTTCTGCAGCTTATTCTCCTTATTCTCTCATTCCATTTCTTTTCTCAGTTATATTTTTCTTTAGCCACGGCGTTTTCACTTATATTTTTCTGCTCTTTTCTTGCGCTAGTCTGGTCTTTTTGCTCCCCCTTTTCGAAAAATACGAGGATTACAGACGCGTATGTGCCACAGTAAAAAAAAAAAAAGACGTACGAGATTCGGCGACGCCGAAAGTCAAACAGAAATTCGTCGGCTAGAGTTCGGCGTACGTGCGAAGTAAGGTTCTTTTGCTCATTTTTTTTTCTCGCATGAAAGAGTCTCGCCGTGCGTAGTTAACAGCCACATGTCTTTCGCTCCGTCGCGTTCGCGCACATTGTTTTTGATGAAATGGGCTGCCACCGTGTAAAATTGTGAAAATGTTTTGATAAATAAGTCGCACCGAATTTTATATCGGCGCGAATACGAGATTGTACTATAAAAAATTTTGTTTTATTGCATTTAATTTTTTAAATTTTGTTTTATTGCGTTTTTTCTTTAAAGTTTTTAATCGCTATAAAGTCTACTTCAAATGTTTAGTTTGCAGATAAAAATTACTTCAAAAATTATAAATAAATTTTACGTTACTTAATTTTGTAGAAATAAAAACATCTTACAAATGCTTTGAAACTTTTAACATTTTAAAAATTAAAGTAAATTTAAAAATATTCATTTGAAATCAATATCAATAAGGGAAAATCAATCGCAAAATAGCAGAATCTTTCTAACTTTAAAATTTTCCTTCTCTTTCTAAATCTGTCGAAACCTCAAAACGCAAAAGGTAAAAGCCTCCCGGACCGAAAAAAAAAAAAAAAAAAATGCGGCGGGTATGAAAAGAGGGTGAGAGAGAGAAAGAAAAAAAAAGAGAGCTGTGGAGGGGGCAGAAAAGTCAGAGGAACCGAGGATAGCCGAAAAAAGTGCATCCGCAGCGAAGCGACTAATTCAGGACGCGAAGCGTAAAGGGCCGGTAGCCAGACCGGCGACTCGTCCGCAGCGTTGGACGCGCGCAGTATGGACGTGTCCCGGCGATTGTCTGGTCGGCGTCTGCCGTTGGCGCGCAGGTATACACAACGTGCGCCGTTGCGTTTACGGACCTCTGATAGCCCTCTTGCCGCGCGCGTTACGCGTACGTCTGTTTTGTACGGGGAATCCCCTCTGCCTTCTACTCTTCTTTTTGTTTACCCTACGCGTAGACGCTCACCACAGGGGTAGAAAACAGAGAAAGAGAGAAAATGGACGCATTCCAAAAGCGAGCAGCGCGTCCGCCACACGCCGGGGCTTTATAAATTTCCGAAGGGAGCTTCCTCCTCCTTCTCCTGGTGTATATACGTGCGCGTACATACGTACATCCGCCCTGGCAACCCATGCACATATACAGAAAACGAGACTGGCCGCGCGCGCGCATTTCTGGCTTTGAGTAATGCGTATTCATACGCGGGCGCGAGCGCGCGCAGTCCCGAAGAGCAGACTCTCGCGTCTTGCGCAAAGCTTTGTTTAAATAAACGCGTGCCGGTTGAACGGATGGAAGGGAGATGAATAAAGAGCGAATGTAGTGTTGCTCGCGTCGAGAAGTTTCACGGCTCGTGGAGCTAGAGTGGGAGAGGGCGAGGAAATGAATGAATATTTTAGAAATGTGTGTATGTGTGTGTGTGCGTAGGCGGGTTAACGCTGGCTCGAGAGAGGTCGCTTGATTACACATTAGTTTTTTACGAGAGGTTAACGATACAGGTGTAAGTTTTTGGTATGAAATAATATGATTAGACTAACGTTGTAATGCGCAAATAAATTTCTTACGATCAAATCGATTACGTTTCGTATTTTATAATTAATATTTTCAAAATTTGAAATTACCGAGTGAATTATATTCTGTAAGGGAATATCAATTAAAGGTAATTTAATAGTATAACTTCTTTTGACAATTACCAAATTGCGTAATACCATGGAGAGGATGTTTGGTTTAATAATGTAATTAACAGGAGCTTTATGATAATGGACACACGCTTTTGATTACGATCGAGCGAGAAAACAATAATACGAAAATAGCTGACGCAAATACCCGTGCATTAATGCGAATGTAATTGAACTTCCATGCTATCATGTATATAAGCTCGACATGAATTACGTACCATTATCATGAATAAATAAACGATAGAAGTTCATATGTTGAATTCTTTTAATTTTTCACATAATATTCATTCGATCATGTAATTATGCTTTTGTACAACGATTATAATATCGATTATATTAATATAAAAATTAAAAATTAATGTCATAGTACATAATAGAATTAGATTTGGTTTAATATTTATACCGGATGCAAAGAAAAATCCATTCGACACCAGGTGCGAGCTTTTAAAAAAATTATCATTTACAATGTTCCATTTTGAAAAGCGTTAACCTTAGAACATTAATACATCGCGAGAGAAGAGGAGAGAAGAGAATTACGGGTCTCGGTATTTTAAATTAAAAATCCATACTCTTGAAACTAAGCGAAAAGCAACTAACGTCAAGGATCTCTAGACACCATCGGGTGTAATAAATTTCACGGGCTCGCAAACGACGCGAACGAAATTCGCTCTATCGCTTCGCTTTATTGCGCGTCTCCCGCGGCGAACGCTATTGGCAGCGATTGCGCGCGCGCGAGGACCGAAGCAGTTGCATTCTCTGTGCGCGCTTTATTCGCGACGCGTTAAATTAACGTTCCTCTCTAGCCTCTCTGCCTCTCTGATTTACACGGGAGAGAACGCGTACAGTGAGTTTGGATTCGTTAATGATTATTATTATTGCCTTCTGCCTCTTCCTTTTGTTATCTTTGTTTTTTTTTTTACTTTCTTCTTTTTTTTTTTTTTATGCGCAGAGTTAATGTAAATTTATAGCAGAAGATGTAAAAAAAATTTTTTTTTTGAATCAATGTTATACATTACTTTAAAATACTTGATTGCTCGTAAACATACCATGTATGCAATTAAATTGTGCAATGATATTTATGTTTATAACGAGTAAGGCCTCGAGTTAAATTTTTAATTTTATTCAATATATCCCGACGTTATAAAGTATATAACATAATTATGTGTATGCAGACAGTTATAAAACACAAGTTTTTTAAATAATAAAATTATTTAAAGAAAATAATAATAGATATTCTTTCACAAGGAATTCAAAATAAATTATTTTCATACGTGAAGCTGAAAATTAATTGAATTACTTTATTATTGTAAAGAAATATTATTGTGCAATGGAAATTGCAAACAAAACAACCGCACCAAAGAGCCACTTTGCGGACACGTATACGAGAAAAATATTTTTTCGCAAATAAAAGCGCGTTCGACGCTTGCTGACTCTCGAAATTCTAATTATAGAATCGCACTTGAAGCCTGCTTCAAGTGTCCACTAATATTAAATGAACTCAGCAATAAAAGCTATAAAAAAATGTAGTGCGTGGCAGCAACGTTACAAAATCTTCCTTCCTATCTGTTTTCGCACTCGACGCAAAATGTTTTCAATTAATCATCAATTGTCAGCGTTATTAAATAAATTTTCTTTCGCGCAAACTTTTTCCCCGACTTCACCTAATAAATACAAAACAACGAAAAGCTTTAGCGTCGATTACGAAAAAGCCAAATCCCTTTGTTCATCTTCATCTTTTTCGTTTTACTCTTCACCTGTCAACCGCGTAAAATCTTTCCATAAAGTAGAATAGCAACAATAATAACAAGGACAGGTAGGTTTGCGAGCGTGTACGAGGACGAGTGAGTAATTGAATTTTAATCTGGGACGGTCGGCAATTTTATTATCGAGTCGTGTGTGCGTTCGTCCCTCCCAGTCTTTTTCCGTCACGAGTTCCATTAATTGGGTATAAAGTTGATTGAATTAATTAGTCGGTGTTCGCGCACGCGCACAGTTGGAAATATTTTACTGCGACCCCTTATTTGATGCGCGTGTGTGTGTAAGTATACCCCAGTGAGTCGAAATAATAATAAAAAAAAAAAAAAAAAAAAAAAAAAAAAAAAAAAAAAAAAAAAAGAACCTAACGTGGAAGGAACGGAAGAGAGTCGCTTATAATTATTCGCTATAATTTACGCGATGCAGGAGCGTAGCTATAGCCGGTGATGTATGCCGACATGCGACGATAATTTCGATTTCAACTGTACACCGTCTCGAACGTTCGAGTGTTTTCACGTGTTTTTGTGTATAGTTCGTAGCGATGCGGGTCATAAAGTAAAAGCGTATCGTTAAAATTGAATTAGGCGTAAATTCAACGTCGCTGATATTTTGCTTTACGTGTGTTACGTGTGTTATTAATTTTAAAATCGAATAAAATAACAAATAGTTTGACTTTTCTTAGAATTACTTATTTTTTATCATTAAAATAACATGTAAATTTAAATTTAAAATTTTGAAATTTAGATAAGCGTAAAAAATTTACATTTAATGAGAACATCTTGGCAAATCGCGATTAAGTAATAGCTTTTTTAAGCGTAGCTTTAAGCATAAATTCAACTCTGCCGAGAAAAACAATAGCAAGTTTGAGAAAAAAAAAAAAAATAATAAAAAAAATAAACAAAGACAAGCCTACAAGAGGCAAAAAAAGGTCGACATCAAGGGGGAAAAAAGAAAAGAGAGAGACGGGGAGAGAGAGAGCACAGGTAGACGCTTTAAAATTCCAAATGGACACGTTACACGCGGGGACTCGTGCTAGACCGCCTATTTTTATGAAATCTCGGCTGAGCCGGCTTCCGCTCCGCCATTTACTCCCGTTCGATAAAAGCCCTGTTTTCGAGCTCGCGGACACACACACACACACACACACACATATATACATAGAAAAAAAAATTGAAAAACTCGTAAATACATACAAGCGCGACGCGGCGGTCGAGATGAATTGCCCTCTCGCAGCAAACATACGCGGCGTATGATCTCGTAATGGCCTCTTCACTTTTCGACCGGAACACTCGTGAACCTACATATATATATATATATATATATATATATATATATATATATATATATATATATATGCACACACAAACATACGTACAAGAGTCAAAGAAAGAGAGAAAAAGAGAGAACTTTCATATACTCGCGAAATCCTCTCGGAAAGAGGATTCACGCGAGTACGTTTATGTGTCGCTGTATATATATTCTTATACATTATGTTGCCGCTGACGCATGATGAGCGAGCGAGAAAAAAAAAGAGCTGATGGTCCGACGTCTCTTACGGTTCTGAGATTTTTTTAAATTTTCTTCGGCTTTTTTTTATCTTATTCGCAAATGTAGCGGATTTAGATGCTTGCTGAAATTTTTCATGCCGAGAGGTAAAGTTTCGAAATAAGAAAGCTTTGAATGGACGTGTTTTACTATAAATAGACGTTGTTTGAGGTCAAGATTTATTTTTTAAAGTGAAAGCTCAAGTAGATTTTACGACGTGTATTATAAAAACGTCGATATTTTTATTTTTGTGATAAGAAATATTTCCAATATTTTTCTAGTAATTTATTGATAATTTCGTTCAAATTCAGACTATAAATGCAAGTGTCGATAAAACACCATTTTGTTGCGCAAATATTTCCATCCGCGTAAAAATTCGAGTCATACGATAAAGTATTTGATAAATTATAAAATCGCGGTATATTGCTAATGTTGCAAAATTTTATGTTAAAATTGCCACTTTTAGTTATATTCTTCGATGGAGAATGCACTTTTTCTCTTGCTTTTAAAAATTTTTATAATTATCTTTTAAGTACCTGTTCAACTCGAGAATGACGAAACTTTTTTAATATTATCTTTCATTTTCCAAGTCTACTTATCAAACTATTTGAAATTAATATTCGAATAATTCAAAAATTTAATATAATACACTTGACTGCAATTTGTAAAATTATTTTGAACCTTTATTTGAAGAATTACAATTTTTTTTTTTTTTATTTTTAAAATTTATTTTTATCGGCATTAGAGTTAATTGCTTTAAATCGCAATATAAAGATTTCAATTCAACATAATGTCTCTCTAAAACTAAGCATTTATTCAATCATTATTAATAATTAAGTTTAATTTAGTTACAACATCCGCCAAGAAATCAAATTAACTGAATAAAATTCTCGTCTCCTTCGTCTATTCTCCAAACAGCTTCATCGGTTCATCTCTCCGTTCCACCCTTTGAAAAATAAATCGCGACTCGCGCACGCCAAGATTTATTTATCGTGCGTATACGTCTCTCTCTCTCTCTCTCTCCTTCTACCATCGGGTTTTTCGCACCTGCTCCAGGCCTCTAGGGCTCGGATTTCGCGCGAATCTCGCGGAGCAGCGTTAGTGAAATAATAAGATAATGAAATTACTCAGTATGAGGCTTTTTCTTTTTTTCTCTCTTTCTACGAGTTTCTCATTTCATTTTCGTCGTCTCTTATTGGAGTCCGTTTGTTTCAATATTTACGTCAAATCCGCGCGCTTTCACCGGGTCCGGATAATTTAATGATGGCGCAGCTAGCCTCAATTAGCTCCCAACCAGCAGAAGCTCCGGATTTATGAATTTTTTTTTCTTTCTTTTATTTTTGTATATTCTTTTTTCAACGTCGTTGCGATTTGTAAAGGACGTCGAATTATAAAAAGGGAATTTTTATTTAAAAAATTCTCTTTCTCTCTCTCTCTCTCTCTCTCTCTTCGAACCGACTGTCAAGTGGTATACAGCGGATTGACAAGAAAATTATAAATGCTACCGCTTTTACCAATAAAGTATTGATTCGCGAGACATCTTATGCATCGTGCGATCTATAATATTTTACGAGGAAACGATGGCACACGCGAGTTTAAAGTTTGCCACACTTTTTCCTCTTCATGTCAAGAGTTTGTTGGCTCTGATCGAGCACACGCGATATAAAACGAAAAGATCGAGGCGCGAGAAGTCCATCAAGAAGTCATTTGTCCCAATGACAATCGATCGCGCAAAATAGATCAATTGCTCGAGATTCCCAATAAAAAAGAGAGCAGTGCGTCGACTGCATTGACCTTCGCGGGAGAAAGAGTGGGCGCCTCCTTGAGTTGGCATATTGATCAGATTTACGGCATAAACACGCGCCTCGGCATAATTAACGCCGTCGACACGTGGATCGATGCCAGAAGTGACGATAGCGCGAGATAAAAAAGGAAGAAAAAAAGGCACAAAGTTAAGGATCGCGGCGTGTACGAGAAGATGCAAAAGTGCGCTTCTGAAACGAGTATTTGCGCTTGTTGCGCGAATACTTATAGAACAAGACAAAAGGTCACTGGAAACTTGGTTCCATGCGTAAGACTTACTGGAATTGGTTAAGGATGCTTGTAACGATATAGAAAGTGGCACTTAAACTTGTTTGGAATATAAAGTTTGTTAAATGAAAAATTGAGGGAACGAGGAAAACGTTTGTGTAATCGGTGCTTGTGAATTGTTTTCTTTTTCAAACGAATGTAATAATGGTTAATTAAAGTGTTATTGATTAATTTAGTTAAATTGTTTAATAAGAAACTTGAGACGAAACTCTGAAGCTTGCAGAAAAATGTAAACATTGCGCATCGATTGATTTAAAGCTCGATCGATATAATAAGAGAAAAATTTCGTCGGGTAATTTTAGAAAGAATAAAATTTCCAAATCCGATAATTCTCAAACATCACCTCTTACGCTTAAATTTCTTCAATATCTCATACGCGAGTAGATGACGCATCCTTGCTTCTATAAATTCTGCCTAATATTAGCGCAGCCAAATGGATGTACACAACGAGAGCTCGCGCGCGCGTAACAACGAAGCATATCATACGCAACGAATGGACAAGAGAATAAATAGAAAAGGAAAAAGACAGAAAAAGAAAGAAGAAAGAAAGGCCGCGCTACCGGGAAAGAGATAGCCAAACGATCATGAAGAGGCCGTTGGCGCCATGGGATTCGCTCTCTGCAGACTGCGCTCGACTGTATGTTATATAGCGCTAGACCGCCAGAGCTGCTCTGTTTTCTCTCTTTCACGAGGAGCTCTCCTGTATCTCGAGACACTTCCCAAGTCACGTAACGTCAAATTGGTCATTTATTTTTCTACCGCGTCGATCCTTTTCTACAACTAGTCTCGGGGTTATACCGACGAGACGTATACGTACACGTGTACTTACACAACGGAGCTTGCGGGGCCCCTTATTTCGCATGCCGAGCTTGTAACTCTCGAATGAAGGATTTGCCCCGAGGTGAGGCATTCTTTTGTACCCTTATTTTGCTTCCTTCTCTCTCTCTCTCTCTCTCTCTCTCTCACTTCCTCTTTCGATTTCGCGGATTTATCGAATCAATCGAGCGCGCGAGAACTAGCCCCCCATTCCCCCTCGCTGTCTCTCTCGAGAGAAATTGCCTTGTTTTTGCGTTCGGATGCTCAGGATGCTTTGCTTTTTGTCGATGTATTAAATTTTTCAAATAAGTATACAGCAAGAAAAAGAATAAATGAGAGCAAAAGTTACTGCTCGGAGATAATTATTAATTATCAGGCCATTAAAATTAGCGAATATACAATGAATATATAAAGTTTTTATATAAAAGGTTCGTTAACATCTTTTTTTTGTCTCTTTCTGCGCTTATTTTCGCGTTATTAAATATTTCATTTAGCAAATATTTCAATAAAACAACCGTTACAGATAACGACAAGTCTATGCATGTATATTGTACTTTAATTTTTGTACTTACGTATTGCACGCTAATTTACGTATGCGGGACAGCATTTTAAAGCGAAATTTTACTCACCTGAAACAGAGGAAAAATAAATAACGGATTAAACACTTGCTCACCAAAATCAATTACCAACTAAATAACGCGTAACTCTTCCGTGAAATGAAAATTACGGGAAAAGTGTACCCAAACGCACGTAACATGTACACACACACATATACATATGTCAATCAAGTTAGCCCCACCATTTTGTCTTTAAAAAAAAAAAGCTGTGCTGTATTGTGCTTAACTTGTGCTATAATTGCCTTAAAAGAAAACTTAACTTTCATTTTTAAAAGTAAAAAATCATTTTTTTTCGAAAAAAAAGTTATCCCCATCATTTTCTTTTTCACGAAATAAGAGTTGGACTGCATTGCGCTTAATGTCTGCTATAATGTGCCGTAAAAAAAAATTATTAATTTTCATTTTTTAAGGCAAAAAATTATTATTCTTAGTCAACCATACACGAAACTTTACCTATTTCAATCGTATTGACTACTAAAGAATATTGTTAGGTTTTTGTTGCATCTTTGTTACTCTTATAGTGTGTATACGTGCGTACGTATGTGTGATTCCGATCGTCTTGTTTTAAACTTAACAGCACAACTCTTTTATTTCGTGAAAAACAAAATGGCGAGGCTAATTTTTTTTCGAAAACTATGATTATTTGCTTTTAAAAACGGAAGTTAATAATTTATTTTTACGGTACATTATAGAACGAGTTGTGCACAATGCAGCACAACTTTTTTTTTTAAGACAAAATAGTGGGACTAACTAGATTGACATCATACACATACATACATATATGTAAATACAATACGACGAACCTTGTATAATTGCAACGTTAACTCGCTGCAGTCAAAAGTTTGCGACTTTTTCATAAGTTTCTGTTTTTTTTTTTATCGCTCTTAAAAATAATCCCCGGCGAGACGCACAAAAAAGTGTTTACTCTAAAGTTCTACAACATATTGTATTTTAAAACAAAAAAGGTAAAATCTGCACAAAATGTACGGCAATCTTTCGTGTATTCCGAAATAAAAAGGAAAAAGGTAAAGAACGCAGGCTCAAATGTTTGTATATCAAGAACATAAACGCTGACGTTACAAACTGCACACAATTCGTTGTTACACATGTATGTATATGAATATGAAAAGACATTCATTCTCAAGGGTAAAAAGAGAAAAAGAGGGGGGAAACGACCCGAGAGGTATCATTTTTCTGCGAAAGAGCCGCAACGGTTCAAGTTGAGGTCGGCCGCTAGCCCTGCGTAACAGTCTATTCAAGACTCGAGTGTCATTGTTGATGTCACGGGTTAAACGATCGAGAAGAGAGTGAGAGGGAAAGAACTTGGCGTCCGTTGCCGTTGCTGTTACCGAAACTCTCCAACTCATTTGAGTGAGTTGTATTGTATGGGTTTACTTACTTGCATACTTCTGAGTTGTTTACAAGTAGTAATTTTTTTCCTTCTATTCTTAGTTTTTAAGGGTATCAACAACGTGCAAAGTTGCGAAATATTTCTTGAAAGAGAAAGTTTTGTGCGATCGTTTGTTTTTATGCAAATGAAGTTTTAAATTTTTGGTATACATATATTATCGTGACTACGATGGTCGTCTTTAAGAGAAAAATTATGTAAAATGTATATGGTATTTTAAATTAAATTGAAACATTTATTTTCAAACACTTAATTTTATTTCAAGAAATTTTTTCCACCAATGTGAAAAAGCAAATGTTATATTCAATCAAATCATCAAATATAATAAGAAACAATATTAAAATTTTTTTTTTTTAATGAAGTACTTTAAGCTCTTTGAAAGGACTTTATAAGAAGCAATTAATTGATAAAATTTTTATAATCCAAGTTAAAAATACAACAAATTTGTATCCGCGCGAAAATTCATCGACCGTAAATCGAAATGGGTCTGAAGTTTGCAACGTTATAGTACAACGGAATAATTTTTTACATTTAAATAAAGCTGCTAAAAATGTACAAATTATATTTTAACCCGTATCTGAATATTTTCTTATTTTATAAAACATTAAGACTAAAAAAATATAAATATAAATTTTAAATAAAAACAGTTTTTAAAAAATTTCGTTGAACTGCAACGTTGGAAACTTCAAACCCATAAATCGAATCGATATAATTGGTTACGCAAACCTTAACGATATTATCGTATACTAGAGTGTATGTCAAATCAATAAACTATCTCGTTTCGACAAGTTCTACAGAAGTCGACTACGCGCTATCCTTTTCGTCGGCACGCAGCAACAACCCTAGTAGTAACAGAGATATACCCTTGCGAACGTTCGCAAACAGCGTGCGATATGAAACAAGATACGCATTTTCAAAACTATCTGCCGACGGTATCCAGCTCCGAGATCTCACTTTGATGCCGGTGCTTTGATGATGATACGAATCGATCAACCTACCCAGGAACGAGAAAAAAAAAGGAGAATATCAACAAATAGCCGTTCGTTTTATTTACATTCGATTCTCGCGATCGCGCGTTCCACGCATATGTACTTTGTACATTCCCAACACGCTCTTTCTCTCTCCCTCTCTCCTTCCCTTTCTCTAAAGGGCGATCAACGCTCGCTCCCCTCGACCCGTAGGTATTTTTCGCGTTTTTCATCGCGCTGCCAAAAATAAAAGCACTCTCTCATCGGGGCTCGGGATCAGAGAACGAGAGAGCTGCAAAAACGCGAGCGCCGATATCGGGCACTCGAAGGCCGTGACGCCACTTTCGTCTCGTGCAGCGCGAAGGAGCAAAAGAGGGGTATGGAAAATACCGTCTGCTATTTATCTGGTCGATCTTCCTTCTTTCTTTCCTTTTAGCGTCGAGTTATGGGGGTATTTATAGGCAGAAAGTGACCGACGCTTAATGCCGGCACCCAGAGAGTCCTGGCGGCTATCCCTGACCCTAGTCGAGTCAATTGCTCTTTGTAACGCCTCGATAGTCCGAATACTTTTAAGCCCTTCGACGGCGTCGGCAGCCACGTGTGCACCTTGCCAAGTTCGCTTGAATTATGCAATTAGCCGGAGTTGTGAGTTTCAAAAGATCTCATGTCGAAACGCTGTTATTGCATGGCATTTGCATTTTTTCCTTTTTCCCAGTAAAAAATAATGCACTGTCGGCATATACTGGTTATTTGAGAAACCAGTTGCGAAGTAGCCTTAGCCATGCACTCAAACTTGTATATACGTGTTTTTATAAGAAGAAACATTTTTAAAATGAAATAAAGTGTTAATTTCGGCAAAATTTTTTAACCACTCGATTTGGTGGAAAAATAGTCGATCGATTTATTTAAATTTTAATTAAAATAGATATATGTATGCAGAAATTAAATCGTGGAATAAATTTGAATAGAATGTTAATAGAAACAATTAGTAAAATAAACAGATTAAACTCGTTATTTGAATTATAAATATTTACTTTACGATGTTAGAATAATTATAATCAATAAATTTATGGCCTAATTTGCGAAGCGCTACTTGTTGTCAATTAATATTATTCGGAATAATATTAAAGCAGCACCAATATCATTTCGTAATTGATTAGTTTACCAATAAATTATAAATTTATGTCTCAATTAATTTATATATTTTTATAAATTATAATCATTAAATTATATTCTAACATTTACAAAAATATTAACGAAATTATTAATTCTAATACTTATATCTTCGACGCGGATATACCTTTGAAATCTCTTTTAAAATCCAACGAGTCAAGACTAATTATGAAAATCTCCATTTCTCCAAATTGATCGCCATTATTCCCGGCAATTAAATCCACATAATATAAAAGATGAAAGACATTGAGAAAAGTTAAAAGTCTCGGGAGTTAGAAGAAAAGGGGAGGAAAGAGAGAAAGAGACAGCCGAATTGGTAATGTCTTTTTATTTTCTCGGTAAAGGAAGATTGAACGATCCCTTGGCGCTCAAGTAGTGACGGTCATGGCGTAAGCGTGAAAGCTCGTAATTTTTATTATTACCGGCAATTAGTCACGAAGCACGAATTAATCAAGATGTCGGCGGAAAGCCGAATCTCGTACTGAAAAAGAGAGAGAAAACGATATTCGGCCTTGATGATGAATAATTCATCGGGATTGAGGTCACTTCTTGTATTTTGAATTTTGGTGACGACGAAATCGTTGCTCGTAACTGCAAACCCATCTTTTTCGCTTCGAGTGGGCTCAAGTTGACCTCTCTTGAAAAAGTCAAGCTTCTTAATTTGTTTAATCGAAATCGTTTACGAAGATGAACCCTCGGCGTAGTTTACATCTTTACGCACTTGTGTGTATATATATATATATATAGAGCAGTCAAAAAATTCGAGCGAGTTCGATGACTGGGCGCTCAGATGAAGTAATTATTTCAAATTTTACGATTGATATATACTAACTGAATTTTCGCTGATTGAAGTTATATATTTAGCGCGTAGTTGGCGAGCGTTTATATATACGAGACACTACGTGAAAATTACTTTGATTAACGATTTAATTTATTTAATTAGACCAGAGCTTTTGATAAATATCGAAATAAGTTCGCTCACGTTGATATTGCCGATGAAGTACGAGTATATGTAATATTTCAATATTTGCGTGTAAATGTTCGCGAACAGAAAATTGCCACTGTGTATACTAAGCCATTGAATATTTTTACGTTTATAAATGATCGGATAGAAATTACTGCCACGTCAATCAATTCACTTATAATACAAACAGAATAATTTATATTCGCATATACAGTAATTAAATAATATTGTTCCAAATATGACGATCCGTATGACACGCATATGAATATAATCAGCCTTTAAATATTGTTAAAATGTAAACATTGAAAATTGATTCAGTCTATTATGTTTTAATCTCAATTACATAAACAAATATTAACATTCAATATTAAACTATTAATTTGTTGACAATATCGCGATTAAATAATTAATGAAAAAAAACTTGTTTTTAAACAAGTTGTTGGTTAAAAAATATACAATCATGCGGTTAACAAGTGAATATCAGAACATCAAATTAAAACGGAAACTACACGGGGGTATATCGATTAAAATCACCAAACGAGCCGAAAAAGCAAAAGTACAAAGAAGTAGGAAGCGGCAGAAGAAAACGCTTGTTTATCTCTAAACAAGCATTTCCTGCGATTAATTGCAATCAGCCGGCGGCGGATCGGGGCGGATGAAAAGTCGCGCTCTCGCCATTAGAGAGAGAGAGAGAGAGAGAGAGAGAGAGAGAGAGAGAGAGACGCCATTTGATCGAAACGATGCCGCCGCCGCGCGTTGCATACTCGAAACTCGAACTTGGAGCACCGAAGAGATTCGTTAATTAGCCGGTCATTAGCTTCGATGATCCGCCCGGCTCGTTAAAACGAAACAATGCTCAACAAATCACTGTTAATGAGAGAGAGAGAGAGAGAGAAAGAGAGAGCATTATAGCTGGACTTACGCATACGGCAACCACGACAGGGCGCAAGAATGAAACAGGAGGGTACTGGAGTATAGATAACGGGGGAACGAGCTTGCGTATAACGCACGCGTAGCTAGGGGGAAGAGGAGTAGCTTCGATGCTGAGGCAGCACAAGTGCCGCCGAATCGACGAGAGGAACATAAATAAGACGTATGGGTGCACAACCAAGAGCCTCCCGGGATTTATGTATGAGCTCTTCCTGGCTCGTACGTACGTTAACGTAAGCGCTCGCGTAAGGAAAATATTTTCACGTTACTTTGTACGTTAACTCTATACGCGCCCATGCGTATGAGTTATATATACGTGCGTACGATTTCTTTCCTCTCATCCGCTCTTCTTATATTCACTTGTTTTCTGACATAATTTTTCACCCTCGTTACGTAACACAACGAGCTGCGTTTTTTGTTACATATAGTACAAGGAAAAGAAACAACACGTTTTTGTTCTAAATTTTGGGAATGTATGCATGTTATTGTTACCCTTGTTTTCATGGTTCCTTTTTTTTTTTTTTTTTTTCTTTTGAAAAACAAACAATAAAGCAAGAATTTTTTTAAATTTTATATAGATTTTTATTACACATTTAGTCGTTTGAAAATTAGAGCAAGATATTATTGATCAAAATGTTCGACGAAATTAATATTTTACACAAAAATACGAGGCAGATAAATATAAATTCGCCGTTATTTCGTATAAATTTCACAAATTAATTGCTAACGTTCATTTTTGACATAATTATAATTAAAATAAGGTAAGCGTATACAGCCTTCGATGATTAAAAAGTTCACTTTTCGAAATGATCCGTAATAAACGAATATTGCCATCGATTGCTAATAACAAGCAAACATCCAAATTACGTTCTATTAAATTATTTATGAAATAAGCGTCGCGTACCGTATCATAAAAATCACAGTAATTTCAAGCTCTCCCCCAATATATATATATACACATAATATAAGCCTCGATTATACTATGTGTATATACTATATATAAGCCTCGAATTCGGACAAAATTCAAGCGATGCGATTCTTGAAATTGCGCGCAGTAGAAAGAGAGAAACGATATCGAGCGACGCTACAATAAAACCTCGGGCAACAGAGCGCCGGCTTATAAATATGCATGGGAATCCGTATAAGTGTGTTCGCATCGGTAAGTGGCGGCCTGACCCGACAAGACTCCATAGAAAGAGAGCACAGGGGAAACAAAAGGCGCCGTCGGAAAGGACAGAAGACATTTTTGCGAGGAAAGTCCCTCGGCAAACATAAACTCTCTCTCCCATTGCAGTGACGTCGTCGCTGATCTATACCATTCCTCCCTGCTGCGACGAAAGTTAGACATTGAGCAATCGCCCTCGACGTCTCTTTTAAAAGGCCCGGTATTTATGATAGTCGCTTTCCAAACAAAGATCGCATCGAGGAGAAGCAAAGTCGATTCGCACTTATTTATCCCGCGTCCTCATCCCCTCTTGTTTCTTTTTAAAGAAGGGATACGAGATGACTTTTCTCCCTTCGCGGTGTACATGTACATACATGTGTGTTTGCTTTTGGGGATGTAAAAATTATTTTTTTTTTTACTTCTTATTTTGAAGTATAATACTAGTTATTTCGTTATATCGTGAACACACGTGAGAGTGTGTCATCTCGAGAAAGCAAGAGGTACGAGAGTGTCCGTTTTCGATGGATGTACGCACCTCTCTCGAAAAATACTAGTTTTATGTAGGTAAAGTATCGGTATAACACTTTGAGCGGATCACACGTTGTTAACGCGAACATAATCTCGCGTAGAACGCGTTTTTCACTTGAATTTTATTTATTTTAGTTTAGTACAGCAAAGGCGTTTTAGATGTTTAAAATCCGTAGCATAGAATAAAACTAAATAAATGATTTTTTTTCTTCTTTTCTATTAATTCTTTCGTATCGTTTGACGAATAGAAAAAAAAAAAAAAAAATTGTGTAAATAAATAAGTTTTCGATGGTCGATAACGAACATTATTTTTCACTATATCCCAACGAGAGCTTTCGAAATTTTTCATCGTCAAGCGTATCTCTGTCATAAAAAGTGCATTCGATTTTTCCCGAGTTTATATGACACGATAAAGTGTCGAATATTTTTTGAGAAAACAGACTTTACTGATCCTCTTTTGTCAAATATCGTATTTGAAACACTCGTGATGGCGATAAATATTTTTAAAAAAATTTGCCAACGGTGAAAGACACTTTAAATTTGATAACGATTATCTATTCCAAAGATAAATTTGGATTTGAAAAATACATAAAAATCCTTTCGTATAACAATAAAACGTCAAACGTTGAGCCCATTTTTATAACGATACGCGATGTTTAAAGAATCGTCCGAATGAAAATATATCCGTAACGTGCAATTGGTCGATAGAACCTTATTTTGTTTTTTCTTCACCATTTCCAAAAAGAAAAGGTCACGATGATACGACGAGATATATACGTATAGAAAGTGTAAGCGCCGGGAGCAACAAATAAAGTTCACGAAGGCAACGGCACAAAATACAAAACGGCATAATCCTGCGGGATTCCATTGCTCCCTCCCCTCATCCTTCCGCGAGTAACGAAAAATAAGAATGATGCAGCAGTAGTCCGCGTAATACCGGGGCTTTAAAAAAGCGATATCATGCGCCTCCAAATAATTGCGCGCCGCGTCCTTTCTTCCTATTTCTTTTTCTCCTTTTTTTCTCTTTTCAACCGTACGATAAAAAACGCGGAATCCCAAATTAACCGAGGCACATAAGCGGCCAAAGTACCAATTCGGTGGCATCACCATTAGTCTTTGTTTCGTTTTCTATGGCTTTTTTTTCTCGTTTGCTTTTGATTTGGAAGCCGCCGATAGCAGCAAACTCTCCGTGTATATAAAGAGAACGTTGTTATAGAAAATGAATGAAGTCAGTAGTAGCGAGATTTACCGAAATCTTTTCGATTTCTTGGCCTTGAATAAAGAAGCGACGCTGAGATCATTATTTCGATTCACGCTCGAGTGCGTTGAACTCGATTTCGCCGCGACGAATCGCAACGAAGATCGATACGGGATGAGTTAGCGTCGAAGAAAAGATATTTAATTAGTTTGAATAGAAATGAATATTTTTCTAAATTTGTAAATTATTCTATATTACGTACGTACTAAGTTTTTTTAATATTAAGGTTTGAAATGACTCTTTAAATACCAACGATTATTTGATGCATTTACGTTCCAACATAAGATCCATTCACTCTGTCAAAATGTTACGTCGAAATATTTTTCCGATGATAACGGCGTCATCTATTTTTTTGATTATATACGATAAAAGGATAAAGAATGAGACAAAAATATGTTTAAAAATTCGATTTCATGGACAACAGCTGGTTCTCATTTAAACTCATAGGCGCTCTCGGACTTATTTTATTCGAAACCAGATCGATGAATAGATAGCGAAAGGAAGGAGGAAGGAAGCCAAAGGAAGAAGGAATACGAACAATAACGATATATAGATGCAGAGGGAAAAGAGAGAGAAGCTACGGAAGCTCTTCGTTCACGAGGCGCGCGCAGCTGAGAAAAGTTCAAAGACGATTTATAAATGTCGCGCGGCGAACTGTCGACTATCGCTATATACGTGTATAAACATGCAACGCTCGTACATCGAAAAAATTTTTCACGCGCAAGCGCGAGCGTCAATAAAATCAAACGACCGGATTCGCTGGATAAAGGAAAACTGATATCGAGTACGTTCGCTTCGATTTCACGCTAAAGTTTGGAATTTTAAAGTTTTTCGGTAATACTGCTTACTCATAAATTATCGATTTCGATCGAAAGTGATTGAGGGCTTACGAGATAATTTTTCGAATACAAAATTACTAAAAACGGCTTTTGTATTTGGATGTAATGTAAATCGAACGATCAAATGTCATTTGACTCAACTGAAAACGAAAATCTTTATTTTCATAAATTTAGATACACAGATGACATGTTAATTTATACATCTAATTCTCGAACGATAGGATCGCTTCAAACTTAAAACTATAAAGCTATCCGTCAGCAGGTATTCGAGCCCGTTTGTAAATCTTATGTTGTCGAAAAGGACGACGTTTCCTTCCTTTTTTTTTTTTTTTTAATCTCATCCGAGCGAACGATAAATTCCGTCATCACCACAACGACGGCAAAAAAGGATGTCGAGCAGCTGCGAAAAAGAAGCGAAGAAAATACATAACGAAAAGAGACAGCGACAAGACAACGGTAGCACGTTGGTTATCTCGGCCAAAGCCAAAGTCACGGGCGCGCGTGCTTGTGTGTATACGTGCAGTCTTGTTTTCCGAGGAAACAAAGGAGCCTCGAGACCGCAAGTTGTGTATGGGTAAACAGACTCCGGAGAAAGCCGACCAACTAAAAGGAGAAGGAGGAGGGTCAGTGACATATTGCTTTCGGTTTCGTGCGCGGATAAAGAGAGCTAGAGAGAGAGAGAGGGGGGGAGAAGGAAAGAAGGAATCCCGACAACTGCACACATGCGGCGACGCAGACTACGCGATTGTCGTGTGGTATCTATTTTCTCTTTGTTTTGTCTTTTGATCAACATCTCGATTGAGCTATCGCGTTATCGCGACAGATGAGATGGAACACAAGCTTGCGTTCGTCAGCTGTTATTGTATATGGAAACACGCATGACATTTTAGTAGATAACTTCGAATATCGTTGGATTATACTCTTATTATTTATGGAAGCGAGGGATCGCCTTTAATTAACGTAATATTTTCTATGTAACCTACTTAAGAGAATTTGTGTATAGATAAACGCTGATATATATATATATATATAAATAAGAGGATATAATGAATAAGAAGATTAATTGAAAGGCGATGAGAGAAACGTAAAAATACGCGAGCGCCGAATCGCTCGTCTTCTTTCGTTCTCGACTCGTCAAATTGGAAGGTTTTCGAAAGAGCTTCCAAGAAGTGAAAAGCGAGTCTTCGCCGATGTCACCAGCGGCGAGAAGTCGTGCACGAGGCCAACGCCAAGGACAACGAAAATAATTCCCGTGTATTCACGTAAACGACGCTTCACCTCCGTACATCGAAACCACGCTTCGCGAAGATCACAACACGAATGTCGCAATATTTTCTTAATAGCGTAATAATAATAAAAAAAAAAAAAAAAAAAAAAAAACAGTCGTCAATGAAAAATAAACAGGCTCCGACTTATTTAATATTTCTATTATCGTAGTTATTAAGTTTTGAATGTAGCTTTCTGACGCACCGTCAAATTGTTAGGATTTTTTAAAGAAAGCAAATAAATCTATATACGCATGATATATAAGAGTATAATTCTTGCAAACAACTATGACGTAATGTTTAGATACACATTGTTATTGAATAAGTTCATTTACTTATTGTACCTTTATTATTGAAAGTAAAATATTTGCTTATATATTTAACATAAACATTTCAAATTAATAAATAAATTAATAATACATTTAACATTTTCTACGTGTATTTAAAGCAGCAACTAGGTTAACAAGGAATAGTAGCAAGCGAACGATACGATTAAATGCAAATTTAACCCGATCGAATCAAATTTGCGCGAGTTGAGTTTTCCATTAAACGAATCTTGAGAAATAAAGAGATGAAAAGAAGAAAAAGAGATCTCCCGTCCCCCCTCACTTCTCAAAGAGTAAGAAAATTACAAGCTCTTGGGCAGAGAAGCCATTACCGCGAACGTTGTATAGCCGCGATAACGTTTTCTCACCCGTAACCCACCGCGACGCGCACGCAATAATAATCGCGCGTAACTTTAATACGCAGCGTACCGTCAAACCTCCACACCCACGTAACGCGCGCGTTTAAACGTTCGCAACCATCATCATTGCATTGCTACGAGGGATTTGCGCGCGCGCATATCCGGCACATGGCTTTATATACATAAATGCATGGGACACGCGTGCGCACGCGCATCGAGAGCCCGCCGCGATTTGAATTTTAATAGCGAGCGCGCGCTCGCGCAATCACCGAGAGAAAGAGAGAGAAAGAGAGAGAAACGAACGCTCGTGTGCAACTCAAGGGCTCGCGCTACTAAGAGACCGAGGGACCTAGGGAAAGAGAAAGAGAGAGAGAAAGAGAGAGAGATAAAGAGTAGTCGTAGGTTCATTACGAGTCTTTTATATACTCTCTGGACTTGGGAGTCGATGCGTAAATCGAGTGCTCGTAATGCCCGAGAAATTATGCGCGAATGGGATTTCTCCTACTGTTCTTGTTTCGACGTAGACTTTTGTTTTAACGTGTACGTCACTTATGCTTTATTCGATCATTTACCTTTTACTTCGGAACGATGATTTATTTGTCTTTTTATTATTTTGAGAAATATTAATTGCGCCTGCGCTCGTTTATGAATTATTGATATGAATAATGAAAACTATTAAATATCCAAAATAATATATATATATATATATATATATATATATATATATATATATATATATATATAGGTAAATAGAGAAACATGAGATCACCCTGTGATGTGTTATTGTTTCTTTTCGAGATAACGAATAAAGTAAGCAAGTGACGACGATAGTAATGTAAGTAACGATAAATAAATTTGTACTATAAATAAAAAATTAGGTAATTTTACAACAAATTATATCTATTAAAAAAATTATAAAATATCGTTTACATTAATTTTTAAATTATTCGCAAAAACTACGTCGTCCGATTAATATAAAAGTTTACGTTAATAAACTACAATCTGATTTTAACGCGAAACAAAACTTTCACGTATTCTATTATACTCATAATTATTTTCAAAACACATAACAACATTGCATTCGCTACTAATTTTCTAATCCCTCTCAACTCACACCTTCGTTTACAAGTACTTCAATCCGTTTCGAAAACTTCCGTAATTACACTTTCAAAATTTTCCATCCGGTTTCGACAATCCGCATATAATTCATTATGCGAAAGCTGTTTATCATTGTGACGTGTAACGTAAAAAGGGGCAGTTGTTCTATACGAAAATAATTAGGCGCACGCGCGTTACACCTATGCGTGTTAAGATAACGGCGTGGGAAGACTAGCGCGAATCAAACATTCTACGCGTTCTTCCTTTTTCCCTCTCTCCTTTTCTTTTTTTTTGGTCTCTTCTTCCCTACATTTTCCTCGCGACGCTGTTACTCGTCTCTTCTTCTTTCTCCGTTTATTCACGTTTCTTTGTGTGTGTGCGTCTCTCTCTCTCTCTCTCTCTCTCTCTCTCTCTCTCTCGCATCTTTAGCTTATTCTCTCTGTACGATTTGTACGCGCGCCAAGTAGAATCGCCAACAACAGCAGCGGGACAAGTTACGCGCGTGTACTTATTTGGATTTGTTGATTGATTCGGAGAAATTATGAGAGAATCGTTAAAGCGATATACGGGATTTAACGCGCGTGCAAAAATTTACTGAAAACTGTATATTATTATTTCTCGTCCTTTTTTTCTTTTAATTATTATTGTTTCTTTCATCTTTTTTTTTCTCTGTTTCCTTTGTTTGTAAAGTTTTTTCACGCCTATACTTTTTTAGTGTACATTTTTAGCATTATACGTGGGCTCTATTTGCTTTTTTTCTTTTGCTACGAAATTTCGTACATTTTTTTGGATTTTGTCTAAATTGAATAGCTCGTACCAATACCGCGTTTACCGTTACTACGTAAATTTATCTTTCAATTTATTCTATTTTAAGCAAATTGCAACATCTATTTAAGAATTAAATATTCATCCAATAATATTGTATAGAAAAAATTTTAAAATACATAAAATTGCTAGATCGGTTGATTAAATATTTACATTAATTATTTCGTGCGTAAAATAAAAAGGATATAAAAAAATCACGAAAAATAAGATGCCAAAATATATAGCACGTCACATTACGAACGAAAAATGTTTGTTTGGACGCAGTCAACAAGTTATTTGTTTACGTCGCATATGAGGAGAAAAATTATAAAAAAAAAAAAAAAAAGACGACCAATAGAAACAGTCAATGGTTATGAATCATATGTATAGACGGGTAGTAAAATGCAGTTCGTAAACCTTCTTTTTTTCCTTCCGGACAATTTTACAATCGACCTTCAAGACGAATTTTTGGCGTTCATCCCCATAAAAACTCCGAAAAACAAAATAACTCACTCTCACGTATATATATGCAGCGGAGGTACAAAGTATATATCCATAAAACTCGATATTTTTCGGCTACGTATATATAAGTCCACTCGTTTGGGAAAAGGAAGGGAGAAGAACTCGAAGCGGCGAAGATAACGAGCTGAGCGTTCCAAGAGAATGTGGAACAGCGTGGCTGCACGCTTCTCGTCCTACTTTCTCTCTGCGTAGTGCACCTCCTCCTTTCATTCACTCGAGTACTACTAGCAGACGACGACTTTCCATCGTTCGACCGTCGATTAACATCTCGCTTATATATATATGCATACATTTATGTATACGTCTGCATTACGACTCGAAGAAAGTAATATTCCTTTTGGTGGATCGCTCGTAATCGTAGACGTTATTACAGAGTGAATTACTCCCGTCTGCGCCGTGTAATTTATTTACGTCGTGAAAGTGCGAGAGTCGAGGTAAAAAGACGAGGCGCAAAAGAGCCTCTGTATTTTAATTATCGAGCGCGAGAGAGGTGATTGATCGCCCGGATGATTAAGACGCGCGGTTAGGTAAACAAGTGCTCGAGTGCCCTTTCGAATTTTATATACGTGCTTAGCTTTTGTTTAATTTTAAATCTATATACACATTTTATATCTATATACATGTACGTATACCTTAAAAAAATTGAGTATAATTCTGCCGGATTCGCGGCAATAATTACGCGGTACGATTGCCCAACGGTCATTTCGAAAAGTTCGCGAGCAACGATATATATATATATATATACACACACATATGGGAAGAGAGTTTATATCCCGAGGGCGATTCTTTGATTCCGCAAGTCATAAATTCGCTTTACGAGGGTATCGATATAAGAAGCGCGAGAGTGCGAAATTCGATGACGAGCTTAGATTTTCATGGAGTTAATGAGCCGTTGTTCTCTGCGAATGATCGATCCACCGGCGAAATAAGATTTGATTTACTGAACGAGATATGTACTCATACACATGCGCACAAGTGTATCTATGTATTCGTTTCGTGGAGAGAAAAAAAATATAAATGTAACGTTGCCTTTAAAATTTGATTCGGCTATTTTGATTTGAAAATATGAATATAAAAAAATAGCTTTTTGTTTTGCAATTTTATTTTTTCACAATAAAATGTAAATTAAATATTACAATTATTACAATTTTTAATAAAGTTATATTATAATTATCTAAACATTTACTCAGAAATAAGTGATGCAATGCATTATTTTATAAAATGAAAAGGAATGATAAATAATATCTGCTTTCTTATTGTTCGATAAAATGCAGTTATAAAATTGATTATGCTATATCTGAATAATTGAATGAATGGAAAATAATTGTTTTATAAAATCACAAACTTAATTTATTTAGTTATTTTACTTGCAAATAAAAATTGTGGTACATCCATTGTGCTCAATATTATTAAATTAAGATTTCGTAATAAATTATCAATTCCGAATATCGTATAAATTAATTTTTAATGCCCACGACATTCGGTAAAATATGGAATAATGGTTTCAGTAAACGATGCGATCGATGAACATCATTGTCTAGACAAAAGGAGATATTAACAGTTTAAATGGTTATTCTTCAACGCATAAGATCGACACGCTCAAACCAAGCAATGCCAAAATTAATCAATGCACTGCAATAAAAGTCTTCACTAACCGTCATTCGTCGATTCTTCAACGAACCATCTCCCTTTCTTTCCCTCGCATGCATCAATCTACGAGTATCGAATTCTCTTTCTCTTTTCCGCACATTCATTCCGAACAATTCGATCCCCTCTCGAGAGCATCGCATGCAAGCCGCAAACGAACGGACGCGAAGTCAATCGCGAGGCCTGCGGGTAAGTGAGGAACTGTTCTACCCTTCACGAAACGTGCTTAAAATCCCTCACGCGCGCGCGCGCGCTCCGCTACTTTTAATCGCCGTGGCTAATTGAATTCCGCACCCCGTCGGTTGTTTTCCGTGTGTGCGTCTCCTAGTTGCGCATCGATTTCGAGGCAGAGAGAGAGAGAGAGAGAGAGAGAGAGAGATATGGGAAAAGGTCTACCACTGGCGTTACTTGGAATTAGCGCCCGATTATTCGAATAATTAGCCTCAAAAGCTGTATCCGCGAAATCCTGGCAAATAGAGCTCTCTCGGCTATAGGTGGATGTATAGTGCAGGAAACGAGGCAGGAAAATTCGGTGCGTGCGTGCGGAACGATCTATTGCGTCCTGGTATACGTATACGTGTAACACCCAGAGATGTGCATACGTGTACATATACACCAAAAGAGAGAGAGAGCGAGAGAGCGAGAGAGAGAGAGAGAGAGAGAACGAGAGCGAAGCGTCTTTCGCTGCATCGATCAGAGGCGAGTAGGTTGTGCAAGAGGGTTTTCGTTGCGATTATTAGACTGCTACGGATTTTAGAACCCGGTGAAATTGATGATTACACGCTCTCTGGGATTATCGATTGTTTACAGTCACGAAAAATGGCTCTTCCAGCTACGATACGTGTTATTGTTGTAAACTCTTTGCTTGTTTAACTCGATACTTCTTTTTTTTTTGTTATATTTTGCGCTTTTTATTTTTGAAAATTAAAATTGTTTATGTCTTGATAGTAAGCTCGAGTGCGCACGTGCATTCTTATTCAACTTTTTAAAGTTTATTTTTAATTCTCATGCTTATCAGTATGAATAATACGTTATTACTTGTTTTGCCTTTTCTTTTTTTAGCGTTCGATAATTTCAACTATACGACTACATCACCGTATCGATGTTAAAAACGCTCTTTTGCACGTTTTTCAACAATGTTTAAAATCTCGCCTCTTTCACAGACTAAATACATGTATCTCCATTAACGCTCTAATCCTCTAATAATCCCATCTATATTCCTCTTTCATGATCGAGGCTTCGAGTAAGCGACGAATGACGCGATGCCACGCCATGCACGCCTCCCACCGACGATGGAAAATTTGCGCGGCGGTTTATCCAATCTTCGATCTCCTCGAAATTGGATCGAGCCCGGGTTATATTTGTATAATTGAGGGAGAGGGCCGGACTCTCCATCCACGAGCTCGTCGAACGCAGTGGATTATTGAAAAATTGCACCGATGGGTTATTAAATATTGACTGAACTGATAGTATAGGCTAAGAGATAACGCGTTTGATATTAAAATTTTCTCTCCTTCGTGTGAGTAGTATTTGTAAAGATCGGCTACAAGTTCCAGTCGATAGTTGCACTTTCCGCGCGGTAAACGCATACTGGCCTCGTTTCGAAACTGAAAGAGAGATAGCGCTCTGCTTTATTTGTTTTTTATGATTTTGAATTTGCTGCGCAGCTCTAGTGCCGTTTAGTCTAGATACGATCGGCGCGATTTCTATAGTTTTAAAATGTTGTTGTAAGCGCGTTATCTTCAATGTAAAGTAAAATTCACTGAATATTCATAATAACGTTTAAACTTTTATTACTTTGATTTGAATTCTTTACGGTATAAATTTAAATTTATTTCCGACGTTAAAATTTTGCCTTCGTAAGGTAAATTACGAAAATTTTAGTTTCTCCAATCCTACAACCTACCAACTAATATATACGATCCTCTCGTCCAAATTAATAAGCAAGATCATTAGCTCTTGAATAACAAAAAGTAAAAAAGGAGACAAAAATGCAATCCCTATCCCTCTCACGAACGCGGCTGAGCGCCGGTGCTTATGAGAAAATTTGCGCTTAGCGATATACACCGAGAGCAGCCGAGCGCAAGGATCGTTCATCGATATAAAGCTCGTCCGTTTTGACGGAATGACGCCAATTTATCTCCTGTGTCGCATCATAACTTTCCTCCTGACGCAGACGCCGCGGCAACTTCTTAGTTTGCGATAAAGTGTCCGCGCGAAGTCGAGGTGTAGTCGTCGTCTACACGAGGCACGTATCTTCTATACTCCTTTTGAGCGAGGACCGTTTATTTTGCGGGGGCTACCTTTGCTAAATCTTTAAGGAGGAGCGAACAAGAAGCAGGGATCGTAAATCTTAAATATTTCCATCGATCACAGATTGTTAAGCGAGCTAATTACGAGGTATATATAGGTATTAGGAAAAGAACCGAGCTCTAAGCCTTTCCGCGCGAGATTTTGATACAAAACGGCGCAAGTTAAAAAAAAAAGAAGGAAGAAAAGAAAGAGATGAAGGTAGGTAAGGAAAGAAACAATCTCGGGAGATTTATGAAGCCTCTTCAGGCTCGTTTTGCCAAGAGTCGAGAGAGAAAAGTACGCGACGGGTTCACTCGTTACTATCGCTCTCTTTCGCACAGTTACGCGAAGCTCGACGATCGGCTGATTTATTGCCTTCGTATTTTGTTATGGATCTGCGCGAGTCCTCTTCTCTTTCTCTTTATATAACGTTTTTCTTGCTTTTCTTGTACCTATATATACGTTCTACTCTCGCGCGTCTTTCTTCTCTCCATTGTTTCTTCGTCTTCCTAGCGTGCACTTGCCTCCTCCTCGTTCCTTTTGTCTCTCTTTTTTTGCCTACTTCCCTTGCTCTCTTCGCTTGAGCGCGTTTCTTTTTTATTATCGAGAGCCTCTTCCCCCCTCTCCGTTCATCTTTCTCACTCCATTCGTTCTTTCACTTAGCCGTTTCAGCTTCTTTCTTTATCCATTCGCTTATTTTCTTTCCTTTGTGAAGCGCGCCGATTATTAATTCGTTTGTTTTTTTTTTTTCTTTTACTTCTCTTTGCCGACTTTTTTCGCGTCACTCGATCTATGTGTGTGAGTGTAGAGGGTCGAAGATCAATGAGGAATCACGATCTCGGCGGGAGGGCCGTTTCATTGTTTCCCGGTGCTTATTGTAACTTATATCGCGACTAATTAGAAAGTTTCTTTTTAACTTATTTCTTTCAATGCTGCTCGTTTATTACCGCGATTGTTTCGAAAATACATGACTTACAACTTTTGCGAAAGAGAGAGAGAGAGAGAGAGAGAGAGAGAGAGCTTGATTTTGAACTGATTTACTATTGTCGAAATCTTTTCCAAAAGAATTTTATATTATTTAAAAAAATAATACAATTATTAATATTGTTGTATAATTATTTGTGGCAATACGTAAATCTAGTTAAAACTATTAAGGTTTAAAATTTTTCATAAAATTCTTGTTATTAGTCATCAGTTTTTAATCAAGTTATTGAATGCAAATAATCTTTTAATACACCTTTTTGTCTATATATCATCTCCCTTTTCTTCGCGCAAATTACATCGCTTTCAAAAATAAGATGCACAACAGTTGATGCATTCGCTGCTAATGAAAACAATATATACATCGAAGGTCACGCGTTTGCATTCCAATGAAATATATCTCCGAGTTAATATCGCAAGTTCCCATAAATAATCCGAGGATCGTCTAACGATCCATGGCATATTAGATAAAGCGCTATTCTACATTATACACATACATGTCCATACACACGGCAAACGGCAACGCGAAGAAAAGAAGAGGAAAAAAAAAAACGCAATAAACGCGCTGCTCATAATGGACTTGGCAGAAGCGCAAAGGGACCGCACGCGCCTCTTTCTCTCTTCCTTCGCATAGTTTTCTCTTTCCCTCTTGTCCTATCTTGTATCCATAGATACACGCGTGCATGCTCGCTTCTCTCTGCCCTTTTAGAATGAATGCTCCGCTGCCGTTTCTATCCCCGCCGACTGTTTTTACGATTTCCTTCGTCGGAGGATCTCGAAGGAAACTTTTTTTTCTTTCCCTCGTATGAGCGCCGCCTTCGATCGCATTGAGAACACGAATGCTGAGAGGAAAGTTCGCGATGCCAAACAATATTCTCGAATATTTTAGCCGCCTGAGCCAACGAAATCTTTCCAAGGGTATTTATAAAGATATATATATATATTAGTTTGTCTATAACATATTTTTCTTTTCTTTTTTTTTTTTTTTTTTTTTTTTAAGCGTTGCATGGAAATCAATTGAAATACGAATAGCTGTTTCAATCTTATTAATCATTGCTTATATTAAGCAAGTCAACATGATTCGTTTTTATTCGTGTTATATATTATTTATACGATCTTCATTACGTTATGGTAAATATTAGACATTAATATTCAATAAGTAACCTAAATTACTTCAAAATCCAAAATCTAAGGACATTATTCGCATACACGCACATGCGTACATGAAAATTCGGTCGGAGACCGAGTAAGAGGATAAAGTCATACGCACACAATCACAGAAGGGTAGAGATGCGAGAGAGAGAGAGAGAGAGAGAGAGAGAGAGAGAGAGAGAGAGAGAGAGAGAGAGAGACAGACATAGAGAAGTAGAGACTTACCAATGACACGGCAAAGCTCGCCCTGCAGCGAATTCCCAGCGAGCTGTATCACGGCCATGAAGATGTCGCCGAGCATGAGGCAGGCCACGTGATGGGTCTGGCAGCGCCAGTGGAGTACGTGATGCGAGGCGGGTAAAAGCCAGCCGGCCGCGAGGGTCGCTGCCAGGAAGATAGCGCTTATTATGAAACCGACCGGATACAAGATGAATCGGATGTCTCGTGCCGGAACTCGGGAACTGCAATGGAGAAAGTGCACAGAGGCGCTATTACTAAGTTAAATTACTCGCGGTTTGCTCTTTAATTAATTGTTTAATCTAATTCGCCGACTCGCTGATGTATTATGCTAACTTACTTTTAAATGTAATTCCGAGGTCTCTTATCGCAACGAGAAGCTTGCTTTTTAATTTCAATGTTTAAGGGAGTCATTGAATTTACTATATTTATTACCTTTTTTTAAATTAAACATTTACATTATTTAAAAATTTAAAAAATGTTTCATTTCTTGTAATTTGCAATTTATCAAGCAGTGCTTATTTTAAATCCGGATTTTAAACTAAGGAAATTAGCAAATTAGTGTATTTAATCTTTATGATATAAATTAATGTAAGTGTGGCACTTTTTCTTGCTATTTATAATGCCAATGCTTTAATTCTGTTTAAAAAATTTAAAAATAAATATATACCAGCGAGTCATTAAAAAAAGGTACGCTATTAATATCTATTTTATATTAATTGATTAATTTCAAGAAGTTTTAATAAAACAAATAAAAATAAATTGTGGTGAGCGTTAATTCTAATTAAGCTATTAGCTATGGAAATAATAATTTTTTACTACCATAAAGAAATTTAAAAATATTTAAGTCTATTAAATTAATATTACTTAAAATTAATATTACAATTATATTTTCAATTAGATTTACTATTACTTTTTCTTTCGCTTAGAACCAATGCACGTTTAATTAAAAAGAAAAAAGTTAATAATCCAATATGAAAATTTACTCGAATTAATAAAAAAAGTCTCGAGATTTATTGAAAAATGTAGCTTCTAGAACCAGATTCTCGACCAGATTTCTCATCAACGAGACGTTGCAATTATAGTTGCTGCAATATGTCCTCTACTTTAATATAGTTTTTCACGCGTGTCATTTTCGTGCAATGCAATTTAGAGGATAAATGAAGAGTAAATTGAAAAAAATTCTTTATATTACTCACGTAAGCTTTCAACTATCTCGATTACATTATACATCAAAAGATGTGCTATATATTTTACTTTGTGTTGAATCTTAAAAAAAAAAAAAAAAAAAAACCAACAAAATTTCGAGACTAAATATAAGTTAATTTATTTATATATTTATTTGGAAAAACATGTTTTTTGCAGTGTTTGCAGAGTATAAAGTAAAATATAAAGGAAACTTCCAGTGTGGTTCTTCACCTTTGAGGAAGCACAGGGAACGGTCGATTTTTGATTCAACTTGTTCATTTTGGAAGCACGGTTTCATTCACGTCTATTAACGAGCCGGGACTTGACTCGACTTCTCCATTACGAGATTGCGGTTTTAATGGGGAGGCACGAGCCGAGTCGAAGGTCACGAATGCAAATCGAGCCGCGAGAATTAATTAGCTCTTTGAGTAGTAATTTTAATAATTTCTATGTTTTTATTATTTATTTATTTATTTATTTTTTTTTTTTCAAATCACGATGCCATGATTGCATATATTTCGTGGCGGTTAATGGCCTCTAATGTCCTCAGGATTGTTAAAAGAATTAAGTATTACTAAACGTTAAAACGGCTTACGATGGTAAATTTATTCATTAAAAAATTGACTTAAATTAATCAAAAAAGCTCTTTTAAATTCTAAAATTATAAAAGAAATTATAGAAATTGTAAAATAATACGTATAGCTACATAAAAGAAACTTCTTTACATTCTAAAAATTTATTCTGTAAACGTATAACCATCATTTATTTATCATAAAATTACAGATGTTTCGTGCGAACTCTTTTGTAGAATTAAACAATGTAAAACATCTCGTAAACGTAATTAACATAAAATTATTCATTCCATCGGAAATCAGCAAAATCATGAAAACAGGTTAAAAATATTTTATTAATATTTAAATTTAATGCAAATATCAGAGGCTACATCGACTAATCAATGAATACAAATTACATATATGCTTACAATCTTGTTTAGTTATTGCAAAATGTTTCGTAAGACTGAATAATAATCCACATTCTCCATATGTATATCTCGCAGTTAATTGCCCTCTAGTCGACTAACGGTAAAAACATGTTCGTTACACAAAACTGAGTAAAAAAAGTGTATAAAACGAAGCCGTATAATCCAATTTCTCTAACATATAATCCAATTTCTCTAACAATCGACCAATCAAGCGTACGAAATATCTCAAAAGAGTAAAGAGTGTGTGTGAAAGAGAGAGAGAGAGAGAGAGAGAGAGAGAGAGAGAGAGAAATGTGAGTTTACGGTTGGAAATTATCGCTTTCATCCTTTGACCGACATTCGACAATCGGTTTACACTTCCTCGCTCTCTTTATTTCTCAGACGATCGTAATACCGAGCTCCAGAAGAAGCTTCGTTTTGCTCTTCGGAATTCGGGCTCTCGGTGAAAGCGAGCTTCGACTGCGCACGCGAGTCTGCCGAGGTGAAAGCGATATTACTACTCCTCCTTCTCTTTCTCCTTCTCCTCCTTATTCTTGATGGCGATGACTCGCCCGATCCGTGCGCCTGCTCGACCGAATCCACGCGTGCGTACTGTTGATTCCCGGTATCGTGCGATGACATCACCGGATGGATCGCTACGTTCGCGCGCTTTCCTTTGCGACTTTTCTCACTTACTCTCTCGCTACACCTTTCTGGATTTTGAAAGAAGGATAGCTGATCGAAACGTAAATCTTGACCTTAGTAAGTAACCGGTTTGCTTTATATGCCCGGAAAAGGGATATTGGAATTCGGCGAATGAGCCATTTGTTAAGAAATTTTTTAAAATTCGTATGTACATACGAACGAGTTGGGAGTTACCATAAATTTTTATGTAAATTTTAAGTGCTTTTGAAATTTCAACGAATACAGATTGTTCAAAGTGAAAATATAAATACTAGCCGGTTGTTTTGAAACGAGCCACAAGGTGTTTTATTAAGGTAAGAAATGTTCGAGGTATAATGATTTTTGCGTTGAGTTTAAAAGATTTTTCATTTCCGATTAAAAAATAGTCTATATTTGTAGCGCTAGCGACTATCATACTTTCTCTTACATTACTCTTTTAACACCCGTAAAACGAGTTAACATGGTAATGAACAAATGTATCGTATGTGGCAACTTTAGATACTTATCAAATATTGAAAGTGGGCTTAAGAGAATGACTCATTGTTGGTTATGAAAATAATTCAATTTTCACACCATTTTTGTTTTATAAATAATTTTATGACATCATTAATTAAAAAAGTTTTGTGACAACAACAAACAACAATTGAATTTTAAGAGAAATTTATGTTTATAATTTTGCGTATCAACTAATTTTCCTAAGAGTGATTTTCAAAAAATCGATTTATAATAACTTAAACGTCGATCGACAAAATGGCACGATTACTTTTCAATTCAATAGAATTGCGATTCTTATTACAGCAATGATGACTCCCGTCATCATTGCATGCCGCAAGCCAAAATGGAGCTCTGTTAAATCAATAGTTCCATTACGTAGAAGGAAATGGCAAAGTTTAATAGACAAAGTCTACAAGACGCGCAATAGATACTTCTCCATAATAGTAATTTTAAGCGGCCTGGTAAAAGCGCTTTGCACCGAATATAGAATGAAAGAGAGAGAGAGAGAGAGAGAGAGAGAGAGAGAAGAGAACCATTTGACAGAGCTTAGTGCGCGCACGTCCGCGTGGTTACTTTACCTCCATAATAACACTTGCTCAAGTGTCGTAAGAAAAGGGAGAGCGAAACGATCGAAATGCCGCGAATACCGCGTTAAAGTTCTAAGGAAATTCACGCTTCGTCGACATGGCGCGGCATCGATTACCTAGCGCGCGCTAACCTCGTCGTCGTCGCTTTCATACATAACCCCGAGCGGTTTTTGACTAGGAGAGTAAGCCTTTACTTTTTCAAGACGTGTAGCGATAAGAGATGTTTTTTTTGTGCGAATGATAGCTTCGATAAATTTTTAGTTGCGTGACGTAAAGTTGGCGAAACAAAGCTAACTCAAATTTTGATGGCTTAAATTCGATCGAACGATTAAGTTTATTTACAAACTATTGTAGGTATCTGTTGTACACTTCAACTATATTTTAACGTTTGCGTCAGTGAAAGCAAAAAAAGAGTAACATATGTGTACAATATGTGTAATATACGTAAATTATCAATATCGGTAAATAAATTAATTTAAAAATCGTTATCGTTACGTTGAAAATTGGCACGGAAAGGAGGTTACTTCCCCCGAAAAGAATGAGAGAAGGAAGAAGTAAACCGTTACAATTTTATCGGGATCGTTTTTAAAATACGCGACGTTCAATGCTCATAAATCTCATATCCGATTTACTCTTCGCATCGCTGTACGAATATGTGGCACACGCGGCATGCATCTTCCGCGTCAAAACGATCGAAGATAAAATAAAATAAAAAAATTAAAAACAAGTGCGCTCTCAAAATATTCACCGCTCAGCTAATCTGACTCGGTAATTTTTTAACGTTCGAAATAAAGTAGCATGTCGTGCATCTTCTCCGCGTTCACTTTCCCCATCCGTCTTCTCGTTTTGTCTCTCGTCCTCTATATTCGCATTTTCGTTCAACCGCTTTTAAAACTCGATTCTTCTTCCTCCTTAGCGATCGCTCACACACGCGATACGCTTGTGCCGGTTACTGCCGTTGCCGATCGTCGGCTTCGCAATATAAAGCCATCCAAAAAGTTCTCTTCTCCCGACGCTTTAAGAAAGAACGAGATCGGCGCGCCCGATATTTCGAAGGTCGAAAAGGAAAAATATCTCTCTGCCCGGTGCGCGTTCATGTAGGTCGACTCGCACCGGTTCTCTCTCTCTCTCTCTCTCTCTCTCTCTCTCTCTCTCTCTCTTTCGTTCTCTCGAGCGCACCTCTTCTCGGATTTACATGTGCAAGCTGCACTTGAGAAGTGTATAAATGCCTTTGGCTTTCCGTATCGATTTCGTCGCGCTTTACACCGGCGTTTTAACGAAACGCGCGCTACTTTTCATTTTCTGAAATGCAAATTTGTCATCTTTCCAAACTTACGCGAATTGAGACAGATGAGAAAGTTCGCGATGCACGTTACGCGTAAATGCGAAGCGCGACGCAAAGTTATCAAAAAGGTTTTACTCGGGTCCTTTTCCCATATAAGGAGACGAATGGGTTCGTTTCTTCGAAGAGCGAATGCCTTGAGCGAAAACGCGCTGTTGCGATTTCTCTTTAAGAATATAAGGTTTAACCTTGAAAAGTACACTTGCGCGCATTGAGTCTTGTAATATCTTTTTGGAAATTATTTTGCCGGAGAAATTTCTTAACGATTATACGTTTTATCGCTTAAATTTCTTGGAAAAAGATTCGAACGTGGATAAGGAAAAAATGAATTCAAAAATCGTTGATTTTTTTAGATAACAAGCGTAAAAGCGCTGGAATTAAGTTGTGTGTGAATTAAAACGATGTCTCGATAAGGGCACGAACGCTGAACGTTTCATATATTTTAATTAAATTATAGAGTACATTTTTATTAAATAAAAAATTAATGTTTACATGTTTTTTATGTGAAGTAGCCATAGAGCATTTATTGCTTTTGTGAAATCATTGAATTCATAATAGTATATTTTATCTTTTTAATTCACTTTTAAACTTTCACGTCATTTTTAGACACAGAAAAATTAAATTTAAGAAATTTAATTTAATTTAAATATATTAAAGTATAAAAAAGTTTATTGTAAATTGCAAATAATGCAAAGTATTTATTTTTATATTTAGTAATAGAATTAATTGATAATTAAAATATTATAGTGAAAAAAAAAGAAAAAAATAACTTAAATGATATTTTAATATAATCTAACGTTCGTTAGTTTTGTTTTGTAAAATTCCATGTATAAAGAAAAAATAAAAAAATCAATAAAGTCCAAGGTCATGGCGTTTCATCACAAACATCAAATCAGAGCGCAGCGCAAATTTATAAACCCAAAATTGCGCATAGCCTTGAAAAGCAGGGGTTCTCAAAGCGGAAGTTGTAGCGTTTTTTTTGTATCAAAAATTAAAAAATATTTTTTGTAATTCAGTACCGAAAAAAAATAAATAAATAAATAAAAAACGAGAGATGAATAATTTTCTTCGATTTCTTCTTTAAAAAATAATTTTCATCGCGTGTAATTTTAGATAACATTTGTTAAAAATGTTAAAGAATTATTGAAAAAAAAAAAACCCGTAAACTTACTTGAAATTCCTTGTCTGGACGAGTCCATTCGAAAAAAAAAAAAAAAAAAAAAAAAAAAGACGAACTTCGCTGTTCATGAATGGTTGTACATTTTTTTCGCATTCTCTTTAAGCGAGCACGTACGCACTCCTTTCTACCGTTCATAAAGCGCAGAAATTCCTTTTCGTTCGCTCGCGCGAGTATAATTCTTAAAGACTGTTTCTTTCTCTTTTTTTCTCTTGCTCGCTCGACTCTCGAAAGACATTTCCCTCCGCATTTTAATTGCGCAGTGGACGCGTCGATAGAAGACTAAACTTTTAAGCTTATTATTATTATTATTATTGCAGTAAAATGTACGTACAAAAACGAATGGGCTTTTTGTTTAGCGAATGGAAGGGGATCGACCCGTAAATACATTAACGCCGCCATATTTTCACCAGTGTATTTACCATCTCGTATAGATATTCAGTTGCGCGTGCTTTGCTCTTTTCTCATCCACTGCAACGCCGCCGACGTCGACGACGACGATTTCCTCTGTTCGCTGTTAGTTAGGGTCACGGTTAAAAAAAAAAAAAGAAACAAGAATTTTAACGGAAAAAGGGAACTGGAAACTTATAGCTTGTGGAAACCCACGGTAGATGTACTGCCTCGTAACGCTGTCGTTCTCGAGTGGCTGTCAACATTCTTAACGATACTGGCTTCGAATTTATCTTGCTTTTCGAATAAAAAATTTCGATTAAATTAAGTTGCTGTTGAAATATCCGTGAATTATCTGGATTAATATTGCTATGTCGCTTTTTCGTGAACATGAAACGAAGCTATCGAAATATTTAAAAATAATTTCATGCGCGAAGATTACGCGCATCGAATGGTGAACAAAATAAGCTTATTAATATTCGATGTTCTACTTTGTCATATTTTGACTTGAAGATATCAATAAACTTTAGAAATAAGCAGAAATAATAATATCAATAACCCAATGTTACACAATCGGTCGATCGGTGTCCGCCTTTCAAATATAATTATTCAAAATCTCACAACGTTAATAATTTTAACAACCTGTCAAATTATCGAAACGGCAACGAAGTTTCGCAACTACAAATCTAAAACACTGACCCACAACAAACAAAAGCGATTCGCCCACCAATCATTACCATCCAAATCCATTTCCACCTCAAAATGGAAAACATTTACACATCCCTAATCCGCGCGCACATATAAATCGCTCGAACAAACTTCCGATGCTTCGAGCAACGAAGCTAACGGAGAGATAGCGCACACCGTAATCGTCGTTGCGTACCAAAGCGGGGCAACAACCCGCGCAGCCAGTGAACCGAGTTCTTCCTTCTCCGTCCTTGTGCATCGTCGAGTTCGCGCCTTTGCGACTCCGGCGAATTACAAATCACACAGCAGCCGGGGATTATAAGAGTAGCTCGTTCGCTCGCTCGCGCGCCTATCGATTTATATTCCCTCGAGGGAAAACGAAGAAGCCGAGGTGGCGACTCGCGCGCGCGCTTGGAAATCTAGGAGAGCATAGTTTTTGTCCCATGTTTGTCAACGTGACGCGTATACTGCGCGCACTAACGGCTAGGTCGACGATCGCGATGTACTGTGTTTTCGTTATTCCCTTATGGAATAGACGGTAGGGTGACAAAAAGTTTTTGGAATATTTAAATTATCAGGATTTCACTATCTAGGGTGCATGAAAAACAATTTATTTTTAAATAACGATGCGTAAAATTTCAAGTTTTAAACATTAAAAAAAAAAAAAAAATTATTATTTACCATAATTACGACAATTAAATAAAAAAAGAATAAATAGAAAAAAGAAACTAGCATATATAGAGGTTTTTTAAGAAAGAAAACAAGTTTCGAAACGCAATTCGAGGAAAAAAAGCTGCTCATTATTCAAATTTCATAAATTGGCTGTTTTAAAAACTCCCATACGTTTAGCCCGTAATACTTAACTGCTCATTAGATCGAGCTCTCAAGTTCTTGAAAAAGTAAAAGTAAAACGGGTCTCTCACGCAGCAGCCCAGTTTCAATATCCTGCGCGCGCGTAAGAGGCAAAAGTCGAACGCATCTCCCATTGTATGCTTCTCGAGATACCCGAGACCGAGAAAGATTGAGAGAGAAAGAGAAAGAGAAAGAGAAAGAGAAAGAGAGTGAGTGAGTGAATGAGTGACTGAGTGAGTGAGAGTGTGAGAGAGAGAGAGAGAGAGAGAGAGAGAGAGAGAGATAGAGAGAGAGAGAGAGAATGAGAGAGAAGAGAAAGAGAGGCTTGGGTATGAGCAAAGGCGAAAAACAGGTTGTGGCCTATAATTTTATTCGACCTTTCTCTCTTGCTCTTACTCTGTTTTTCTCATTCTATCTTCCAAGCACAGTCATTTCTCGCTGCATATATGCAGTAAAAGTAACAAAGAGACGCTCTCGGAACTAAGGGACGACGAAGAGGACAGAACTCCAAGGGCGATTGCGACCTCGCGGCGATGTTAAATTTATGCGGCGCGAGTATCCAGCAACGGCTTTCAGATAATCGAGCCACCGAAACGTTGGTTCGGGCTAAAAATTTTGCACCCGGTGACGTACAAACTTACGATTGGGGAGGTTTTGCGGTTGTATATTTTCTTTTTATTATTCATGACTCATCGATGCTTCTTCGTCGTCATCGTCATTTTATTCATTATTGCCAAACGCATACGTTTCTCTCCGAGAGCATCACCCAGCTCCTCTGTATGCAAATGTAAAGGAATTTTTCTTTTCTCATTATTTTTTTATTATTTTATCTTTTTTTCGTTGTTGTTTTAACGTCGAGTCTTTAGCCGCTGGATACCTTTTGTTAACTCACGCATACGAGAAGAGAGAAACGTTGAGAGTAAAGTTTGTAAGTGCGAATAATTTTATTTTTATAAAAGGTTGTACCTGCAGTTTGGATTGTTATGAGTAAACAGAAACTTGGGTTGAAAGACGAAAATATCGAAAAAGATAAGTTTGAATTGTTGAAAAATAAGTTGGAAGCAAGTGCGTATCGTTTACTTGTACATATCAAAATGAAAATATTTTTTATACCTTTAAGGTAATTTTGTAAATAGAATGAAATAAATGCAAGAAAAATAATATTTTTATAGTTTTAAATGAAATCACTCTCGCACAAACAACTCTTTTTCATAGCCAACAATTAATTTTGTTAAATTATTCAATAATTGTTATAAAAGATATGAGTAATAAATAATGAATTTATAATTATAAATAAAAAATTACAATACAACTTCGAATAAAATAATGTGAGACCAAAATAAACGTAAATAAATTTAACGTATACAAATAAATGTTAATGTATAAAACTAATTTTTTCATATATTTGGATATTTTTTTTAAATGTGCGCAGTACATTCAAATGTATAATGAAAAAATATAATAAATTAAATAAAAACTTACCCTTTAGTGGCGTGTTCGGAGCAAGCGAAGACTTTGGCGGGTAGAATCTGTCGATTTTCGGTTCTCACGCGCTGTACACAAAATTCCTCAGCGGGTATGTGTTGGCCATCGACAAGGAGACTAGCATCCGCCTGAAGCTTCGCGTCCTTGGCGTCGCCGATGATCGTAAAGTTATCGCTGCGGCGCGAACACGTCGGGAAGCCGGCCACGATGTCTACGTTACCGCTGAGATTTCCACCGGCGCTGCCCATGAGTAAACCCAGCTCGTCGTCGGGAAGTGTCGATGATTCGCCTTCGATTTCGGCGCATGATTTTCTATAACTTTTTTAAAGGCAATAAGTAAATGATAATGTTGTATTTTTGGATAAAGTGAAAAATATTTATTTTATCGGCACTTTGTCTTTTTATTAATTTTTTTTTTTTTCATTAATATATTTCACAATACTTCAAAAACGGTTTTACTTAGTTTTAGCAATTAAAAGATAGAACTAACGATTAAAATAGATAGTATTTGTAAATAAAATGTTCAACCTTGACTGTTTTTAAAAGACTGAAGGCAAGATTTTACTGATTTCACAACTTACGCTTTACGATTTTTTTTTTCTACAATTCAAAGGATGAATTTAATAATAGCGGAATATTTAACTTAATTAGATAATTAGTATTATAGGAATAAAATACAATGCGATATAAATCTTATTTTAAATGGGTCTGAAGTTTGCAAAGTTAGAGTACAACGAAATAATTTTTCACATTTAAATAAAGCTGCTAAAAATGTACAAATTATATTTTAATCCGTATCTGAATATTTTGTTATTCTATAAAACACTAAGATTAAAAAAATATAAATATAAATTTTAAATAAAAACAGTTTTTAAAAAATTTTGTTGAACTCCAACGTTGGAAACTTCAAACCCATTATTTTGAAGTAATCAGAATACTTAAGAAACAAAATATTCAACCTGTAAAATATTTTTTTTCAAACTAAATTTTAATATTTAATAGTTTCTAAAATGTAGATTTAAAATTAATTGTTAGTGAGTAAAGGTCCTGATGAAGAAATTAATTGAGAAAATTGGAAAGAAAATTTATAAAAGGAATTCTAATTTGCATTATAGACTTATTAAATAAAATATTATTTAAAATAAGAGCTTACAAAATTAGGGCTGAATCAGTTGTGTTAACAATCAAAATTAATATACAAATAAAAAAAGCTTAAAACCTTAAGATTTATGGAAAAATTCATTAAATTGTAAAAGAAAAATGAAAAATAACTTAAATATTTTTATACAAAATTGTCGAATAAAACATTGTTTTAGATTCTTTGGAAAGAGAGAAAACGTATGAGAAAGAAGAATGTGAATCCCTTGATTTATTTGCTACATGCGATCTTTCACCGAATAATGAAAAAAAAGAGTGTTTGATACATCTAAAAATACATCTGGTGATCTTGATTTGTTGTGATGTTGTATTCATAAGAGGGTACCAAAGTATTTTCGTCCGGCAGTCGTCAGAAAACTCGTAAAGAAATGAATCCAAATGGTCTGACTTTTACTTATGCGTAAATTTAAATGAGCGACAATTAAAGTCAGAATTTTAGTTTTCTGCACTGTTTTAAAGAGCATTGCTAATTTGTATACATTGTTTTTAATTTTCGCATTCGTTCAATTACAATTTTAAATAGTTATTGTCAATCGCGGAAATAATTATTTTAATTGAAATTTGAAAATTCTTAGAATTTAAATATCTATAACACATATTTTTACAGTTAATACATTTAGTTAATTTGGATATAATTATTATATAATAAATTATTGCCTATACTTGTAATCATAAACTTGATTCTTGTTTGTTCTTATTTAAACACTGCTTTTGTATATAAATTTGACAGTTATTGATGTTAATATATACTATTTAAACTATAAATATTGTGTAAATTGTATCAATAACTACTTGTTTTATCGTACTTGTTGACTGATAAATCACTTCTTCAGTCGATATATGAAAGTGAAAACAACCAATTTACAACTGTTACCTTAATATTAATGTAAGCAATAAATACTTTTATTTTGTACAAAATACTGTTACTAAAAAAATTTGAATGTAGCATATACTGATAATCAAATAAATGTGTTTTGTATATTAGACTTAATTCTATTCATTCTTTTCTATACAATATTATATAGAATCTTTTTTAAAACATCTAAATATATTTTAATAAGAATTATTGCATTATTACAAATAAAAATTATTTGCAACTTTTACAAAAGAGTGTGAATTTTTTAAACAATATATTTTAATTATCATGTAAACATAAAATTCATAATCCTATTTTTTTTTAAATTAGTTGAAAAAAATTATTTATATTTAAATAATATTGAATTATAATTTTTGATAAATAATACAGAATGCATTTCAATTTTTACTTTAAATGAATAGAAAGAATTTTGTTAGACCAGTCAGCTGTCATGTCCACCAGCTGATCGCTTCAGAATTCTATAAACATGCGCAATGCGATATATTTTATGATTCTATAAACTTGTTTTGTTTTCGTTAACGTTTTCAATAACTGAAGGTATCGAACACCTTTGCAATAGTCAAACTTATATTTAAAAAATATGAATATTTTGAAATTTAACAAGTGTTTTACCATAATAGATAAATAAGCAACAAGTGTTTGCATTACGAACTTTATATTAACTGTTTATATCTAATAAAGGACTTGCCTATAGATTGAATAAAAAGTTTTTCCTTTTTAGGTTAACTAATTTTGTTATATTATACACTATCCATATAATAATTAGTTAAAAAAATTTTAGTTTTTCATTGCCTACTATTCTTCAAATATCTGAGACATAATCTTATCCATCTAAGACTTATTCTTCAAAAAAATAAACACGAAATGACAAAGCAAAACAAAAAAAATTCAACAACAAAGGTCTACTCACTTTTCATATATGGCATTTTCACCGCAACACTTCCGCAGTTTAGGTTTCATTGGGGGTAAACAAGCGAGCAGCGCACGAACGCCAATACAGTACTCATCAGGTTTTAGAATGTTGTCACTACCATCTTCAAGAGTGACTTTGCCGTCTTTGAACATGACGTATGGACTAAAGTCGTTGTGCGGCACGAAGCGCAAGGGTCGCGAGGCAGGACACGTGGGTCTCGTAGCTTCGCGTATCGTCCACGAGCTTGGTATCGTCTTGAAAAGCTCTTGCGTTTCCGGCGAGTAGATCAACGGCTGCAATTTTTCTTTGGTCGGTACGCAACGCACATCGCCGCCGGGGAGTAGTTTTTCTACATCTTCGCCGTTACGACAACAGCGTAGAATAATCAACGGATCTGATGCCGTTGCCGCCGCTGCTGCTACGTCGCCGCTACTACCGTTCGCCGAGTCGTTAACCTCAACTGCGAGACAATTCTGCAACAGTATAAGCGAATGCACGATCGCTAAAATTCTAGATGACTTCGTCATTGTTCACGTTGGAGGGCGCTGCACTGCTTTTTTTCCTTTATTCTCTTTTTTTTTTTAAAAATATTTGTTACAGAACACTGTGTAGTTTCGCCCTAAATTCATGTGTATATTTATTACATAACTTATGCAAAAATGTGCGTTTGTTTAACGAATTATTATACGGTTCTCCGTTATTATACGAACATACACTGCACAAAATGATATAAACACACCGATAACTCACATAGAATATATAAACGGACACGGACGCGGGCGCGCGATACTTACTCAAAGGACGAAAGTCGCATGTGGTTCACAAAAAGAATACGATGTAAAGAAAAGGTTCGCGTTTCAATGACAACAACAACACGACGGCCGGTAGAGTAAACGTACGTATTATTATACCGCGATTCACGTACGTACGCGCGTGTGTCCGCGAAGAACGAACAGGTGCGTATGAGCGAGTTTATTCGGAAACTGGTTTGTCAGCCATACAGCTATTTCTGATCGCGCGTATAAATATATAAAGTCGGAGCTTGAGCGAGAAGTAATTTTATGTTCGAGAGATACGGGAAAACGCGAGTGTCGACGAAATAGCCCCTCGCACGACGAGAGTCTCGGAGCTACTGGCGCGCTTTCGCTTGCCAGCACAACTTGAATCTACAGGAGTAGAGAAAGAGACAGAGAATTCGAGCCGCCGTACGTTGGAATATACACGCGGAACGCCGGTTCGGTTCGTTCGGTAACGTGCTCGAGGCTGCGCGCGCACCTTTCACGACTCCCAATGCCTTTCGCTTTCTCTCCCTCTCTCTCTGTCTCTCTCTCTATCTCTCTCTTTCTTTCTCTCTCTTTTTCTTTCTTTCTTTCTCTCTTTTTTTCTTTTTTTCTTTCTTTCTTTCTTTCTCCTGTTCTATACATCTTTGAGCGTGTTTGCTGCTATGAGAAAAAGAGAGAGATGGCAAGTTTAGGTGTAGGGCGCTCTTGCTTTTGCGTACAAAATTTTCTATATGGGAGTGGGCTATTTCTTAGAATTTAGAAGAGTCGAACTTTTTGCGAAAAGGGCGGTATTCGAAACTCTAGTCAATTATGTAACGGTTTTTTTCTATGTGATTTATTTACGTCTGAGATTTTCTTTAGTGCGGAGTGATTAAGTAAAAATGTGAAAAGTTTAAAATTATATAATTTAATCAAGTAAGTTGTAATGAGATATTATAAGATAAAAAAAGTTGTAGATCAAATACTTTAAAAAAAAATAAAATGGATATAAGTATGAAGAATATAAAGATTAAAGTCGTCGTGTTTTTTGTAAGTAAGAAATGTATATTCTTTATTTTAAGTGAGTACAAAACAAAAAATATATTTATACATTCTGCTATACAAAATAATATTAACGAATATTAAACGAAATATTATGGTAATTATTTCTAAATTAAACATTTTTTATACTTTTAATACAATATATTTATTTAAAATTTTACATAATATAATCTAATATAATTAAAGAATGCGATTGAAACTATATTTAAATATGACTGCAATTTAGTAAAAAATACTTCAATTTTGCGGATTTCGCATTAATGAATCTTTCCAATAACATGATTTTTCCGTTTCGTTTCAAACTGATATACACAATAGGAAGGTCGCCATCTTTTCAAGCACAAAGGAAATTAAATTTTTCATATTATTTTAAAACGTTTCTTGAATTTTTATAAATAATACAAATAATTCGAGTGTATTAAATACAATAATATGAAATGTAAACAGAAAATTTCTTCAAATGAATTTTTTTTCGTGATTACGTTTACTTTGAAAGTATTTTTAATGAATACTATAAAACTGACGAAAAAAATAATTTTTAAATATTTTAACTTTTATTTTAAAAATTGTATTCAATATTTCACACAATATATTATAATATAATTAATGTATATGACTAAAACTATAATAGAATATGACAACAGTATAATAAAAACGGTTTAGATTTTATGAATTTCGCATTAATCAATTTCTTCATAATATTTTTGACCGTTACGATTCGAATGGCTTTGTGTAGTAAAGTAGCGGCCATCTTTTCAAGCACAAAGGAAATTAAATTTTTCATATTATTTTAAAACATTTCTTGAATTTCTATAAATAATACAAATAGTTCGAGTGTATTAAATATAATAACATAAAATATAAGCAGAAAATTTCTTCAAATATATATTTTTTCGTGATTACGTTTACTTTGAAAGTATTTTTAATGAATACTATAAAACTAATAAAATATTTCACACAACATATTATAATATAATTAATGTTTATGACTAAAACTATAATAGAATATGCTAGCAGTATAATAAAAAATCTTTAGATTTTATGAATTTTACATTAATAAATTTCTCCATAATATTTCTGACTGTTATGATTCAAATGGCTTTGTGTAGCAAGGTAGCGGCCATCTTTTCAAGAACAAAGCAAAGTAAATTTTACGTAATTATTATTTTAAAATATTTTTTGAATAATACAAGTAATTTGTTTTATTAAATATAACTTAAAAATTATGCCAAAAAATATTTCAATATCTTTTTTCTTCGTGATTACGTTTATTTTAAAAAAATTTTTAATGTGTCGCATAAAGCTGTTGACTATAAATTTGAAATACATTCAACATATTTTATTATGGCTAATTGCAAGTATTTAGATTTACAGCACATTAATTTAAATTTTAATTATTGCTAGTTATTTAAAGATTTTTAAACGTACACTCGTTCACATTTGAAATAGTTTTTTACCCAACTTAATTAATTACGGAAAAGCATTCAGGAATAACAGAAAGAGAATCTTTACATCGTGATGAAAACCACTTCAAAAGTTGTAGCTCCCAAACCCTTCCGTTAGTAATCACTCTGCATATCTCCATTGCGTCAGGCTATTGAAGTTTTGTAAAAGATTTCTTTAATGTGTAACATTATTTCAAAAGCAAAAGAAAGATTGAAAATAAGTTTCCTAATTTTTAAAAAAATTATTCAAACTAGAAATTTACTTGAATAATTATTTTTCATTTTAAATGTAAATAATTTGAATTTATAAATCATTTAAAATAAAATAAAGTTTAAGGTAAGTTTTTATAATTATTATTTCTTATTTTAATATAATTTATGTATACACACAATTACATATATAATACATACAATATATATATATAATATAAATCATAACTATTTAATTAACAAATGACTCATTTACTGAATCTTAATTTATGGCTTTATTTATAATTGTAATGACAGTAATATTTTGTATTTTATATTATTTATTAAATGTTTAACAATTAATCGAAATTATTAATTTTCTAAGTTTATCTGCAAAATACATACATTGCTTAGTGATTAATGTCCCTCCGACAAATCCCAATATGTATATACATTTTAACTTTATTCGAATATTCTGCAGAACGTTACAAAAATTCTTAGCTATTGCGAACTCTAACCCAATTTCTTTCACCATCATATTAAACGTCATAAAAATTAAATCTGCAAGAAATGTTCTGCGTTCCTTGCTTTTATTTTCTCTCTCGCTCGCTTGCTCGCTCCTTCTATTCTTATTTTTTATTTCGAATCTCGAAGAAAAGCTCGCACACGCCTTGTTGGTTGTTTTTGTTTGGCTCGGGTGCGCTCTGCATGTTTTCGTTTTGCGTCCAAGTGCTTTCGTATACCCCCTTTTGTCGCGAAACTCGACGAGAGAACATAGTTCTCCCCCTTTCCTCTATCCGTTATTTTTTGTACCTTTCGACGTTCGTTGTGCAGCAGCAACTCGCCTTTGCAAAGCCGTGTTTTGACGGTCCGGTGAAAATTCTTTGTCACGCCCGCACTCCTGTCGACTTTAGCGGGGAAAATTTTATATTCTTGACTCCTAACCTCTTTTGTTATGAAATTATACGAGACGATGCTGGATTATTTTTAGGCCAAAAAGTAAATTCTTTTTTAGAGAGTTGGGAGGGGGGTTATGTATATTATTTGCTCTGAATATTAGATCTTTCGCAAAGAGAATTATAAATAACTTTATTCATTGCTTTATTATTCATATAATTTTTAATTTACTCGTACAAAAATTTAAAGCAGTTAGAAAAAAATGATTTACATAATATTCTGAATAATTTTCATCATCTTTAATCTTTAATCTTTCTATCATTTATAAAATCTATTTTACAAATCTATCATACATAGAGTGAATAAATTCCTTATCCATAAAAAAACTGATAAATTTAAGGTAAAGGTTTGTAAAGCGAGTTCAATAAACTTCCAGATAAATCGCTGAAGTGACATCAATGTATACAGATTCTTTATGTAAACAAGAATTTTATTTTATACACAAGTAAAGCAGAATTTCTCCGAACGTTTAAAACTTTTACTTGAAATAAATCGAATCAATATTTATTTACTTGATATAAGATAACTATATTTTATTCAATGCGCGAGTATAATGATTCGTGTAACAAAGAACTATATCTCTGTTTCTGATATAAATCATTGCAGTTTATTGATAAATAAAAATAAAAATAAAATATTCACGTGTTTTTGAACCGATTTTGATACTAAACTTAAATATTTATTTTTAGCTTAAGTAACTATTTTATTAAGTAATAAAAATACAATTTCGTATATGGAATACAGTAAAATATCTTATTAACATTTTATTTGTTTTTTCTAATCTATAACAAAAAAAAAAAATGGTTAATGGATTAAGTTAAAAAGCAATTAAATATAATTATTATTATTAAATATTATTGGATACATACAAATTTCTCGGTATAAAAATTTTCTTACACAAAAGCCTGGTAAACATTAATTTTAATAATTGAATGAAGAATGTTGAAAAAATTATGGCAACGCAAATAAAACCTAAGAAACTTAACTGGCAATATAAAATTTAAATTCCAATCGATAAAAGTAAAACAAGGTAAAATCCTCGCGGCGACGACAGTCGCTTTTCCCTTGCGCGGAACGTTAAATATTTTTCCGGTTCAATATGCGATTTTCGAAGAATTTGTCGTCCCTTTACGCGTTATAAGCGCAAGAAGAAATATAAGAGAGAAACAGACAGCCGTCGTCGTCGTAGTCGAGGAAAGAAAGACGAAAAAAGACAGAAAAGAAACGAGGAAATGCAAGGGGAATGTCGCGTTGCCGGCGATGAAAGTGCTATAGGAGACGAAGGGACGTGAGGAAAGGTTGGAGTGGGGGAGACGTGTGTTTGGGATTTTTCCCCGGCACACTATCGCTGCAGCTGCTGCGTTTATGCGTGGCTTTGTGTTTACGCATATATATATATATATATATATATACACACACGTATACGAGCACGTGACGCCATGAGGTTGCACAGGTATGGTACGGAGATTATCGCTACTGATTTTTCACCGGGGGTCTGTCGCTCTCCCTCTTTTTCTCTTTTTCTCGTGTAAATGACCGATTGAGGTATCCAACAAAGTTACGTGTATCATGCGCGCGACTCGCTCAAGAGATTAAGTTGCCGTGCGTGTATAGATTTTTTAATGTTCCGCGGCTTACGATTTGTTAAATTAAGTGGAACAACTCGACACGCTAAGGGACGTAAATGGGAGATTGAAATTAAGATCAGATTACTCGGTAAGCATATAGAAAGAATGCAAGGGTCGCATCTTTGTCTGTACAAATTGTTAAGTGTTCATCACAATTTTTTAGAACTATTACATTACTTCTGGTAGTTATGAAAAATTTAAACTTATTTACTATTGAAATACTAAATTATAATAAACTATGCGTTAATTTATTTAATAACTATTTTATTATTTCAATCGGAAAATCAAGACATTTATTTATATTAATACGTGATCATACCTATATATTAATATTAATATGTGAAGAGAAAACTACATATCTCTTTTTAAGCATCTTACGTGAAAGCAGAAGCCTAAGATTTGGCATAGTTAAAGTTTATATAGATAATGAGTACAGGAAGCTAAAATTTATATTTAATAGGTGTTAAAATACATTAAATTAAATAAAATAAAATATTCATTGTTTACTTTCAGACTGCCAGACACATAATAGCCTCAAATAACAGTCCCACAAAGTAGAGATTATCTTCGTTATGAATTTTTATGTCACAAATACGCTATACTAAATTAAATGAAACATCCATTGTTTACGTTTATACGGTTATAATGTCAAATACATTATAGTCTGCGATCTAACAGATGCACATAGTAGGAATTGTCGCCAGTTTTTAGAATTTTGAAAGTTATTTTACTTAATATTGATAATTAAAGATAATCTAATTTAAAATTAAAATATATTTGGAATCAAAGTCAAATTCATAAAAAGAAACAGATGTAAAAATTATATTTTCCCTCTTAAGATCGCTCATTTCTGCTTTGGGTTTGATTACACGTTTACATTAAATCTTTTAATACTGATTTTAAAACTTGAACTCGCGTACGAATTGGAAAACGCGAGTGTTTCCGCGAATTTTACGGGCAGATATAGAAAGAGAGAAGGAATCCCGAAGAAAATATACAGGCGAATAAGACGAGATCGCGCTAGCGTGATTCCGCGATTATTATTGACGTACTAAACATAGACTTTGACGTAGGATCCATCGTTCCTAGTCACTTCCGTTCACGTGAAATTTATCCTTACAGAAATTTTTTTTAAGTAATTTTCACATTTAATTTTAAGTCCTCTTTAAACATGCTTTTTTCAACAATACCCGTCGTAATGTTTGAACGCTTAAATTATCGCGTGTAAAAATTTTATGATATAGCTTATAAAGCAGGCAATTTAATAAAAAATTTTTAAAATGACGTAAGTGGTAAAAACTGCGAGATTTTATCGCGTTTAATCTAATAATGCAAATATTAATTTAACTGTAATTTTATTATTAAATATCAAATTCAATGTAAAATATTATAGTATATTATATAATACAGTTTAATAATTTATCTGAATTACTTTATATTTAGTTTTATTCTGTAACGCAGAAAATTATTTTAGTTCAATTAATAAAGATTTTAGTAGTATACTTTTAAACTCTTCTTCATATTGCTTAAAAACTGTATTAAGCTCGTAATTACTCAAGTTTTAATGCGATTTATAAAAAATACAGTTTAAAGAAGCTTACTTGTGGAATATTTTAATAACTTTTTAAATACTCGATTGATTGTGAAAATTTTAAAAAGTTATCAAATGATGATAACATAGTTTTAATAGCAGTAAAACTCTATTTTACATTTTTAAAGCTAAAAGTTACCGTCAAAAAGTGTGCCAGCTAAAACGAATTTGCTCGGTGACAAATTATTTCATACACAATTTTTCAAAACAAACAATAATATTCTCCATAATGTCAATCTTGAAAATCAAGTCAATTAGTATACAATATACTTTCGTCTTCAGTCAATGGAAGCATAACCCGTTTTACTTTGTACACACAAACCTATAGCTCAAAGGTAAATAAGCCATTCGCTTTTCTTCCTTAAAGAACAAATACTAAAAAAAGAAGGGATTCGACTAACTCGCTCATTGGACAAAGTGCCCGAGAACGGGAGAGAGAGAAAGAGAGAAAAAATAGAACGACAAAAACTCAATGCGCCCATACCGGAAAAGTGCATAGTTGGCACACGGACTTTTTTTCGCCTTTTTCTTACCCCTACCAACTTACGCTTCGTATAATGTATAATTCAGGAAGAAACAAACGCGAAGGCGCTTCTTCTAACTCGACCAGAATCGCTTTAAAAGTTTCGCGAGTTCGTTCGCCTCTTTTATTTTCTTTCTTTTTCAAGCTGGCGTCTATACGTGTAAGCTTCGTCAAGCTACGGCTCCAATTAAACTTCCACGATACTCCGGTGCCGTTGTACCGAACGGGCGTTACAGTTAAAATTGAAAATTTATGTTTTTTCGGATGTGCGTAAACGAGTATATATCCGCTTTATAACTGTATGCCCGAGATTGTTTCAAGAACATGGTGTGGCAACGCTGGTATTTATATGTATTTTTTTTGTCTATTTTCTTTAGCGTGTGTTGTACTCGGAATAAAAATTCTTCGAATTCTACTTAATAATATAGACTTATATAGTTTTCAAATATATTTATATTAATTTTGATGAAGTTTACTTTGTGTTAACATTTTTATATTAATTAGTTTTGATAATTACGGTAAATTTTTGAAATCAGATTTTATTTTTGAATTTCAGATTAAAAACAAGTATTGACTGTTATTTTTGTATTCAATAATATCGATCGATTCAGTTTTGAGATAAATTATTAAAATTTAATTAATATTTGTTTTTATATTATTGTAATGCATTGTAAAAGAAAGTGTATACTTGCAGTATATTAATAGATAGTTATTATAGATTATCGTATTATAGGTAAAACATCTTGTCGAAATACTTTAAACATAAAATAAAAAAATAGAAAATTTCAAATTATGACGAAATTACTTATATTCGTGATCGACAGTATTTTGGGCATGTTTTTTTTTTTTTTTTTTTTTTTAATTACGCGCGACGATGTACATGGCATTCTCATTTGGGACGCATTCTTCATATTTTCGACGAAGGGATGACGTCTCGTATAATTAGTTTGGGAACAACGTAATTGATTATAAGTAAATTGAATACGGTTAAAATTATTGTTGTTAATGTGTGCTATAGTATATAGCGAATTTTCTATTCGACGAAAAATCAATATTAATAATTTTAAAAAAAGTAATATTAGGTTATGTTACAGTTTTATAATTTATTTTGTCTCGATAACTTTATCGATGTTCTACGTTGTTATTTTCGTTACTTTTTCCATTTAAAAATACTTAATAAATAAATATTCAATTTTAAATTCATTTTTATCTACATAAAAGATAAAATTCATTTCAATAATGAACTTTTATAGAAAAAAGAAAAAAGAAGTTTTAAAACTTGTAATGAATTTTGGCAAGTAAGTTTCTGGCAACAGTTCAGACTATATTTTACATAATCTCATCCAAAAAGAATTAAGCCATTAAAAGAAAATACAGCAAAGGCGGAATCGGTCGAAAGACCTGTAAAAACTTGTAATAAATTTTAACAAGAAAATTTCCATAAAAATACAGCTTTCAAAAGAAAATTTATATCGCATGACGATTTTACTTGATAATCAAAGACTCTTTCTGAAAGTTTTGCGCAAAGTTCGGGGAATCTTGCGAGTTATTAAAAAAAATAAAAGAAGCTCAATACGATCGGCTTTGATCCCCTTTGTAAGCTTTTCGATTTAGTCGTTAATGGGCGTTCTTTATTATTTCTCGTCTCGTTTCGAGCAAAATTTAAGAAATGTAAACAAATATTTTTTGATTTATAAAGTGAGAAGGAAGAAATATACATTTTAATTTTATCAAAATATTATTTAATAGAATTAATGTCTTATCTATAAAGAAATTATTTAAAAATGAAATATCTATGTGAAATTATAGCTATTATAGTATTCGAAGAGTGAGATAATATCTGCTCCACCATTTGACTCCACAAAGTTTAACCTGTCATTCTATCAGTCCGATTATTAGTTTGAAATGGTTCAAACTTAACCGGTTTAAGCACAAGAATGTGCATCTATATTTAGCATATTTGATTGATAATTATTAACATTATGTTGTTAATTGTTAGCATTACGTTTCGTAGAAATATTAGTTTTCAATTCAAATGTAAAAATACAATAGATAGGTATAATGAGATTCTATAATTACCAAAATGTTATTTACGAATTAAAACTTTGGATGTAATAAATCTTTCGCTTGTCTTAAATTTCACGCCAACGTTCTTTTTTTCTAAACCAATTCACAAAATTACTTTTGCGAATCTTCCCAAACAAAAGCCATTCGGCAAAACAGCTAAATCGATTCACCCACGCAATTTTTACCTACGCACGCGATCTCTACGCCACTTGCGCACACGCACGCACACACGCACATACACGCACGCACACACATACATACAGATACATTTCCTTCCTTCAGTTCGAGGTGTATAGCAATATCTTCCTCCCTTTTTATTTCTTTTACACCGCGTGCCCGCGTGCATATGTATACTCTTCGTTTTCTCGGACGCTTCGCAACAAAGCAGTCGAGGCCTTGAGCCGTTATATACAAGTAGACTGTAGGCGAGGGTGTCCAGATAAAATCGGCAATGCGCGGTGCGTTCCGGGCGCGCGCACGCGAGCTCAGCGCAAGAGAAACACGACGAGTTTAACGAGAGGGTAATATAAAGGAACAGCTTTTTCGATTCGAGCGATTTTTGCTCCCTTGCTCCCGTACCGTATGTATATATATATATATACACCTATGTATATGTGTGTACGTGCGTTCGCGAACTCTGACGTGGCGTTGAAGGTACCAATTAGCTCGTAAGATTGATCTCCTTTTTTGTTTAGCGTTTGAGCTGATTATATTCTCGCTTTAATCGCGCGCGTGGCTTTTTTATCTTTTTTGTTTTTCTTTTAATTATCGCGCTGGAGATTGAGGGACGTTTATTAGTTTCGAAATCGTAATAGCACGATGTCACAATGGTATGATGAATTTTATATTCTATATGCATTAAAAAATGCGTTTTTATTTTAGTTTAATTAATGCAATAATATTGTTAGGCATACATATATATTCTTTATGTTTTACATGTAAAGACAAAATGTATTTGTTTGCATTTTATAATGCGCAAAATTCTTTTATAGTAAATGTAGTAAATCAAATTTTTAAAACAAAAATAGAAAATATAGTACTTAAATATTCACGTCAAAATATGTCACGCGTTGTATTTTGTAAATTTCTCTCGTCGTATTCGTATGACTGATGGTTCATTTATTGATTCTTCTAAAATTATCATTCCTTGCAGCTCGTTCTTTAAACAACGTTTTTAAAAGCTTATTGAATAGCGAGTCATAGACTATTCTAATGTGGTTGCCGACAGAGACCGCAAGTCTTTATTATGGTATTAAATTTCAATGAAACATAGATATGTCTATGTTTGTGTTATGACAAATGGATCAATTTCTATTATTTGTTTCGTTGTTTTTATTAGTAAGTTTGGCGCAACATGTTATTGGATATTAGTGTTTTATGAATAATCGTTGAATAACATAAATAATTTTTTATAAACAATTCGAGTAAAGGTTTTGTTTTAAAACTTTTTCTTATATATGACTCGATTAGTACGAAATTTTTGTTTCAACAAATGTTTAAATAATAACCATTAAACAAACACTACAACAAATCTTAAAATGAGCTTAAACAAGCCACATGAATTTCAACTCCACAACAAATACATGCTTAGCATAATTATATATGTGAAGCACCTGTACGAAATCCTTGCAAGAGATCTATGTATATACATGTACATATATACATATATACACCTTTTTAGCTTAAAACCCATACTTTTTTTCTCTCTCTCTCTCTCTCTCTCTCTCTCTCTCTCTCTCTCTTCTCTCTTTCTCTCTCTCTCTCTCTCGAAAATGAAGTTCGCACGTTGGCGGACTTGGGCCAAATAAGCACGGGTGATTTACATCGCGGTAGCTTCCTTGAATTGGCCCGTCCTCGCGAAAAGTAGGAGAATTCGCTAAGTAAAAAGATATTAAACATCGAATCTTTTTTTTGATGCACTTGTCATAAATGTCGGTTCGAGTGACGTTTATGAGGTAGAATGATTGCAGAGTAATTTTAGTTTTTTTTGCTTATTATAATGTTTTTTGTTTACCGTGTAATTGAATGCAATCTGTGAGAGATTCCATGGCCACTATTATATGTATTGTGGTGTGCGATCAAATGTACAATTATACGCGTAGATGACATTGTAAAGTAAACCGCAGTGACGTAATTGGAAATAAATTAAATGTAGTTTTATTTTAATAGTAGTTATAAGAGTAACAAATATTAATCGTATTTTTTACATCGTGAATAAACACATTAACATATAATCTCATTTTTACGAAAGACAAATTGAAAAGATGATTTTTATTTCATAAAATATATTAATGAGATAATAAGAACTAGTGTACGGTAATATTTCTATTTTAATATTACAATCTTGGCATATGTCTATAAATCTCATCATCGTTTACGTTTAATTTACAGCACGTATATCCATAAATTAGTTATTGATGAAAAAAATTCAATCGTAATATCGTACTCGCATTCGATCAACTTTAGAATCGAGATTTAAAAAAATAAAAAAAAGATCGTCACGAAAACTCGCGTGATCGTAATTATTCTCGACGCGTGCAGTATATGTATAAGAGAATGAAAAGTAAGAAAAGGAAACAAAAAACTAAAGGAAAATAGTCGTTTAGCGAGATACGGCATAAAGTTGTCGTGCCACACCTACTCGATATAATTAACAATTATTTTGCACAAGTTCTTTGCTAGCTGCATCGCGGTTTAACGCGTACCCGCGCACCTGGCGCGTGTGTATGTGAATTTCAGCGTTGAAAACATATTAATGCAGACCGAACGAGATGGGATACGCATATGTGTATATGTGTGTATATACTGCCCGCCGAGATATAGCTTAAAAGACCATAAGTTTGCGTGAAACGATCGACTCGACGATAGGCGTATTCGTGGGTAATTAAAGTTTAAACGTAATTTGCTATTTTGAAATTTGAATTTAGTCGTCAATTTTAACATTTTACGACTTTCTTTAACTCTCTACCTCAACGTATTTGGTTTTGTTTACAAGAAATTTTTTAATTTTTCATTTTATCGAGAAATCAATTATATAGTTTTATATAAAAAGTTATGATAAGACCTTTAATCGTTGATTTAGAGACTGTTGACTGGAAAATTTTTGTACTAAAATATCTGCAAGTAATTTTCTAAAAGAAAGTTTTTTAATCTTAATAATTATTCGTTAGAAAGTTTAATACATGTAAATTTCATTATACGATTAAAGTAAGATCTTAAAAATTTATGAACAGTAATTAAAATAAATTAAAATAAAATTGATATTAAGGTCGCGTGTTGAAAATTATTTGGTAATTCATCTAAAGCAAAAAACAATATTTCGGATTTGGTCCACATATTATTTATATTAATTTCAGTTGCGCAAGTTAAATAACGAAAACAATTTCATAAAGCACAATTTCATGCTTAAATTTCGTAAAAATCCTGCCACACTAAGAAATTTTCCATAAAATTGTTCATAATTTAACCTACATAAAAACTCGCCACTTAACACTACCATTATCTCAGAAAGAAAAACCAAAAACTTATTCAAGCATCGAGTGAGACCGTAACGCGACTAGTAAACGCAAACCGCACGCGACACGATCGTATATGCATAATGCTCACTCGAGATCGAAGCCGATATAATCGCGCGCTTGTGGTACTTTGCCTCGTATACACATTATAACGCGTGCAATTCTCTCTCCTCAGAGGTGTGCACCGAGAAACACCGACGCGTTACAAACAGATTGGCCGAGGCGATAAAAAAGAGAACGGTGATTGCCGTATTAATCGAGATCGCGAGTACCGCACGGGAAAGAGGCGCGCGCATAACTTACTTGGCCTTGCGCTTTTGTCTTTCTCTTTTATAGTATGAGTACGGGCACTCATTACTGCGACGAGAGCAGCGACATATTTGCTTGGGAATGGAGAATCATATGGATATTATATAAGTTTTCGCGATTCTCCTTGGACTTCTTCCTTGGAAATGTTGATGTATATGGGAACGTCCGATCGCTTCTAGGAAATGACCTAAGATTTTAAAAACCTTTGCTGGGCGATATTAAATTCCTAGTAAATCATTTTTTATTTTTGTCTTTTTAATTCTCTTCAAATATTTTTGTTTTAAAGAATTCCAATGATTTATTATTTTGATGTTTATGCGGTTCGAAAATATTGTCAATAAATATTGATTCGTATTTTACCTCGCTATAAATAAAATTTAATTTTAGCCTACACCAAAATTCACTTTTACCTATTGAATTTCAATTGTTTATCGAATAAAAACGTAATTGTCGGTCGTATATTACGAAAACACTGGCCACCAATTAAAATAGACAGCAAATATGACGTTCTACGTCATAACTTAGCCAATATTCATATATAAATAAATCTAAAATCAAGATTCATTAATTCTGCGACTACGAACTCGTAAATTCATTTTGACGGGCCTTTTCGCTAAATATACACGCACAAACGATAGTACAACGACACGCATATTAATACATCCCCACGCATCGATGATCCGGCCAATAATAATAGCAACGCGTATAGACATGCGTCATCGAACAAAACGACACGCGGTTGCGACATCCGATCAAAAATGGTGGATAACGAACGAAGTAAATAAATAAATGCTTAAAAAAAGAAAAAAAAAACAAAGAAGAAAAACGTTTATTCCAGATACTATACGCGAAAAATCGGGATATTTGTAAAAAAGAGTCGCGACGCGTTGCAATATCTATCTGAGCGAGAGGAGAAAGAGAGTAGCGGCGTCGCGTGGAGACATTTTGCAATTAATGCAATTAGTGAGAGAGAAGTCTAGGTGAAGCCCTCGGGCTCATTAAAACAGACTTCGTTAAAGAGGAACCGCCTGCTAGGGAGAAAGGGAGAAAGAGAGAGTGAGAGTTGCTTTCGGAGGGTAGGGGGAGGGAGGCTCGGTTAAGTTCTCTCTCAATTTACCGCTAACAACCGAATTTCACGAGCTTTCTCTCTCTCTCTCTCTCTCTCTCTCTCTCAGCTTCTCTTTCCCTTCATGTACTCGGCACCCGGTAAACCTTGGCGTTTCGGCTAATTTGTAAGCTTTCGCGGAAAACGAGCAATTATTTTCCCGAATAAGGAGCGCGAGGAGAGAGGAAAGGGAGACGCGAAGGGTACATATTTTGAGGCCTCATAATTATTTCGCGGCTGGCTCGTGCAGTGCGTGCTATATGCGCCACCTGTGCAAAAGCAGATAGTTTGAAGCGCAGCCTGCTTGTGCAGTGCGAGCTTTGCACTGAATTTATACATAAGATAAAGAGAGAGAGAGAGAGAAAAGTGGCAACGGCTCGAGAAAATAGCTTCGTGTACGAGTATGTATAATACGAGCACGCGAGTGCGAAAGTAAGCCGTGCTCTCGAATCAGTTCGGGCTCATGCGCGGCGTGTGCGATTTGATTTTGTTACACGAATTTCGTTACATTGTATACTTTTGTGCTAGAAAAGCTAGAGAGACGGTGGAGTTACAAGCTCGCGTATGTACGCGAAGGACGGGGTAAGCTGTACGGTACGAAATGCATGTCGACGATTTTGAGCGCGTTGGATGGTTTAGAAGATGTTAAGGAATTTTAAAGGTGAAAACACGCTTTACTCTAATTCATAATAGGATAAGATCTTGATGTGGTAAAAGTTTATTTGTTCTACAAAAAAGTGATGGATGATTTAACAACCTACTTAGTTCAATGGCGATATTAATGTTGTTTTAATGTGCTAGCTAATTATTTATTCTTATTATAATTTCTTCAATCGTTTTAATGTTACTTGTAATGGGAAAATTGACAAATAGTTTGCGCGAATTTGCAAATTGTCCAATATTCAAATAACATATGAATTTTAATTTGTTGTCTATAAAATTTTTTTTTTAATAAACTTTAATTAAGTTTTCTTTAAAAAAGTAGTTTTAGAAATCAATTACGTTCTTTCTTGCATCAAAAGAATATCGAAATTTTTTTTTACATAACCATTGAAAAAATTGATGTGCGAAAAAAAAATGGGCTAAGCGTCGCTAAAACGCACAAAGAAATATTTACCATACTACAAATACTTGGCACTAAAATCGAGATAAAACTATGCGCGCGAGGAGAAAATTTGAAAATTCCACAGCATCGATATCCAAGTCGGAAGAAAAAAGGAGAAGAGAAAGAGAAGAGAAGCATCTTTTCAAGAGCATAACGGCGAATATGTTTGCATCCCTTATTATGGTGAAACATTTCACCAACGGCAACTTAACCTACACGGCAGTGGCGTACTCCGGAACATTTTGCTTTAGATTTAAAATTCAAATTCCCACGATAGCCGAGCCGAGAAAGAGTAAGAGTTTAAAGGAGAGCGAGAAAGAGAGAGAGAGAGCGAGAGAGAGAGAGAGCGAGAGAGAGAGAGAGAGAGAGAGAGAGAGAGAGAGAGAGAGAGAGAGAGAGAGAGAGAGAGAGAGAGAGAGAGAGAGAGAGAGAGAGAGAAGAGAGTGAAAAAGAAAGAGTCTCGGTGCGGTGAGCCATTCTCTCCTCAAGAGCGGCAAGTTAATCCTTGCATTTACCCACTTATTTTAGAAGACCTTAATGTTGAAGGAAAACAATGTTTCATTATGATAATTTTTAATTTTTTTGCTTTTTCTTACCCGCATTTAAAAGGCTCGTTTCTTGTTTATTATAGTTGTTGCTACAGATTTTTTGGTAAATGTGTAATAAATTTAAATTTGTAAACTCGTTTTATCATTTCAACTTTATAATTCAAATGAAAGAGTAGATTATGTAACGTAACAAATATTCTTTAAGTCTTCCGAAACTAAAAAAGTTATTTACTTATCATAATTGTTGGACAAGTATTTCTTTCAATATATTAATTTAATTAATAGCTTCGATTTTTTTGTAATAGTTTGTTCGATATTGAATTTAATTATATGCAACCAAATATAGCACAATGAATCATCAAATATTATATCACTTATTGCTATTAAACTCAGCAAAAAATCATTTAATTATAAAAATGAAATTCAAGGATCGACGAGGAAATAAAAATGATTTTCTGACACATAATGTCTAACGTTTGATTGCTTCGAATCGCTCGCATTTTATTGTACGAGACATTAAAAAAAAAAAAAATGCTGAGAAACTTTCGAACGAATAAAAGTGAAAAATAAAACGGAAAAAAGAAGAAGAAGACGAAGACGAATGGCCGCACAGCTAACGCGGCAAACTTTTCACGTGGAAGCTGCTCGCGGCTTCGGATTAACCGAGGAAGGATCTCGAGTCTTTACAGAGGCATCGCGTCGCGTGGTAGCTACAACGCGCGCGCGCGAAAACTCAATCGTAATGGCCTATAAAAAGAGCCCGTAAAGATCATAACGGTACATTAAACGCCGTATCGCGAGCGAGCCGCGCGATTTAATACTCGTGATTCGCTCTTACACGACCTAATCTTTGCCTCGAGCTCTCTTTGTCCCTTCAATGTAGTATATATCTCTTGCTTTGATTCTCCATCGTACGTAACTCACTCTTTTTTCCTCTTTCTTTCTCAGGTTCGTGTGATCTTTCACCCTCCTTTTTTCTTCTCTCGCGTTCGCGCGCTGGATACGGAAAACTCGAAGAAAAAGGAAGTAAAATGCGCGTACGCATGCAAGTATGAAAGCGTCTCGGTCCCTTTCTACAATTATTACTAAAGAACTGGCAGCGATTATACGTTCCTTCGTTCTCTCCGGCTTATTTCTTTTCTCGTTACTTCGTTTTTACTCTTTCGCGCGCACTTCCGGCTCGTTGAATCTTTTCAAATTATAAAATGTGCAAAGCTTGTCCCGCTATTTCAGTAAACTGCATGATTTGAAAAAGGAATCGTAACACCGTATTTTCCGCTTTAATGCACAGTTTGAGTATACGTGTTTTATCTATTTATTTATAAATCGGATTGGAAATCAAACGAATTCTCGCGAATGCGTGCATGTAAAGCAATTTTATAAATTATACAAATTACGCTTTACTAAATTTTTTTTCGCAACATAATAACATCGCTAATAAGTAATATATCTTATAAATATATATATAACAATCACATCGCTAATAAGTAATCTTTTGATAAAATTTCAAATCCTAATTTTTCCACTCAATTCTCTTCTCACGATAAATATATTCGTTTCAGGAGCTAAACGCTTCTACGCGCCGGAAGTCTTGAAAAAGAGATAAACAAGATGAAATAAAGAAAATTACCGCGTCTCGATAATTGCACGAAAAGCGATTCTTTCCACGATTCTTTATCTTCGTTTAACCGGTTATAAGCTCCGACTTATTAATTATTTATCATATGAGTGAAATTTCAATGAGCCAATAAAACACGCGCATCGTACGCTGCACGCAAACGTGTATCGCATAATTAATCGTATCGGCATAATCGCTTATTTTTCTCGGCTGAAAATTTTCGTTCACGACGTCGGCATGTGAAAGTGCAATCCGAGTGCAATTACTTTGAAGACTGACAGCCTTCGCGCGATTCTTCCTACGTCCAAGAGAGAAAGAGCGATTTCGCGCGTATACGATATACGAATAAGTGAGAATTCGTAATTCGCGCGATAAGAAAGTCTCTCTTTCTCTCTCTCTTTCCACTCTAGAATTCCCAACTCTCGTTTTTCCTCGTCCATCTACTCTCCCTCTCTTTCGCTCGCGCTTTGATATCGATGAGGGTAATTTACGCGAACATTGCTGCTGAGGAAGATTGATGTTTCGGTTGTGCGCGAGCCCCTGCGTCGTACCACCTATCTCTCTCTCTCTCTCACTTCACGTGTGATGAATTGCATTTTGACACCCTTCACGTACGCGGGTTACGCAGAGAAAACACAGGGGGAGAGGGAGAGCGTCGCAGCGATAGATACCGATGTATATATTATATGTATATAGGCGGTAAAGCCGCATCATCCCGTGTCCGGGGTATTATCGTCGTCCGATGAGTATTTGTGCGCCTGGCTATGAAAACCGATTCTCTTGTGTATACGCGTGTATATATATATATATATATATATATATATATGTCCACATATATTTGAAGAAGTGGTTGTACATACATGTATATGTACAGGACTAAGATTAGAAGTTTATTCTTCTTCGAAATTGGATAGCCTCTTTTTTCTGCTTCGACGAGGAGTAAAAGAATCGGGGGGATTAGATGAACCGAGTGATAATGGACGCTGATGAGTTGCGTGACGTTATCATTCCAAGGGAAACGCGTGCGCGTAATGGGGTATTGACAAGGATAGAAGAGTCCGCCTTTTATTATTACGCTTTGTAGTTATTTTTTGTTGAGAAAGTTTTTGTCGCTTTTTACAATATATAATTTATTTTATAAATTAAATTCATTATAAAATGCCTTGTTATAAAGATATGTAAATTAAGTAGTATCACTATTAGTTTCACAAATATTCTCGTTATTATTTTATGGAGAAACTTAGTATGTAAATAAAAATTTTTAATCAATATTAATTATTATTTTAATAATAGTTTGATCTGATTCGAATCACAGTTAAATTTAATTCTATGAAAGTTTTAAAACTACAGGATGCAATTATTTAATATTAAAGTCGTGCATATAAAATATCTCTTATTGAATGTGTTTTATGTTTTTTATGTTTCTGAAAACGTATGATAAAAATTAAAAACGTATATACACAGAGTTTTCGATATGAGAATAACTAGAAAGTAAGGCTTCATTCCAGTTTACGAGCACACATTATGATTTCTTTTGATATGTACATCAAAGTTAGCGTCGTAATAAGGAAACTGTTTCTACAAATGCTCTGTCGTCTTTCATGTAAGAACATTATAAATATAAATGCAGAAAAGCAATTCATATATCAACTGGAAAAATGCATGGAAATGTAATGCAGTGTTCGTAATAGCTTTAAATCAAAGAAAATTGCAAATATGTTTAATGTGTTATTTGTGGTTTTGAAGAAATTATAATTTCAAAGAAAAAAATATTCGATCTTTTAAATAAAATTTGAACAAAACATTTCTTTAAAGACAAAAATTTATTTTAAATCTCGAAATGCATTTTTTAACGTTGCATAAATCAATAGATGAAAAGTTTTCAAATCTCGTCCGAGCTCAATAAAATCTTTACCGAGTGAAATAACGTTCGTAAAGAAAGCACCGAATGATATAGACTCTGTGCATCGAATTAGCGCTCACAGTGTTTATAAATTCCATGGATCGCAACGATTGATAACTTCTGGAACTCGCTGAGATGTCCTACTATATACATATACATATATGCAGTAGGACGACACTTTTCTTTGTCACCAAGTTCAGTAGCGTGCATATGTATAAGCGTACGATTCAACAGCGCGACAAAAGGAAGAAGTATCGGAGAAGACGAAAAGAAAATAAAAACGAAGGTGCCGAGCGAAACTTTTCGAAACATCTGCGCGCGCGATAGTCGCCACGACACTACACGCACATTTGCGTGCACGCACCAAGAACAAGAGGGAGAGAAAGAGAGATAGAGACAGAGAACGAAAGAGACTTCTTTTTCAAGTCTCTATCCGTTTAATATATATATATACAAGAGAGAAACGCAAGGAGAGAAGTCTCGAAAATCGTTGAAACTCGCGCGGGCGCGTGCAGTTCGCGATAGCGTGGTTGTACTCCGGGATTCATGGGGACGTTAAATTTTAAATGCGCTAACGCGCGACCTATCGACTTTACGTGTACCTCTGAAATTCAAAGTCTATATGGGGAGGAAAAAGAGATACAGGGGAATAAAAAGGACATGGATTTCGTCGTGTGTTTATATATACATGTATACATATACATATATATATATATATAACTAAACGTAATTCCGGAGATTTTCTCTCACGGCTTTCTTATGCATCGAAGAGAAAAAGACGAAGAAGAAGAAGGGTTTGGTTTGCTTACTTACGGAGAGTGAGAGAGAGACTCTTCTTATCTCAAGCATGGGATCTTAGAGGTGCTTATTGCGGTATTTTCTTCTCGCGTGAGTGCATCGCCGATGGTTTTATGAACGTCTAGTTGTGGATTCTCTCTCTGTACGTATCTTCAGCAGTTTAATATATACGTGTGCACGTGTGCGTATATATAGGTGCTTATGGGTGTACGAGACGAGTGCGCGCTTTTATGTAAACGTATATCCGACGATGAAATTGCAAAATTTAAATTTACCGCGCTGCATCCGATACCGGATTAAGGGAATTGAAATAAATGATATTTTGATGTTGTAATAAATGTCGGTTGTTGTTAAATAAAGGAAACTTTGTATATTCTTATTATATCAGGATATTTGCGTTGACTAAATAAATGCAAAGAAATTTAATTTCATATGTATATACTTAGTATATTTCATTTTTCATATAAATGTGCAAGGTTGTATAAGAAATTCAAGTTGCATTTTCTTTTTCAATCTTATGTCAAATTATAACAGTATTTTATTTGATAAAAAATTAACCTAATACACACTCAAGATTATTCAAGTTAACGGAAGCTAAAAAAATTCTGTAACGTGATTTAATTTCATGAATCTTTTTTTTAATTGTATTTAGAGGTGGGAATTTATTTATACGCGAGATATTTTTTTGCTCGCGTCAAGCAGTTGACAAGGGAACGTCGGAAGTTGTAAAATAAGTGATTCCAGTCTAAGATTTTCAAACACTTTTTTTCAAGTTTATTTTTACTTGAATTAGTGTGATAAAAACCTCCGCGTGTGAAGTTTCAAGTAATGTAAACGTCTGCGCTGACAGAGTTTCAATATACTATACAATACTTTTCACACTTTGTGCATATAGTTTTCTTAGGAATTTTCTGCTAGTTTCTAAATCTACTTTTAAAAGTTGTGAAGAAGAATATGTTTTTTTAAAAAATTAGTACAAGAAGATAATGTAATTATTTAAAAAGAAACAAAGTTAATATGAAGACATAATTTATTGAAACTATAACAAATTTATTATTAAAAAAGTTTCACAATTTTCAATATTTAGATAAATTGTAATTTTTGTTTTTGATTCTATAGTTTATGATACAATAAAGTTGTCAATGACACTCACTAATTTTACTCGACATTGAGAAAATTTCCTTGACAAAATAATCGTCTTTTTTCCAAAATCCAAGTACTTGAGAAAAAGACAATTTTGCCAAGTAGTAGCACTTAATCCTCCCAGACAACTTAAAGCGGTGACATCAAGTTTCGAAGGCCACCACGAGTTAACTCGTGAAACAATTTTTCTCCGTGCCAATCGTCATCGGGAGAAAAGAATAAGAAGAAAAACGTCGCACGCGATCGCCGCTAGCATTCATTTTTTCCCTCCTCTCTTTAAATCACTTCGCCCGTAATCTCCCATTTATTTATTTTTTTTTTGTCATCTTCACAACGACGCGAAATAGGAAAGCCATCAAGCTTTCGGAAAGGAAAAACTTTAATTTCCAGAAATCTCCCAGGAGCTTTGCGTCTCCTCCTCTCTTTTCCTCTCATGGGCTCTTCCGCCGATTCTCCTACTTCTCTCTGTCCCTCTCTTTGTTTCGTTGAACACACCGGGGCGATATACCGGTGCGTCGTTGTGCGCGCGGAAGTGTCTGCAAAGCCTCCCTCGGTTGCGCTTCCGTGCACCGGACCTGACAGACCTGCCGGGGAAGAGTCATGTCGGACGGATTGATTGATTGGTATTGCTTATCAGGCGAAACTTTGGATTAGATGATAAAATACTAATAAAGCACCGATTTTAATATCGATGAACTTTGTTGCATCCATTTTTAGATTCTTAAAGCATTTGTATGCCAGGCTTAATATCGTCAAATAGAAGAAATTGTATGAAAATATAAAATAAATATTTTCATTGTTTAAATTTGATTTAAGTTTTAGTCTATGTTTATTTTAATCTTCAAACAATAAGGCACAATTTATTATCTCTTAAATTACTAAGGACAGTTTATGATATTAATTATTTTTCTCAAATCGAAGTATTTGTTTATTTATTATAACCACCGCGCATAAGATATCCAACGAGTATTTTAACTCAAAAATAGATCGATAATAAAAGTAGAAATTTAATACCTTCATAAGAAATATTATTTTCCAACTCACCGGATTTTATAAATCCAGTTATAAATCTCTTAAACAAATGAAGCGATCAAAACTGGAGCGAAGAGTCAAGCGAAGCGCACACGATTGTCGTAAAATTCGTAAAAAGTAACAGTAAAAAAAAAAAAAAAAAAAAAAAAGTGTAAAAAGAGAATAAAAGAATTTTGGACTTGGAAAAAGCGAATCCGTGTTTAGTAAAAATTTTGCGAGCGCATTGACCAATTTCGCTCATTCTTTTATATCTGCAGCGCAATACCAACAAAACTCACTTTATGAGCCGAGTTTCGATTTTATATCTCTCCAATATAGCTTTCAACTTACGGCTATAGTCCCGCGTATACATATACATATATATGTATACACGTACGTATACCGACTCCATTGCAAAATTGTATTCGCTCGTTTTCGAACTTCGCAAGTTTTCCCAACTTTAAAGATTCATCCAACCAAAATGAAATGGTATCTTGATCTTCTAAAGTAATTCTAAGCTTCATTTTTTATAACTTATCTCACGAAATTTATGTTGACAGAAATATATTATTTTTTTAATTTTATATGAAAATTCTGTTAATACGTTTAGTTGAATTAAATTGCTACTATCAAACAAAGGAATTCTTTTAAATTACAATTTGGTAAAAAATTAATCAGTAGTAAATAAACCCCTTTTGAAATCCTCATTAATGCTTCTAATTCTTCAAACTATAAATAATCTAATATATTACCACCGTGAGAACAACCAGTGGCTAAAAAAAAGTGAAATCTGTGCCAAGGCATAGTAAGATACCGTCCAAAAATAAAGTTCACTGAAACATTACCAAAACGGAACAAAGCGTTTTCCGCCACATCCCGTAAGTCCTAGCACTACATCTTACCTACCGCGTAATACAGCCAACAACCTTTTAAAACTCCGTGTTCGCGTACTATACACATATGTGCGAAGCGAGTAAACCAAATTAGGAACACGTGCGATCGCGGGAGTTCTTCCTTCGTGGACCGGTAATACATCATTGTTTTCATCTTAATACAAGTGTAGTTCATACGTTTCATGGTTTTAAATCTTAAGAGAAGTAGTAGTTGTTGTTTTAATTTTCTACTGAGAAGTTTCGGACTACCCTGTGGACCGGTAATACATTCGCACATCATTCCAAATAAAAGAAAGAGGCATGCAGAGAGAGAGAGAGAGAGAGAGAGAGAGAGAAGATACAGAAGTAGGAAGGGAGAGAAATCCCCCTCGTCGCCTTACGTTACGCTGGCGGCGCTTCGACACGCTTGTGTAACGCCAGCAGCTGCTGCACCGGTTCCTCCTGTACTCACATATATGTATATACGTGTATGTACACGTATAAACCCAGACAGCGGCGCGTATAACATGCCTCCAAGCCTGTGTGTGATCGATGCTTTCACGCTTCGCGGCCGAGCCGTGTGTCCGTTTCTTGCATATATATATACGTATACGCGCCAAACATCGAATTTCCGCGTTTCTGCTATAGAGGGGTAAAGAGACAGAGAGAGAACCACGGGATTTCGCTTACTCTCTTCGTGTCGGCATATACCATAGGTTTATGCATGTATTTGGGAGGTATCTAGTGGTTGCATATATGTATGTATATGTGTGTGGCCAGATCGCGACAGCCCGATTCTATGGCATGACAGTTCTATGATTCGTGTGTCGCGTGATCGCTTCGGCCTCACATATTATATATAAAGCGATAGAAAATTTATTTCTAACGAAATAAAACGAATAAGAGAAAAAAATATATAATTGCGTTCGGGATGTAGGCTTGTATGCAGCTTGCTTCGAACGATAAAATGCCGCGAGCTATGAATTTACAAGATTGACGTTGGAATGGAGGAATAATAAATGCGGTAGGTTTGTTTTGCCATAAATTTGAATTTATTTGATGGGAAATTGCTGTTAAACTGCGATTGAATGTTAAAAATATTTTACAATTAAAACGATTTAACACTCAGAATTAGACATTATAAAAGACGTTAACAATGCGTACAATACTTTTATTACAAGTTGCATGGGTATGCAAATAATACAACGGTAAATTTGCGCTCTACATTCGGACGGGTTGTACCGCACATTATCGCCAGATGTGGCATACGTACCTGAGATTCAAAGGTTCTGGCGGTACAAGTAAAACTGGGTGTTTCATATACTGCAACAGCAGCAATGGAAACTATAAAGATACAGTGGTAGAGTGACGAATTACCGGCTGTAAAAAATAAGTATACAAAGCATGTACAAGCTATATTTATGGGTTTTTTTGGGAGGAGTTTTATGCTTGTTTCTTCGACAAATAATAACAATTGAAAGAGAATGACGAATTTATTCAACGATGTAAATGAAGACACGATGTGTCAAGAGATAATGTTTATATCTCTATTTTTTAATGAAAAAAATTAAAGTTAGGTAGGCATTGTTTGTTTTTAAAAGGACCTAAAAATTATGTTTTTGTTATTTATAAAAACGAGTGATATAAATTTTTACGTTAACTTTGAAAATTTCTTCCAATTTTCGGAAAATATTTCTTAGAGAAACATCTCAAAAACGACTTACACACTACATGAACTTTTTTAAAGCGGACCCTTACTTTTTCGACAATTTGTCGCTATGTCACGTCTCTAGTAGCACGCAAGAACGACTGTTTGGATAATGAGGAAGTGCAGAGACGCACTGGTCGGAAGTCGAGGCGTTTCTCGAGAATGAACTCCAACTGGGAGGTGAATCGAGTAGAAGACGACGCGACGGCCAATTTTTCTCGAGTTTTTACTTGCCTCTCGGGCAATGCAACAATTTCGCACTTTCTAATTTTTTGGAAAAAGTGGAAAAGATGGTTTACGACGCGTTCGCTTCGCTCATTTCATTAGGCAAATTTAACGTATTTGAATTTTTAAATTTTTTTAAAAATATTAAATGGTAAAAGAAAATTTTATTCAATGAGGATATTTCAAAGTCTCTGATTTATTATCATAACGTTTAGTTTCATGAATATTTAAAAAATTACCATAATAAGTTGTCTATAAATTGAATGAAATTTCAATTCAAACAGAAAATGATTAAAAAAAATTTTTTCAAACTATTTTTAGTGCTTCATAATCCTATTGATAAAACTTCAATTCGTATTTTTGCTACTCCTTGACTATTTTCAAAATAGGAATAATAAAATATCGCAAAAGCTTATAAATAACAAAGAGAAATCTCAAATACCTTTATAAAGTATCAATAAAATTTGATAATGTTTCTTTTCACAGTTTTATTTCGACGTAAAAATATTTAAATGAATGAAGTAATTTCATAAAATTCAATCACATAGTTGATCGTATCCATCATCGCATTTTCCCCTTTTCTCCTCGGTTTTTTTTCACAATTATAAACTTCGCGCCTTGCGCATATCGCATCGCCATTAGTTCGAGTTATCATCTACTCTTGCATTCAAAATTCATCACTTTCATCAACTCGCGCACATAACGCAAGCTGCGAAAGAAGCCAAGAGCTCGTCGAAAGCCAAGCTTTCAGAAAAAAAAAAAAAAAAAAAAAAAAAAGGAAAAAAGAGGAAAAAAGACTACGAGCAAGTCCAACGGTGAATAGGGCACATCGCTCCAGAAAAGGGAATAATAAAAAGAGCGCACGCACACACACACACACACATGAAATCGATAATATACGCGAGGAGAAATCACTTTTAATCAGCCGGTCCATTTGCTCGGTACTGGAGCATCGTTCAGCGACGTTGACACACGGAATGACGCGTACGCGTCGAGCCGTTTAATTATTTTTATGTCGAAACAGCCCGCGGCTTCTACCCGCTGTTGGAAGTGAGGGAGAATCGGAGCGCGATTTGAGCGACGATGACGATGAGAACACAACGGCGGGGTGGGCTTTTTTTTTGTCCTCGATGAGGTTTTCTCTCTGTCATGCATCAAACCCCCGAGGGAAGGTTTAGCCTCCCTTTCTTTTTTGTAACGCGCGGCGGTCTTTGCTCGTGGGACGATGATCGCGTCGCGGCGGTGAGATTTTGGAACGAAGGAGGCGGGAGACGAAATGCGCGTGTACACGAGGGAAGTAATTTTTGACAACGTCGAACAAAGAATTAGTTTTTGGAGAGGAAGAGGGATGCGGTTGGGGGAATTTAAAGCGTTGAAGCTCGTATAATGAAGGCGAAAAGTAAATGCAATTTTTATTCATGTGTATTGTTAAACAATCTATCTCTCGCATGTTAAAGATTAATATTTTGTTTTCAACTGATTTCGTTTAGTTAAATGAAATAAATTTATGAATGATTTCTTAAAGATCAAAAATAATTTACATTTTTCGAATGTCACGTTTTGAAATTTAAGAACTTTTTTAATTATCTTTTATGATCTTTATTCGTATATTTAACTATTAGTTTATTTAATTTAAAAACTACGCTGAATTAATCGCAAATATATAGATTTAAAGCATACATATACAACTAAAAACACATTTAAAATTTTTTTAAAAGACCGTGCCTGCAAGAACGTGTTTACAATTAAAAGATAAAACGGAGTAGTACACAAACATTGAGAGAAAAGCATGAAGGTATATGTATATATAAAGGCGAAAAGCAAGGGCGAACGGAGTGTGACGCAAACATAGTAACACGGCTTTCTCTCTCTCTCTCTCTCTTTACACACAGATAAAGACGGCAGATATAGAAAAGGGGAGAGGAAAAGTTAGGGACGTCGAAGAGAGAGAAAGAGAGAGAGAGATCCCTTTGGATTGCGAGGAAAAGGCGGCTTGGCCCAGCGGTAACAAAGCGGCACAATGTTTCGCTTTCTGCCGCTTGATTGCGAAATAGAGATTTGTACAGAAAGAGAAAGAGAGAGAGAGAGACAGAGACAGAGAGAGAGAGAGAGAGACATTACAGCTAGGTTAGAAATTCACCGAACAGGAAGAAGCGAGCGGAAATTTATGAAGCTTGAAATTACTCCGCGCTCCGGGCTGGAAAAAAAAGCTGTCCAAGTGAAGAGATGCACGAGATTGGTACAAAAAAAGAGAGAAAGAGAGATAGGAAACTGCGATGAAAGTTTGCGACGATTGACGCGTTTGCCGATTGCGCTTTCAGAAAACAGACTACACTCGATTGCGCTCGCTGCGGTTCATCATTTCCGGCTCAATGACAGACTTTTTTTTTCCTGGACGCGGTAAAGTTGAATTCGCGTTGAATTTATCATCGATTGTAATATTTTGCCGAAGTCGCGATTAACTTTTATTTCTTTTGAAATTCTTGTATACTATTGTTGTTATACATAAATTAATTTTCCAATACTTTTAACGAGTGCCGTTCATTATAAGTAGTTCAAAAATCAGATTTAACAAAATATGAGTATATTCGTAAAATAGAATTACAATTAATATCAGCAATAAAATTTACGGATGCTATTACGGTTCGCATTATCAAAATTGAGTTTACTCTAACAACATCATTTCACAGTGTGAATTTGATATAAATGATATAGTTTGATAAAAATATTAGCTTTATTTAAATCAACGTCACCCATCCATCACGAAAAAAGGTCTTAATATCATAAATTGTCAGCTGAAGAAAACAATCGCGAAGAAATGTTTGTCAATCCGATGCCAATGTTAAGAGTTGTGGTGATGCATCGGGTGACAGTCGAAGGGCTTTTTTATTTTTTTTTTTTTTTCATCTTCGCTCACTTGGCTGGCCTTTCCATCAATTTCAATTTTTATTCTCGCGTCTATTACTTTTCCTTCCCTTTTTCTATACAAATGTTTCTCTTTTTCGGAGTGCTCACATTCACTTTATTTCTCTCGCATTCTCCCTCCCTTTCATTTTATACTCTTATACATTTTTTTTTATCCAACAGACGTCTCTTTCCCTTTCTTTGGTATCTCTATCCCTCGCGCGCACACGCGCTTTCGCACCTCATTTTCACGCGGTGGGTCTCTGCAGTCTCGCATTCACGCGCGCGCGCGCGCGCGTCGCTTATCGCGATTTAACGGCGCGTTCCACGCGACTTTTTATTGCGTATCCCTTTACTTCGCTCTCTCACTCTATCACTTTTAATTCCCTTTCGTTTCGCGCGAGTCACACAGTCTCTCCCTCTTTTTTTTTTTCTCTTTCTTTTGCAGTCGTGCGCTCACTCCGAGTTTGCGTTATCTTATTTATGCATTTTGCATACCGAAATGTTTATTAAAAAGTATTCACGATAACGCCCAAAAAATTGCCGGTACATTCGTTTGCATTAACCGACTAATCTTTCGAGACTTTTACGATAATATTTTCGGTTTAAAATGTTTTTACCGTGAGTTTGAATTTTAATTGAAGCGAACGCGCAAGAAATTTATTTCATTTTTATCGAAGGTGCGCATTGTCGAAAAAAAAAAAAAAATAAATAAATAAATAAATAAATCAACGTAGTAATTTTATTTTATTATTCAAAGTAATTTTATTTTAATTAAAATTTTGTCACTTGAAAATATTCATCTCACGTATTTAATTTTATTCCAGAACATTATTATGGTAATTTATTTTTTTATGTGTCCAACCATTCAATTTTATGGTTCATCAGCCGAGCATATTTCTCTCATTAATGTAATTTTTTTAATGGAGAAAAATATTTATTATTACCAAATTTGATGAAAAAATATTCATCCGAAATCATAATAAAATGTTCGTATGAACGAAACGATTTTGAAGCAAACAAAATATTATTGCATCCGTCGCAAATCTACTTTGAACAATATTAAGCTCTATGAAAGTAAAAAATCATAAAATTCACCATAATCTTTTAGATATAGAAAAAAAAATTAAGAACCGATAAAACCATTTTCTTTTATTCTTCGTGCGCCGTTTTTTTTTTTATTTTTATGCACATCGATAAAATTCTTTCTTTCGACCATCACCGGCTTTTTTTATCTTCGGCAAAACATAAAAGTCCATACTTTTTCAAGCGGCGGTTTCTTGCCCTCTTTGTTTTTTGCTCTTTCTCTACTCTAGCGGCGACTTTATTATCTATTTACACGAGAGTTTCGACCCTAAATGCCGATAATATCTCACGCGGTGATCATCAACGCAATGCCTGCGTCTGTCTTTCGACGAGGTTGTAAATGTGTGTGTATATATATATATATATTTGTAGAAACTCAGTGAAGAAGGAACAGTTATTTACTTATTCGAGAACTGCGCCGTTGATAAAAAGATATTACATGTGTTTCCGGCGCGCTACTGCATTTCATTTTACATTCACTTTGCTCGGGTTTAATTTTTAATTTTTGTATAGCGGCTAATTTGAAACACGCGGTGCGTCTCGTTTTTGCAAATTGTTACGAGTGAGTTTTTTTAACTCACTCGAGATGCAACCAATCGTTCACACCTTTTCCCTGCTGATGAGTTATTTTGCTCGTCTCTTTGGAGATGCTTCTTTCGTTTGCTTTCTAAGGCTTTTATACGCGCAGGAATATTGTTTTTATATATACTTAGTTACTTTGAAAGTTGGCGACAAGACTGTAAGAGTTTTTTTATCGATTACCCACTTAAAAGTATAAAAATATGTGTCAAATGGAAACGTTATTGGTAAAAATGTTTCGAAAGAATTTTTACTTATTTCTTAAAAAGCGTAGGTATTACACACAGTTACATTTTCGTATAGCATTGCATAAAATTTTATTTGTTTTACGATTAGATACAATCTTTAAAAAATATAAACTCTTTACAATAAATTTGTTATCAATTTCATATCATATTTCGAAACATCGTAAGAAGAATATCAATATAAGAATCTCACTAAAAGGTGTGCATAGAAAAATAAATTTTCATTTCAGTAAAATATTTATATTCCAGTCTTATCTCGAAAGAAAGCTTTTACGTATGTTTTAAAAGTGAAATATTAAGTGAAAGCGCATTAGTTTTGACATTCTAAAATTAATAGCATAAGTCTATAAAATTAATTGCATAAAAATTAGAAAATATTCTCGAGTATTTGAATTAAAATGAGATAATTTTTTTATAAAATTAATTTACCCAAGTTATATCAAATTATGAAATCTTTGTTTGTAAACATAAGAAAGTACGGATTTTTAAATATCTAAAAGTATTAATTTTAAAAAGTATGTAAAAAATAGTGTCACTCTAACTTTTGGCATGTAAACTTAATTATTAAATAATCTAATTAACATCCTAATTTTTCTCGCGGCTAAGATATGGCTAAAATTGGTTTATAAACAAATATCAAATGAAAACTTTTATCTTTGACGAAAATTTTTTTATTCGGCAGCTCTTTAATCAAAAGAGTAACGACGTTTACGGCGAAGGGGCAAACTTTACCGCGATTAACTTCTCGTGGGGAAGCGCGCAGTTGCGCATTTCCTTTAAAATCTAAAGCACGAAGAGGAGAGTTGGCGCAGTTTATATTCGAGAAACGATAGATAGCGACGACCCACCAACGTCGCTCCTTGACATTCACGTGTCTTATCGCTTCCCGGCATCGTATCAGAAGCAGATGCGCCACTCGGATTTTCTCTCTCTCTCTCTCTCTCTCTCTCTCTCTCTCTCCTTCTTTTTCTTTCGTAACGTGTTCGCGTACATATATAATGCCACCCGCGACGTAATGCAATCTCAGCTTCTTCTCTATGAAATTCTTTCGCCGTTGAGCGTTGGTTCGAGGTTTCTGATCTTCTCTTTCTCCCTCTTTCTCTTTTGACTCGTCATTTCTGGAGGCTAATATATCACAGCAAAGCATTGTTAAACCACCGGCGAAGTTACTCCACGCATACTGGCCACTCTTTGTTTTTCCATTCTTTAGCTCGTGCTCGTGAATAATTACGCGGAGAGCGCATGGAAGCGGGTGTCATACGTATATTACATACCTTGCAGAGAGAAAAGAAAAAAGAGATACGAGATCGAGTTTACATTTAAGTTTGGATTGTTTTTTTTACCCCTACAATAATCCAACTATCTTAACAGAACATGTTTTTGAATTTATTTTTTTTAAGTTTATGAATAATATTAAAACAAAAAATTCTGACACTGCGCGCATCTTTAATTATCAAAAGCTATTGTCTCGACCTCATGATTACGAAAGGATAGGTTAATTTCAGTTTACTTTCATTTATGAAGAGGCATTTAACGTGTTTACAACTGCAGATTTACATCGGCCGTTATAAAAAAGCCATTCCATCTACCCAACGGATCTCTCGACTCTATACGCTTTCGATTTATAAAATGTCCCATATAAAGAAGTAGTTAACGAATAAAGTGTTATAAAAAGGGGATGAATAAAGGCAAGATGTAACAACGGTTTGCGTGCATAAATATATGTATATACTTGTACTCTTTCGTAAACATTCGTAAACGTGTAAGTAACACAAGTACAGTAGCTATTAACACGTGAGCGAAGAAGAATCCTTCGTGGAAATTTTTCATATTAGAAAACACGGGGGAGGGGGCGTCTATATTCTCCGCGATCGAGTATCCGATCCCCTTCTCTCGAGTCCCAATATGCGAGCGTAAAAGTATTCTTGATTCGACGGTAAAATTATCATTTCGTGATATTTATATGTGGACGATAGAAAGCATATATTTACGATACGTACATACGCTTCGTCGGAAAATAGAAATTCGAGAAACTTGGAGAACATACTACGTGTGTACGTTTAGAGGGAGTTTAGATACGTAAATTTTATTCTGCATCGAGACGAAAATAAAATTGAGAAAATATTACGTTGTGTTATAAGTTTATAAAATTGTTATTATAAAAATATCATATATATATCTATATATATATATATATATATATATATATATATATATATATGTATATATTAACGAATATATCGTGATATTCCTCCTTAAAATAAGCGCACCCGATGTTTTCTCAAGAAAAGCATGCGCTTAACGCCATTTTCACTTTAAAGCTTACGAAGTACTTCCAGTTTCGAACTGGGCCACTTATCACCGGCAGAAACTCCTACGTTATGGCTGCGGCAGCAACAACGATGTATCGGGTTGTTGGAAGGAATCAGCTGAGCGTAGCGATCCGGGAGAAACTCTCTAGTACAAGCATACAAACATATATAGCGGTGCGGAAAATGTAAACTGATTTCCGCGGGATTTTCGCGCTTGTTTCTCTGTCTTAATCCTTTTCGATCACTTGCACGCGCGAATGCGATGTTTTTAACGATACAAAGAGCGTGTGCATAAAGCGTTGGACGAACGTTTGCATATCCGCAATGGACATCATCGTGGAACAATACGAAAAAGAGAAGGATAGAGAAAGAGAGAGGACGAAAGGGAATTTAATGACTCGTTTGAGTGGACTTTTGTGTTGCAGGTTTGAAATACGGCATACCTTATATTCGTATATTAATAACGGATTCGAATTCGAATGTCGAGAGTAAACGACGCGAGGAGTAATTATTTCAGCCTTCTAATGCGAGGTTTGTACGTGCTTTATTAAACGTGCTTTTGAGAATTAAAACGTTGTATGTTGAATTATTTTTTATTCACGAATTTTTAATGAGAATTATCCAATGTTTCGATAACTTTTATAAGCGATATTTTTATTTTTTTTTTTTCTGATTAAAGAAAATCTTTTGTTCATATTATAATGGATTTTGTAAAATAAAAGTATTCGTCATGAAAATTGCAAGTGACGTAAAATCTCGATGTAATGCAGATGCGTTATAGACGTTTTTTACGTGGCTGGGAAAGAGCAAAAAGGTTTGAGCATAAAATTTATTTGCACATTGTTAAATCATATAATTCGCGAAAATTTTTGGGCATAATATTTTTCTCGGTTGTAAATTTATATTATAAAACACAAATAAAAGTCTGCGTTTAATTTAATGTATAAAGTATAATAGTAATTGATTTCATTGATTAGATACTTACAAAATTTTTATTACTTTTTACCCTTGCGGACATTTTTTGAAAATAAATTTTTTAATTACGTCTAATTTTTTCCCATCAAGCACATCAAGATTTCTTAATTTGAAAAACGAGTCAAATACAAACGTAATTCAATCTCAAATCAACCATTCTCGTAGTAAATGACTCTCATCACCTTGAAATCTAATGCGCGTGTCAAATTTTTCTTTCTCTCTCATTCCCATGAAAAGCCAAATGAAATCTCATCAAGAGTCGTCGCTCAATTTACTTTCGCAAGACCATGTACACAATACAACCTAGAAAATCCGACTTAAGCCCTCAACCAGTCGTTACGTCAATAGAAAACGTAACATCCTGTGAAAACCACAGTTAATTGCTCGACGTTCGGGGACGGAAATTTCTTCGCGCGCCGGGATTCATGTTAACGCGACTATCAAATCTAAAAGAAATCTAAGAGGAATTCAAGAGAAAATATTTAATCCTTTATTTATCTACCGTTCGCGAGCACTTGTGTCTGTAGACGTGCGTGTACGTAGGAGAAGACGCGTTGAAGCCCTTGGATCCTCGATATATGTATATATGAAAGGGCTTCCGGTAAGCATTGAGTTCGCGCGACGTTCAGAAGAAAGAGAGAATTAACGAGTGAATGCCGGAGGCCTACCCTCTCAAGGTAGTACCGTTCTGTGCTGCGTCTCCGTACACGAGCGCGTCTATTCGCGTGTGTGTACACTATATACATATATATATGCGTATACACGTATGTATGCGCGGCGCCGTCTTTGCGATTATGAATGCGGATTAACCCATTGAGCGAACCGTCGAGACTGCGAGCACAAAAAGGCTTCGACGCGAGGTACGACTCGGAGATTATTCTTTGCAATTATATACTCGAGCGCGTTTGTGCGTATATTTACGTACGACGAGCGCATGGGAGAGCGAGAGACAACTGTATACGCGTCTTTCGTATACCAGCTATTGAAAATTCAAATTTTATGAGCCTGCCTTTGTTGTATAAAAGTTATTAAGAGGAACAATAGATCAAAATGTCTTGTTATTCTATAAGCTATATATTTTGGTAAACATTTTTTCATTTTTGTCATAACTATTGTAATTTTTATTGATAATAATAGTTTGAATTTTTTATATCGAATGCGAGTTTATATGAATATATTATAAAACGTTAAAAGAAGAATATAGTTTTTTTTTATTAATCACTTAAAATGAATCCAACCCCAATTATTATATGTATTGGAAAAGAAACTTTTTTATCTGTTACATGTTTTCAGTCATATTTCAATTATAAGGTTTCTCTTTCCGTAATTGATACCATATATAAAAATTTTTCTACTGATAAATTCGATCCATACGCTTTGGTTTGGTTGTTTTTTCTTTTTTAATTTTTTTGCAATCAAATATTTTTCTCTCGATATCAATTACTTACAAATTTATAAAATTTACTTAAATATTATAATTAATTTATGGAACAGCGTGAATATTGACCTCACGGCTTTACATGGAAAAATGACCGAAAAAACGTGTATAAATAATAAGAATTGAAAAATAAGGTTTGGCCCCATGGACGGCGCCAGTTTTTCCCAGACATCACAACTCAGCCACGAGAAGTTTTTTTTCATTCACAAGGTTAATTAAATAAAGCGACCAGTCCAATGATTCGTTTCTCTGTTTCTCTTTTGCTCTCTCTCTTTCTTTCTTACTCTCACTCGTCGTACGTTACGCTACATGTATATACGAGTCGTCTAGAAATAGTGATTGCGGTTTGTTTGCTCGATGAAATTCGATACAGTCTGGACTCTGATTAGGATTAAACTATTTGGTATACGTACTCGTGTGACGATGCGCGTGTGCGTATGCGTATTTTCCAAAAGTTTACTTCATATATATTTTCTTTCTCTTCCTCTCTCACTTTCGGCTTTTAACTGTTTTTCCGATGAAAACGTGATTCGTTGCGATCGTGAAAAAAATAAAAAAGAAACAACGCCAAGGAATTTGCCCTCGCATATATGTAGTATCTCTTAGTTGTTTGTTGGCGGGGCGCCGATTATTTTTGTAAAGCTTGAGGAAGAGCCTCTTCGCTTCCACGTAAACGGCGAGATAGAAAAAGAAGCGGCACGCGTTGGAATTCGCGTAAATCCCGAGTATTTTTCTTTTTACGGCTTGGATAAATAACGAGTGGTTGCGGTTATCGAGCAAACCGATACAGTACAGCATCTAACGATGGCTATCTGGTACGGGAAGCGTTTTATGTCACGCGGAATGCACAGCTGACTTGTGCGTTGAAAAATCATGATCATCTTACTCATGTAATTGTCTTTTTATTTAATCTTCTTATTGCAAAAGCTTTACGCATGCGGTAGTTGCAAAATTCCGTTAATAAATTAAGCTACAGCTGTACATAGGTTCTTACAGTAATAAAATTAGAAAAGCTTAAATTATATAATTAGTAAAGAGACAATTAAATCGAAGGAATTAAGTTTATGACTTCCGTGATTTAGAATTCCTCTTTGGATAAATTATGTAATCTATTTAATTTAAACACGTTAACAGAAAATGAATTGTGCTATTATTGTTTTACTAGAGATAAAATTGACAAAGTAAAGTATTTATATATTTCACGGATTATTTAAATTTTGTTATTTTAAAGTTTAAATACGGTTTTTTTTTACGAGTAAAAAAGAAACATTTTTCAAGCTTTTAAATCAATAAAAAAAGAAAAGGGTAGCTTAAATAATATTTCGTTAAAGTTGAGTTCAATTTTATAAGTACATTGAGACTTCCATAATAATTTCGAAGTTGTTTAAGAAGCATTAATTGCTTATACAATAATTTAATTATTTTAATTCAAATGATAAATAATCAAGTACTGAATCTGCGATTTTATTAACGAAATAAGGATTATTAAAACTTCTGCATGTAAAAGAAAATACTATTTTGAATAATTATTCCTTTAAGAGGTGTTCAACTCTTAATTGCACATAGTACCATTGAGTTGTTCATTAGAAATCATAAAATAAAAAAATTCACTTGTCTTTTATTCGCTTAGTTAGCAAGACCCCCGCAAATCGGAAGTCCGGTTGATCAACTTGGTCTCGAGACCGCTGAGTCATGCGCCTTGTTAGTTTTACTAAATATGCATCCTGTCGCCATATGCGAAAACCGAGCCTGGAATTACCGACGAGAGTTGATAAAAAAAAAAGACTTAATATAAATTGCCGGCTGTTGAGTCTTGAACCTCGCGCAAGTGAAGAAATTGTCAGTTTTTCATTTTGGAAAGTGCGGCCGACTTGCGCGCATTATTTTGAATGAGGTGCCCAGACGACGCTTAGAATTAGACGTTCGCTTTAGAGCGTTGGATTAATGAAAGTGCGAGAAAACTTTCGTACGTGCAGAAAAGCACGTTTTGCCATTGTAGTCTGGAAAAATGCCTATGCTTTATGACACTACTTTTGATAAAACTAGTTTTTAGTTGAAATTGTTTTAAAATAATGTTTTGTATTTGCATCTTTAAGTTACCAAATATAACTAATATATTTCCCAATAGAATTAAACTATTGGTTTTTAAGATTAATAGGTGATTTCCGCAGATTAATTTTTTTTATGTCTTTTATTTCTTTTAGACTTTTATTTTTAGCAACTAGCCATCAAATATATCAAATTACAAAAAATGTTTGCCTTGTGTATGGAAGACAGTAGCTTCTAAACAACCTTGCAATTAGATTATTATGCGTAATGAATAGTTAAAAATTAAAAAAAGCTATAATAATTAGAAGTTACTTCCTCAACTACGGATTTCTTACCACAATTACTGTTTTTACGCGAGCAAACCGAGTGCGCAAATTTTTATCTCAGTAACCAGCATATTATTCATCGTTCTTCCCATCTCACTTCCAATATCGTTGGTATCTATTTTTCTTTCGTTTTCCCACGATTTTTGCACACATGCAATAATCCAATGCAGGATGTACAGTCATACAGAGTGCAGGATACACGGAAGACGGAATCTCGATAAGATCTCGAAGAGAACGAGAGTTGCAAAATAGAATTTTCCTTTGATGGAAAGAGAATTCTGATCGATTGTACAATTGCAACTGGGCACAATTAATGCGTTTGCTGGAGATGTTTTGCTCGAGAGAGAGAGAGAGAGAGCGAGAGAGAGAGAGCGAGAGAGAGAGAGAGTGAGAGAGATTCACCTTCGCGTTGTATGCATAACTCTCACTCGATGAAAACTGATTCATGAAGCTTATACTATAGGTGCAGTTCTTGAGCGAGATATTCCTTTTTTTTTTTCCTGCAACGCATCGTTTCGCGAACTCGACATACCTATTCGTGTTTTCTTTCGCTTTCGGAAAAAGAATATTCCGCAATTATTGCGAAGACCTTGCGCGCGTTTGGCATTTTTTCTTTAAAAAAACATGTATATTTTTAATGGGTGAGGCATGGATCTTATTAGATACTTATTACGTAACTGTTTTGTACGAGCGAGCAAACATTAAAGACCGCCGACACCGACCATAGATTGGAATTTTAACATTGGCTTTTTGAATTCTTTTATAAGCATTAATCACGTTAATTAGTAAAGAACGATAAATATAAGAAGAACTAAGTAAAAATTGAATATAAAGGCATGTAGGCGAATTAAAAAAATCTATTTTCTGTACTTTTTATTTTTATACGCACAATAAAAAAAAAGGTAAAGTGTACTTGTCAAAATTTTTTTACTGAAAAATTATATAAAATAAAATGTGTTAAAACCACTCGCTTTCATTTCAAGGCATTGTAAAATCATTCAAACCACTTCAACTAGTGAAAAGAAAAATTTTTTCCTTCTAACCACGAAGATATATAGTATAAAATAAAAAGGAATGTCTCAACATCGTTGCGCACGAGCTGTCAAACGCATGAAAACCTGCATTAAGAGCATAAACGGCGAACTTTTTCAACGCCGTGCCGCTTGAAGAGTAAAAGGAAGAGCGAGAGAGAGAAAGAGAGAGAGAGAGAGTGGGTAAGAGAGAAAACAAGTGTCAATCATTTTCAAAAATAAAGACACTGTGTGCAAATTTCAATAGAAGCATGGGGTAGACAAGGACAAAACGAAGACGACGTTATAAAAATCAACTTTCAAAGTAACAAATGAAATAAAAAGAAACGAAAATTGTACCGCGTTCTCATCCTAGAGGCTCGTAAACGTAAATCTTCAATTAGCGCGAGCAGTGCTTTTAGAACGAGGCAAAGCCTGAAAACTCGATATCCTTGAGACGCCCTGGTGCGTTTGTTGCGAGATGTGCGAAGGCACACCGTCGATTGTACCAACGAAGAGTAGAGGGAGACGATAAAAGAAAAAGTATCGACGCGCGTGATTTTTAATCCTGGGGGGATTAATCGCTGATTCGGAAAACACGGAAGGAAGGTGGAAAGAATGAGCGATTGATGCGGGAACGAAGGAGCATGGGAATATCAAAGAACCGGAAATGAAATTGATGCGGTGAAAAGCTCTGCGCGTGAACGCGTTCGAAAGCCCGGAGATCTTGTCACGACGAGAGGAAGAAGAGTCGGAGGAAGCGATTTTTGGAAATCTCTTTTGAGTCTTAATTGAGTCTGGAAGAGAAAGACCCAGAAGGTGAATTAAGGATTGGGGTAGAACTAGTGAAAGGCGTGCTTGAATTTCTTGTTCTGGAGATCCTGTAAAATTATGCGTGGATGGGACTTTGTTTAAATTGTTTGACAATTTATCTATTAAGATTCACGTTAAAATCATTATTTTATGACGAACCATTCGATACTTCTATTCAACTTATTGATAACAAGGATTTTTTGAGACTGCAATTTCAAAAGAAAAAGTTGATGAGAAAATATTTTTGGTATGAGTCAAGGAATTATACAATTTTTTAAAAGTAAAAAATAGTTTGAAAATTTCAAATAAATATCAACAAAAATGTTGATTTTGTACAATTTTACATTGTTTATTTTATTTTAACGCAAGTTTCCATTATTTAGTCTTGATATAAATATTATTTTTGTACCAAAAAGCACAAAGTGTGAAACAATAAAATTCTATGTAAAATATTACATAAACAAATAATTTTTTTTTTTTTTTTCGTTTTTAATAAAAACATTTGATTTCTATCCAAAAATACACTTTAATATTAATTATTTTTATAGCATAAGGAAACTTTGAAAAAAGCACTTAACGTAAACAAGAGCTACCTAAATAGTTTGGATTGCACACAGAACAAAAGATACGAACATTTTCAAAGCTACTTATTTATCTAGGGTCTTCCACATCCAATATATCTCGATTCAATTAAGCTCGAAATCAATATTATTTTTGGCAAACGCATTATACCGGACTATCCTTCGCGCGACGTTTTAACAAGTTCTTTTTTCGTCGAATGCAAAACGATAGCGAAATCGTGTTTGTTAGATCACCGAGTTCGAAGTTACAAGTATGCTGAAGGAAGTTGCTCTTTGTTTTTTCTCGATGCAAATGAACCGTCAAGTTTGTTGCAGAGGGAGAATTTGAGTATTTCGTACAATATAGTCTGTGCTTGATTCTGAAGTGAAAGAGAAGTTGAAACTTTCGCTTTTCCCGTTTTGTATGTGAAATTCAAAGTTACTTTCAAGTGCGTAAATTTGCATTTAGATACTCATAGATCGTTTATCACAAAAGGAAAATTACTTTAGAGATATTCTATATTATCAGTTAATAATTATAATGAAATATTAATTTTTTTTTAAATTATATAATGTTAATAGTGTGATATTGAGATAATTGAAAAATTTGAACGAAATATAAAATGGAAATATTAGTAATAATAGCGGCGACAGTAATCAAAACATCTGTTTTATACCACACTTTATAAATAACGTACATAAAAGCGCGCGATCCGTCGGCGACTTAATGTAGAAGCAAATAACAGCTCCCGACGTCAAGTTGACGTCTTTTTGTAAACTACTCTCGCGACTTTCTGTAACTCTCTTATATACAAACGGCTGTTTATGTGCAATGCAACACTTCGTTACATTAATTGGATCCAAACTTTCATCCATTCGCACATCTTTTACAGATTTCATTTTGTTTAAATAATATAAAAAATGCGGTATTTTTATCGGCTTGAATAAAAAATTTAATATTCTGCATTATAAGCATCTTTTAGATGTAATGTTTATTAAGTAACACCTTTTCGAAAAATAAATTCGTAAACAAAATTTTATGAATTTTTCTTTATAATATCATAAATTAAGTCGTTATATAAACATTTTAAAAATTAAATTATTTCTACTTATTTTATATTAAAAGACAATTCACATAATTTTATTTAATACGAAACAACGTCTGAATAGCTTTGTGTTTTATTGAAAGCTAAGTAGAGTTTGATTCAATGTATTTATAATTTAATTCAAACAATTGTATTAAAATTTTTTATGACATCTGTGAATAATTAGCGGCAAATCATTCTGATATCAGCAGTAGATACTCTTTTAGTTCGGTATAACTCTCGCTATAGTTGCTTGCAACCTATTGCGGGTAACTCGTCACTCCCTATGTTATCTTTAGTTGATAACTTACCGACTCTGTAGTTTCAGTCAAACTTTCTCTGTGCAGTTTTCTCTTCCATACCAGTGAAACGTTCGATTTATCCTCCAGTATTATACCACAAATAAGCGTTAGTCCGCGAAACATGTCGTTTAGGGCAAGGACCGTTTCATTGGCTGGCTTAGCAATGCATGTACGCCACCGTTGCGTCTTTCCGAGCTTACTTTTGTCGTTCAATACCTTAACTACCCGCTCGACTCTAAATCTTTGCCTTTCCTTCGAGCTTACTTTCTTTCGTTCTCCTTTTCTCTCTTCGTGCAAGTAGAGCTCGTATTTTTGGTCGGTAAGACTAGCTCTTCTTATTATTCGCTTTTCTTCGTAGCCGAAGATTCTACCGGGAGGAATATATATCAAGATTATCGCTGGTGAACCACAAACAGCTTTAATATATGGAACGAAGATTAAAGTTTCTCTAGGAATTAATTGAAGTTTTTATGGCTCGGTGTACCCGAGGATGGTTATTATCGCTTCGATATAGTACCACTTTCGTGGTTATTAACTCGAATTTGCATAATTTAATATTTATTGGTAACTGATATAAATAATAAGGGGATACATTAAAATTAAGTTTATACGATGCTTGGTTATATGAGTTGACATGTTACCGAGTGACCGGAATAACGAGATTAAATTCCGAAATGAAAAATATATATTTTTGAACTCGTTAGCGATTTTGTACGCATTTTACGATGGCCCCGTTCATTATTCGTAATTGGTTATTAACTGGTACAGTCGCACCACTAAATAATCTTCACGCCGTCGATTTTTGTGATACGACGACATATACTGCAAATCACTAGAGCATAAATGATTGTTTACTTTTTGAAATTTTAATAAATAATGGATTATCAAAATTTGAAAAATAAAATAAAATGAAAGCACATCGGACGAAAGCAGCTTATTCGCAACATTTTGATGTAGTTTAAAAAATTCAAAATTGCAAAATTTAAATTTGATCCATAAATTCATCATGGTAGAGATGACAATTTTAATCAACATCGTCATCTGCAAAAAACGTAAAAGCATTAAAGCGTAAGTGCAAAAAAGTAGTCAAAGGGATCGTTCGATTTTTGCGATATTAAAAATCGAGGCGCGCTTTTCCAGCTGGAATCACTTATTTAAAGACCCGACGCACATACACAAACTCGTGTACGCATACTCGCGCGCATATACACAGCGTATCGCACACATGTGTATAAAACGCAGACTGGAACAATCGCTGGAAATCCGATAGAATGAAATCGCAATGCCAAAATCCCTCTCTGAAAATTCAGAGGGAGTAAAAGAGGTAGAGAAAGAGGAAAAAGTTCGTTTCTTGCAGCGCGCGTTTCATGAAAGTCAAAAATAAAGCGCGTTTTCCCGCGATCCGTTCTGTATACCGGACTATATACCCGCTTGTATGCAGATAGGCTGAGAGATACAGGGAGATAGGTAAATTTTTTATCGATGCTAACAGATTGAACAAATCATGCATGATGGGCCTGTAAGTTACGACGAAAAATAACGTAATCGTGGGAACATATGCATTCTTTTGCGTTTTTTTAAAATAGCGGAAACTTTTCATGAAATAATTGGAAAAATAATTTTTAAATTGAAGTTACAATATTTTTCTGCACTAGCCTTCACGCTTCTATATATATAAAGTTTATTGATGCAATAAATGCAATGGATTATTTGTCATATTTTGAACTTTTTTTTTTCACATAAATTATTAATTTGCGACTCTGTATGTATAATTTTGTCGTATCGCGAAAAAATAATTCGTTTTCATTGTTTTGTTAAGTTTGTTATCATAAGAATATTCAGTTATTGTATTTCTAAAAAGGTACTAATTTCTAGCGATGAATTACAAGTGAGAAAAAGTAAGAAGACCGTATAAATTATAGATCGTCCTGTCGACGAATAACGCGACGAAGATCATATACATCGCGCATAAATTCATGCCGCTCCGTCTCTTCCACAACGAGATCGCGCAATAGTGCACCGACCCCTAAAGCGATCAAGCTTCTCGTGCGTACACACATTCACGGACACGCATTCCTGTGTGGTAAGTTTCTCTCTTCTTCTTTCTCTCACTCTGCGAATATCGTCGTTTGCGCCTTTTCTCTTGCCGCATTCAGCGATGCTGTTGTACGAGAGCGAGACGCGGTATCGCGTTCCGCTTTTCGAACACACATACATAAATACGTATACGCCCGCGCGTACGTACACGCGTTTATACATTTCGAAGCATAAATCTGACAGTCGGAGGAATCTATGAACAAAAGTGGAGCCACTTACGTGCGCGTAAAGCGGAATTTATGGCAGCGCACGGAAATATAAATGCCTTGCATATCATAAATTTTACAAAAGGTGGAGGGAGAGTAGCACAAGGGAGGAGGGAAAGAAGGAAATAAGGGACAAAGGGACGCCGCGACAGCCGCCGTGAGAGAATAAAGGTGAGAGATTGATTGGAGCGGTTACAAGAGATAGGATGGATCGTTGTACCGCGTGGCTTTGTGTAATCAAGACGTTCTATTGACTTTATGGAAAAATCATAAAGTATTGGAAATTCATATCTATATATTAATTTGCGATGGTCATTCTCTTAGTTTGGTGTTTTAAAAAGGCTAGTAATATATTTAAACTTTCAAATAGCAATTTAAACGTAATATCTATATATTTTCACTTAAAAAAGGTTCATTTATAATTGTTTTCATCTTAAACAATGCTACCGTAACGCTACAATTAATAACGTACTTGGTTGACTTATTATTCACTTGATAAGATTCTAGTATAACCTTATGATATAAAAATACTACAAAAAACTCTTATCAATAAATTATCAATGTTATATTTAATTGTATGCAATTTGTAGAAATCACAGAGTTAATTTATTAAATAATCAGAACTTTAAATAATTAAAAATAATATATGTTAAAAAGTTAAAATGTTTTATACAAATTAAAAAAAAAAAATTATCGATTTGCTCCTTTGACAACATATAATTATAGTTAGCTCGTTAAATCTTTACAAAAATGAAACTTGAATTGATTTAAACTCATTTCATATAAGTAGTTTGTATTAAAATCTTTAATAAATAAACCTATAATCATCGTTAAATAATCGCAGACAAATAGTTATAAATTCTTTCATTTTTTTTTTAAATTTCGTCGCCAAAAATATTTTCATGTTATTAAAATTTTTTTCTCGCACGTAGAAAAATATACGTACGTCCACGTAAAGAGCAAAAAAGCAAGAAAGAATAAGGGAGAGAGAGAGAGAGAGAGAGAGAGAGAGAAAGAGAGAGAGAGATGGTAGGAGTGAAGATAGGAAGAAAAAAAAAGATAAAAGAAAGGAGTAGCGCGAGAAAATTGGTAGTGGAAAGGAAAAGCCTGTTAACTATATTGTTCGTGGGCTTCTGGCAAAACCACGTACTCCTACTACCTGCCGTCGTCCTCCTTGCGCGAGAGCAAGGAAGGAAGGAAGGAAAGTCTTTGGGAGATTCTAATAATTTGAAAGGAATGATACAGAGAGGGAAGAGAGCGAGTGAGAGGGAAAGAGAGCTGCACTAGCGCAATATACAGGAGACGTGCGCGGAATTTATCGTTTAGGGTCGACGATATTTCTCTCTTCTGTACACACACTTTGTCCCCACCCTTCCTCCCTTTACCCCTCCCCCTTCACCGCTCTCTTTCTCTTCCTTCTACTTTACTTTCTTATTCTTTAAGAAAAAAAGTCACTATAAAAGCGAAGTAAAACGGGGGCGTATCTTCCTTCTCGTGGAAAATACAAGTATATCTCGCATGCTATTTCGATTCTTATATACGAAAGGAAATACGACATGTACTTTGACAATCCATTTGTGATTTAACTATCTTTTACTTTGGCGAAACTATTCTTAGGATACCGAGTGAGCACAGTCTCTTCCTTTGTTTCAGCCTGATTTTTTTTTTGTAAAACTGCATAATTCAAACCTCCGTGCATTAACTAATATCAAAGGACATCTTGCAATTTAGACAATTGATAAAATTAAATAAAATTTAAAAAAGTGTTAAAATAGTGAATAATTTAAAAGATAAACTTTCTAAAACGTAAAACACGCACTCATAGAGTTGCAAAGATAAATACTGACAAGTCAACACGAGCGGCAAAGTAAATCTCCAAAATTCTTTTGACATAAAGGAAACGTGCGCTCGTTTAAAACAACAATAAACGTGAGTTGTTTAAACATTGTCAAGTCGCCAGCTGTTATAGCCATTATCACGGTTCGGAAGAGCTAGGATGTATTTAACGTTGACGAATTTCAAATTAACTTATACCGTTAGTAATGGGAAGGTCGGTGTGCATTCGGTTTTAATTAAAGTTTCGAAGCCAGCCCCTCTCCTCCTCCTCCCCCCCCCCCCCTTTGCCCTTCTTTCGGTGCCTTCTCCTCTTTTCTATCTCTCCCTCCGCCGGCTAAAATTTGTTAATCGAGGCGCCTCTTATCCAACGTTGCTCGCTTTCCCATTGCTGCTTGTCGTTGCCAAGCGCAATCATGGCTTTCGAGGACAACGCCGTGGGTATACCACCGGACGCGCATCGATTTCCGCGGAAATTACGGCAAAGTACCTCTGGAGTCTCTCGGATTTGGCAAGTGTATTTAGTAGCGCTGTACGCGACGTACACCTACACACATTCGAATACACACATCCACACGCGAGCGCTCTCGCGTTCGCATACGTGTGCGGGTTTACACACATAGAAGGAGGCGAACGTAGACCATACAACAGGGTTCGCGATTTCTGGCGGTGCGCCTGCGAGGAAATAACAATTTTCTCCGCTTTTTACTCCCGCCTGGGGATGTCGGCGTTTCGATATCTACATGTTTACATGTGTGCTCATGTATGTTCGTGCGAGCGTGTGGGTGTACATGTTACGGAGGACTGCAGAGTAGATGAGAGTAGACATCGGCGTTTTTCGCAAATAGCAAAATGCCGATGCAGCCGTGCGCTTGCGATCTTTCATTACCATTAAGCTCCTTTTATCAGTATTTCGCGTGTATATGTATATACAAGGTATACATATACACAAAATGGTTATTTCTTTAGGTCTCGTTATCGGTTAAGTTAATGCCCTCGTAAAAATTATTGCATTAGATTATGGAGAAGAATTATTTCAAATGTTATTACCGGATTTTTAAATTGAAGCTCTTACAACTATTTATTTTTTCGTTTCTCAAATTTATTTTAAGGCAAAAATAATCCGACAATAGAAATATTTTATTGTAAACAACTTAATGTTAACGGTTCCAAATAAAAAGTCATATCTTCTAATCATTAAAAACTTTGTTTCAATTTCCGTCGTACAATTATAGTTTCGTTTCGAAACGAAATCCGTAAAATTTTTTACCCAACCAATCACACGATTCGTCGTTGACTGCTCGCTTTTAATCTTTCGCAATACGGATTGAAAATAATCGCTAAGTCCAAACGAGCAATGCAGCCCAATCATCCTTTTTTTTTTTTTTTTTTTTTTTTTTTTTTTTTTTTTTTTTTTTTTTTTTTTTTGTCTAGTATTGATACACACTGTATTTAATTCTTGCTTCACCATTCACTTTCGGATATTTACACTCAGTCGGTATTGCTAGAATGTGTACATTTCGTATACGTACCCGCATGCATGTAACTTCAATGCGACGTGTGTACTTTTATTCGACAAAAAAACACGTATTGCTTTTGAAAAAGATTAATTCTTTTATGGAATGTGGTTATTCGATATGATTGAATTGATTTGGTACTAGAAAATTTCATACGTAAAAATTTTAATAATAATAAATAAAATTTAATTAAACGTTTACACGATGAGTTACTAATTGGACTGGACAAAATTTAAATAACCGAATCGAAATAAAATTCATACATAAATATTTCAATCTAATTTCATTTACACGTATAAATATTTTTTAAACGTTTTTCTGGTGTAAAATTTGAATTGTAAAATCAATGTTAAATGCATCCGCACATAACATATATATTCTAAAAATAAAAGAAATTAAATAAAACAATATATTGTAGATGAAAACCTCAACTATTTATTTATTTATTATTATATATTCGTTCATATAGTGAACAAAATAATAGAGTTGGAGTTCTGCATTCGATATTCCGGATATTGGATATTTTACCTATCCGGATATCATGGTATTCAATAACTGAAGGTATTCGACTATTTCACTAGAGTTGATCGCACCAGTCTTTTTCTATCTTTCCATCTTTCTCTTTCCGTTCATAATTATTATCAGCATTGCTATTTGTACTTTAATTGGGTTTTTACTAAAATATTCTCTATTTTTTGGATTATCCATGTGGTTGCTGCACCTTTTAGTATATTATTCATTTGATTAATTAATGTTAAAACTTTTTCATCAATAACCCAGTATTAGAGATGAATTTTTCAAACCTTTTATTGAAAAATGTTTAAAATAGTTTTAGTTGATAATATTTCTTACTCGATTGAAGGAATTCGTACACTAATTACGGGAAATAAGATAACATCTTTAATTTTCAGAAGTTAACTTCCACAAGATGTTCTAGTTCAACGCCAAAACTAATTTAAAGTGACCTAATTTGCTTCAAAAGTGTTGAAATATAACGAATATTAATAGCCCAGTAAACTAAGAAGGTACAAAAACTTACATTCGAATTTCATTCATTTTTTGAAAAATAAATTTGATTTTGAAGCAGCATCAACTTAATTAGCAAAATTCGTCTCGGGTTTATCAAATTTTCAAAGAAAATTTTAGTTTTCGTAAAATTTTCTTCGCAATCTATAGCAGAGAATAGATCCGTCAGAATTCAAGCGGTATTGTCTCAAGATTTAAAAAACGCAACCTCGTCAAAATTCGTCCGCTCGAGGCGCTTCTATCCCATTTCTCTGGATTATCAGGAAGACTCGTGATTTTCACCGTAACCACGACTAGCTTCGTCTCGAGCTTTTTCGACATCACGGAGCGACGAGCTCGAGCGAGAAAGCGAGTACGACGGGAAGGTCCACGGGGAGGTGCCGCGCGCGATAACTATTAAACTTGAAATTACCAGATAATTAATATGCAACCCAGGCCGGCAGTCGAGAGCGACGTGGCTTCGCTCCTTCCTCCTACTCCTCCTTCTATCCGTTCGCGAAACTAAGTCAATACATAACGCAATTAAGTGACAAGTGGATGGAGGGAGGAGCCGTGTGTCGCCGCAGCTCCGCTACCGGCGGTCGTTGTTGTCGTCGTAGTCGTCCAAGTGCATCAATGTTACCGATAACGTTTCCATCTACACTGCGGGGACGACGTCGTGGAGTCGCGACGATACGAGCACAAGTGACTCCCCCCTCATATCCTAGTTGGCATCTTTGAGAGACCGAACTGGCCCCTTGCGAGGTATATAAGCCAATGGCACAGCCCACTTCATTTGTGACGTGCGCACATATTTGCTCTCGGCGGTATGGTTGATGAGGAAACGCACGCCCGTGTGTGTCGGTATACGCAATGGTATTTGATTGGATTGTGTATATATATATATATATCTACACCCTGTGGCTTGTTGAGAGTTTACAGTAGTTTTGTTTTCAACTAACGCCGCCAAGATTATAAGCGTATTAGTCGAATTTGTGTACTTGAGCCGAAGACGGAGATTATTTTTAAATTTAACAATTATATTGTAATATTTTTAATCTATTTGATCTGAAAGAAAGTGCGGCAATTAATTCTTCGACGCTTTTATTTTTATAAACAATTAATTATACGATTATAAATAGACGTTTAAAAAAATTGAATCGTGAAAATAGTCTCTCTGCAAATATCATGATGCTTCTCGTTAATGAATTGTAAATTAATTAATTATTTAATGTATATAAATTTATATATAAATTATTATAAAATAGAATATGAAATTATAGATGTAACTATAACTTATTGTTCCGAATATTAATGTTTTAAGTTCGTTACGTCCAATATTCATTCTTAGGTTCAAGTTCGGTTTATTTGAAAATACATCAATTTATCAAAATTTTGTATCCCTAAGTGTAATGTCCTATTGACAAGAGCGTGAATTAAAACATTATTACCTTTAATACGTCAAAATATTGCGCAGTTATATATGCATTCTCGGGCCAAACACATACCGCGTTCTCGGTTAGAGCGTTGGGGTAATATTGTGTGCATGTTTGCCGCTACGTGTGTGCTTTATTATGCAAGGGACGCGTTTAAGCTTAACTAAACTCGGCTGACCAGGAAAACTTCAGCGATGTCATTACCAACTAAAATCATGCTGCCAAAAATTCAAGCAAAATCATAACGGAATTAAGTAAGAATGAATATTTAATGTTAATTTACGATGTTTTATCGATTTAAAGATTTGAATAAATGATGTCTTGTTTCAAAATTTATGAACTGAAAATCTATTAAAATTTTTTTTATTAAGTGGAATATTTTTAAAATCAAATATAAAATATTTAATATTATTGAAAGGTTATATACGCACCTTTTAAATCACAATTTTTCCAAAAAATTGTAAGCTCTTATATATCTAAATTAAAATAATGAAAATTCTAATGCGAATTAATTTTCTTTTTATTCCATATAACACATTGACAGATAAAAATTTTTCAATTTATTGTAGCAATTACTTTGCTTTCAACAATCTATTAACTGCAACTTTTCAATTTGTAAAATTGTTTATATCACTTTGCGAAAAACAAGTAACGCGTCAACATAAAATTCTACTCGAATAAAATTGTAAAAGTTTAACATGGTAATTCAAACTGTCAAAAATACGCAATATATGTCAATAACAAAAGCATCTCTTAGATAACCTATATTGACCTTCAGTAAGCGAGTAGTCACACACCGCGAATCAAAAGTTTCAGTCTCTCGGTCATCGTCGCGCAAAACATCTTTTTATATAAAATACCGTTTTCCGGGCGCCTCTTTTATTTAATATTTTTCGTGCACTCTCTTTATTCGTTCGGTAACGTTAACGTAGAGAAAATAGAGGAGGCGAAGCGTAGGTCAGCAGATTCGCACTTACCGTCAACGTCGTCTGTCGGTAGAAGGGCATTGTTCACACGATCGAAAGCTTCGCACAAAGGAAAACTGTAAGTCGAAAACAAAGGAACTCCGAGTCACGGAGAGACGTCGTGATAAATTGCGTGAAAAAAAACGGTAACTGTATCACTGGAGAAGAAAAAAAATTGAAAATGAAATGGAAGAGACGTAATCGTCAAGTTGATATGTATAAGAAAATATTTGTTTTGTCTAATGCTTGGTGGCAAAATCAGTTTTTTTAACATTGTTCTTGCGGAGGTCTCAAACAAATAATCAAACAGATAATCAAGTATTGTTTAAAATTTCAATAGTTTATAATTGTTTAAATAAATTTATAAGTCAGCAACTTGTGTGAAACGACACCTTTAAGTTTCTCATTTCCTTGGAAAGGCGAGGTCACCTCTGGAAATGCTTTCGTATCTTCGACTCTGATAACTTTATAGCATTGAGTGAGTATTACGTGAGTGTGTGTATGTGTGTGCGTGTGCGAATGTCTACGCGCGCAGGTTCACTGATGGCTCGATTGCTCGGAAATTGAAGACCGCTTTGTCGCGCAGGAAACTTATAAGCACGCGGGGAAGGATCGATAACGATGTGGTTTCATTTCGCAAAGTTGTTTAGACGTATCTCGATATACTGCGCAAACTATCTTCTCGAATTTCTGTATGTGAAATATTAACGGGAGAATTTGGTGGAGTAATGAGGGCTTTTGTATTGTGAAAATTAACGACGGTGGCAGCGATTCTCGCTCAGTAACGATGATTTGCGAAAGTTAATATTTGATTGTCGACAGGGAGGAAGGGAGAAAGGGATCGAGAGAGAGAGAGAGAGAGAGAGAGAAAACGTTTTCGATTTTGGAGTATTGTATTGTCTTTCAGAGAACCGAATTACTATGGTTTAATACGATTTCTCTCCTATACGATATTTGAAAAGCACACATAGCTATACGTTTAAAATTTAATACGATTTATATTTAACAACAAATGCAGCAATGTTGATAACTATCGAATACCGTTAGAGTAATTTACGTAAGTAAGTTACGTTAACGGTGTTAAATTAATTAATCAAAGATAAGCAATTCAAGATCAAGTTTTACAGCTAAATTGAAATTTACTTCAAATTAAATCGTAAGACATTTTACATATATATTTTGATAGGAGTTATTTTTAGGAAATAGAATTTCTCAAATTGAATGAACGTTATTAATATAACCTTCGTAAATATCAAAAGCTTCATATAACAACCAATAAATTAATTTTTATTTAATACGAATGTTTTCAAAATATATAAGTTGTGAAAATAACTAATATTATCACGTACACTATCTTAGTATACCATCAGCATTTCTTTTCCTAATGAGAATATTATGTATATATCATTTGTAATGAGCCTTTCAATTTGAAGCATAATTTTTGTATTTGAATTGTGAATTTTACCAAGAAAAAATGTGAAGCAATTTATAAAATTATTTTCACATCAAATATCGATCAATCATATCCGCTTTTGTGTTGAAACTATCAACAATCACACTCGCATTTAACTAAAAGTCAAATGTCGCCTTTGCCTTTACAATACATCACGCCTCGCACGTTATCTCTTCTTTCTCCCTTCACCACCACGAAAAAAAGTGCAATGACAGACAGCGAAAGGACTTGCAAAAACAAAAACGCAGCTATGGAAGAAAAATCGAGAATCGGAGGGGAGAAAGCTCAATGACGCGAAGCCCAAAGTTCCGATTGATCGATGCCTCGTTGTACAGATATCCCCGAGTGCGTTCGAACGCGCATCCATGTCGAACGTTACCCAACGTTCACACGTACATACGCACACGCGTGTATGTAGTTGTACAAAATACCTGCAGAGAAAGAGCGGGGGAGAGAAGGAAAGAGAGAGAGAGAAAGAGAGAGAGAGAGAAAGAGAGGCTAACGCGCGACCGGCCGCATAGGACAGCGCGAAAGGTATATAAGTCACGTTCGACAAGCCGCGCGGTCTGCGGCGATATTCGGGCGAAAGTGGGTGGACAGCGTGTCGCGGGTATTATCGTCCCTTGAGTGAGAGAGAGAGAGAGGGAGATTGCCTCTACTTCTGCAGGGCTTTATATGGGAAACACGCACGAAGCCAACACAGAAACGTCGCTATTCCAACTAACGTCCGTCGAATGTCCGAGCTTTAAAAAATAAAGAGAGCTCGTTTTTTCCTCTCTCCGACTCTCCACCTCCATCTAAATGCTTTCTTTTGTTGTAATGACGAGGAGGGACACAAAAGCCGAACGTTTTACCCAGCGATGTCCGTATAGACTGACATAGCGACGAATGTATCGAACTGGCGAAAAAAAAACGTTATTTTTGCAGATTTTTAAACGACGCGAGCCGTTGTTTAAAAGGTTGTTCTCTGCTGCTCTACATGCCTACCAATGAATATTTTATCGGGCTATTTTTTTTAATAGTATATATTTTGTTTGTTAAATAACGTATATTTAAACAAAATTAATTGCCCTAATCATGAACGTTTTTTATAATCAACTTTTGCAAAATCGATAAAATAAAGTACGAGATGTGTTATCACATTTTGATTATCGCTACTTTATAAGATTTCGGAAAAATATTGGAATTGTGCCAATATTAAACGATAACGGAGTATATTGAGAAATATAACGGAAAAGATTATTGAAAGTTTTACTAAAGATAATAAAAGCTGTTTAAGTAATTGATTTTTTAAACTTTCTTCTATTATAATAAATATAGTTTTATTATTGATTTAAAATACGCGCGTGTATAGAAATCGAAACTTTTTTTAATGATACTTTTAATAATAGTTGATATTTTGAAAACCGATAACAATATTATGAGAAAACAAGGTTCAATATTATGCTGGAATAAAACTTTTCTTCAATATGAAATGTTGACCATATAATGGAACATTATTATAGTTTATTCAGTTAAGATTCTGAATATCAATAAAAATTTAATTTCAAAATTCAGCTGTATATTTTCTTCATATCTCTTAGGAAAATTTTGAAAATAAATCCGTTTTAAAATAACACACCAGTCGATAATATTAAAATGTCATCAGATTATAATCAGACCGAAATATTGACGTCTAAATGACTTATTTCATAATTCTTATTTGCGCCTTGCATATCAATTATTTTTTACAGTTTACATAGGACAAAATAACGATAGCTTTTTAAAACTATTTTTTATAAATATTTTTTTATTGTTAACATTAATTTTTAATGAAATAGATTTCAATTTTATGTGTAAATCCGTTTCCAGCCGAATTTGAAATTCTTGCAACGAATCTTCCATTCTAACAAATAATATGCTTTCTTTGTGTTTTAATTTTGCTGACAAAACGAAAAGCAACGGAACGTGAAAAGGATAGTGAAAACGCTGCACCTTTTCCAAAATATGTTTTACAATCTTAATTCCAAAAATGTCAGTATTTTAATTAAGGGTTGAAAAAGATGATTATATATTTTTGGATGCATATAATAGAAATCAATTGTAGATTTATAATTAAATGAATAAATTTTTATTTTCTTTAAAATTTTTTAAAGAAAAGCCAAGTAAATAAATGCATAACTTTAATTAGAGATCACAAATGATTGTTTTATTAGGAAAGCACATCAAGAAATCACACGATTATGACCATTGCTCACAATGTTATCAGCTAACACGCGAATCGTGCGTCCTACGTTCGTGCCATTCTCTAGAGCACGAATTTCAAAGGATTGTCATTGTGCGTGTACCACCTGTCGTTTCGTCCTGTGCGTCAACCATATGCGTGTATGTTTGTAAACGCGTTTCGTCGTTCGCGATCTACAGGCTTAGCTCGCTGATAAAGCGCATCTATTATCTGTCACTAACAGCTGGAGAAATCGATTACGTTGTGCGTCAAAGCAACGATGATGAAAAATAAAAAAGAGATTTTTTTTATCTTTCTTTCTTTTTTTTTTTCACGGTGTGTGACGAGCCAGTGTTTAACGAACGCGTTGTTATTCGATTGTTTGAATTTTGGAATTTCCAAATTGTCAAACTACTTTCGTGGTATTCATTTGATTCGATTTTACTTTGAAATTTTAAATGCATTAAGGCAAAAAAATGATAAGAAATAAAAATAGAGTTATTGTCGCATGTCAACTGTACCAAATTATTGATTTTACAAATCTATTGTATTAAGGATATCAAAAATTTGTATTAATGAATTTATAGTAATTAATTTTCAATTTTTTATAAATTATAACTTTTTCTTTGTCGCAAAAGAAAAAAAAAAAAAAATTTAAATTAATCAATAAGAAAAAGACCAAATATACTTGAAAAGTTAATACTTACAAATAATCAGAGTTAGCATGAGAGGCATCGTCAAAAGTATTAAAAGTTGTATTTATTTGGTATATTGGTAAATCCATGTTCAATGGAATCGAACTTCATAAAATTTTTAACTTCTTTCGAATGAACGATTTTCAATACCTAAAGATCTTGTTTATTCAGTACTGTAAAAAAGTAAAGAGGAATAAAAGAGAAAAAGTGTGTTTAAATGAATTATATCTTTATTTACAATCTGATAAAGGAAATGCAAAATATTTTTATTTATATTATTTTACTTTAATTACTTTGCATCTCCAATATAAGTAATTAAAATTAATTTGAATGAGTATTACATTATTTAATTTGATATATTGTTTAAAACATAAAAATAGGCGATTATTAAATAATATGAGCTATTAAAATTGAGTAAAATCGTAATATACTTGAGATAAACTTCAATAACTGCTCTTTTTTTCTTTATATTTCTTTTAAGGTCTTGTTTAGTTTCCAGTCGTAAAAAGTATAGATAAAAGCTGATAAAATCTAGAGAGTGGTCGATGATCGCAAGGGCGTCCTTGATTGTGCGCTTTGAATTAAATTAGAAATTCTCTTCGATAAATTACAATTTTATATTAAATTTTTAAGTAAACATTTAATTTCCATTTTTAACAATCTTTATAATCTTTTTAATGAAATTCAAGATTAATTTACATTTGAGATAAAAAGTAATAAAGGTGAGTCTTTCATAAAAGGGTAAATGTTTAAAGTATCTACTTAATCAGCGCTACGAATTGGCTAGTCGACAAAAATGAAAATTACTGGTTACATTTTTGATGAAAAATTCAAGTCCATGTACTTTTATGAAGCACATGTGCACACGTGAGCATAGAAATCAATATTCGAAACGTATATTGTAATTCGAAGAATTTTTAAACGAATCGTGGAAATAAACTAAAATTTATAAGGAAGTGAATTTATAAAATAAAAAGTGTTTTTTTTTTTTTTTTTTTTTTTCATTTAATCTGTAATAAAACTTTCCGTATAAAAATAAATACGTTTTTAAAAAATCTAATAAGGTAAATTATTTAAAATTAATTTATATCTCAAAATTAAAATTATAACCTTTTATTTAAAAATAAAAATATTGTTTATACATTTATGAATATCACACTTTTCATTGCCGCAGATTTTTAATTTACTTTTATTATTGTCAAAAAGATTTTTCTAAATATTGGATTCATCTGAAATACGCGAAAATTGAAAAGTTGTGTATTACAGAAAAATATTATTAGCTTTTTAACATTACTACTGCATTGAAAGGAATTTTAATTAATTATTAAAAGTTTATTTATTCTTATTGGAAAACAAATAGACAAAATAATTATTTCATCCAAGCGAAAAAAAAATCACGCAGAAATATTAATTCATGCAAGTAATCAATCCTTCGAGTTCTTTATAAAACTAATTTGAACGAACGTATCCTACAAACCTATTCAAAATCAATAAATCTGACAAAACAAGTACAATTCCCAAATCAGTTGTGGCTTTTGATTTCCAGGGCATGTATTGTGGACTGCAGAACCGAGAAAGAAAGGAAAGCAAAGCAAACAAAAAAAGTAAAGAAAAAAAAAGGAAAGTAAAAAAGAATTTTCTCTATGCATGCGCTCGAACGTCGGGCAAACGCTTGCATACAGAGACGAGATCGCGTGTATACAATGCATGTAAACGTATATATATATATATATATATATATATATATATATATATGTATATTGTTCCGCGCTTATCGAAGGGTAAAAGGCGAAGCTTGAACTATACCCCTCGCAGAGGTGCGTGAAAGCGTATATGCGTATATATACACATATATACATATATCTGCATACGGGAAGATGGAATACCGCTATTCGATATATAGATATATATGCGAGATCGTAAAGAGAGATATATACATATATATGTATGTATACGTGGGAAAACGAATCACACGGTTGCTCGGCATCGTTTCGCGTAAAATGTACGCGCACATTAGATTGATTCATTTAAACTCGATTTTTAACATATCTTGAATTACGATAACCGCGCCTGATTATCCCTGTATATCCTGTTAATATATCGATGAAGAGGCCGTTTCGTAAATACGAGCATGCAAAGAAAAAGATTTCGTTCGAGGGAAGTTATGCGTTTGTTTTGCTTGTCGATAAAAGTGATTGCAGTAACGATTTTAAATTTAAAAGAAGGATATAATTATTAAAATATCAAGCTAATTAGTGAAAGCAAGACGAGTGCGACCAGATATCATTAAACTGTATAAAAGTTACCTAACTGAATATTTTTTTAATTAAAAAAATACACTGCATTATTTGCATTTTTTATTTTATGAATAAAGTGATGTACTTTTTTAAGAAAATAAATTAATATTAACCATGAATTTGTATGACAAACCATACACGACTCTTTATCAAACATTAAATACTTTTGACAATTCGACAAACGAATGGAAAAAATAATCATCGCGTTATCGTAACAACATTCCAGACAACTATTCGCACGTATAAACACACACATACAGATGTGTATATGCATACTTGTATCAAGCGATATGATCCACATCCAAAAACGCGAATCCGAAACGAAACATGCTAATACATCCGCGCAACGTCGTCGATCGCCCGAAGCGACGGGTGGGCGCACATACGCGGGTATTATAATAATTCGCGTCGCTGCGTCCAATTCCGATATAGCCTCCGGGGATAAAGAAAGAGGAGAAAGTATAGGAAGGGAGAGGAGAGGGGGAGAGCAAACCATCAGTCCACGGCGCTTTTTTCATCACATCGGGCAAGCGATGTGTAATCGCGATCGAGCGGAGTCGATTTTGTTATACTCCTGGCGTATGGTTATCTTTGCTTTGTATTACCTAGACGTAAATTATATCCGAGCCTTCTCACGGACAGCTTGCTCGATCGTTCGTTCTTTTTTTTTTTTTTCTTTTTACTTACGTAGTCGGCCTATTCCCAAGCGCGGCTATTACGCGGATATAATAAAGTTGATTAACGCGATGGCGGCGGTCATGGGTGAGCAATGAGTTTCGGTAAGTTAATTGCGTCTGTTGGTTCGCGATGGATGAAGTTGAATGTATGATCGAGAATCGGTTATTCATTTCCTTTGGAGAATTTATTATTCGTATATAGAGCCGTATACTAGTTAATTTTACGCCGCGGCAAAGGAGATAATTCATAATTATCGTGAAAATACAGAGATTTTATGCTTGCTAATTTCTTTGTTATTAGAATTGCCATTACGAAGTTAATTAAATTTTCTTTAAGCTTAGCGGGAATAAAAACGTAATTTTCATTTGTGCCAAAATGGCGTTTTATTAAGTATATTGCTTTTATTTAAATGAATATCTAAATTAACGCTTTTATTTAAATGAATACCTATGTATTTTTTACCTGTGTATTTTTCCATTTATTGCATACGTTAAAAAATTTTTAAAACATATGTTTACAAACAATCTAAATATTTAAAAAATTCAAAACGTCATAACCGTAATTTTCGAAAAAGTTTTTCGTCGTCGTAAAAATGTATCTTTTAAAAATCAGTAAACAACATATGCTCGTATAAATGTACCAAAACATTCATCAGGAGTACGCAAAAAGCGCAAACATTTCACGTGTGCATAAAACAATTTGTAATAATATTAATATATATATGCAAACCTTATTTCAAGCTTCAGTCGTCCTGATATAACCTCTCGTGCATGCGTTTACTCACACACGCACGCACGCGCACACACACACACACACACACACACACACACACACACATGTATGTATCTACACCTCGTTCCTTCATCGCGTACAAAGCAAGCTACTTCACTCCTCGCATATATAATATGCAAATGATCCGCGAGGGCGCGGAAAGAGCACGTAGCCTTTGTGCAAATTTTCCTCTCTTCGTTAGAATATATAGTATATATACATCTGTATATATAATTGCATATATATGTATGCGAATCTATATATATATATATATATATATATGTATATATTTAATTTGTCGCCGTCGTCGTCGACGGACTTTTCACAATGGAATCATGCCGGCGAAAAAGAGGAGGTGGGGTATGGGAGAGAGTAACACATCGCGGGTGTAGAATCAAGAAGAGCGCGAGCGTCCAACTCGCCGCGTGAAACTACGAACCGAGACTGGAATCATAATTCATTCTTTATGAGCGGATTTCGCTAAATCTTATGTGCTGCTACTGCTACTGTTTCTCTACCGGCAGTGACGTTACCGCTGTACCATTTCTCCGTAAGTTTCCGATTGTTCTACGTACAAATACAGTTAAATAATTATATGTTCCAGCCGCGTAGCGTTTTTCCTCGTACTTTACCACTTTTTTTACCTTTTTATTAGTTTTATTTTTTAAAACAAGTTTATCGCTCTCAGTTTTGTTTTCTTAGTTGATGGATTATAATTATCTGTGAATGTGGTTAAACATTTTGGTAATTTAAGGTTTTAAGTGAGTTCTGCCCTAAAGGCGTTTATTCCGGATATTGCATTTAAAACTTGACAGCTAAATAGTTTTTCTGTGAAGTATTTTTAGAAATAAAGTTATTAGTTTCGAAGAGGAAAATTCGTTTTTCTTATAATTCTTTTAAAACAAACAAATCGATAACTTCAAATCAATTTAGTGATATATTAAAAATATTGTGTTAAACAAAATTTCATTTATTTGATTGCGTTGCAAGCGAAAAAAAAAGAAGTGAAATTTTCTGCGTTTGCACTTGCAAAATGATACAATATTATTTTTAAATCAATGGGTTAGTAGTAATTCGATTTTTAACCAAGATTACAGTAGCTTGTAATCTCAAGGCATCGATTGCGTATACCTAATCTCTCGAATGTATGCATAAATGACTCACCCATACATACGAGTTAATTCTCAGCAACACATACAGGGTATATACTCGGCGTTTCGCTCACATGTTCCTCTGCACGTAAACAGTAATATCCACACTTACATACTCACAGATATACATGTACACACGCGTACAGAGTGCACACAATGATTGCTTACATTAATACAAACGTAGTCTCAAACGTACACAACATGTGTATATCGGCACAAACACACGAGCTACACAAGGCATAATAACTCGCGAAAACTCACAGCGGAGAGACACAGACAAAGTGCGTTTTCGAATAATTATTGTAATGGCACTTAAACCGTGAATTAAAAGCGCGATAAGTGTTGTATTTAAAATGATCAAACGATATACGTTAATAATAATGATAAAATTCTACCGATAGGTCAGTGTTTTCCTTGGCTTTTTTTCTGGAATTATAAAAGTGAGTTTATATATCGCATCGCGTACAACGCGCGATATTTATAAAAATATTTGATTTCAATATTTTTATACAATATATATATATATATATATATATATATATATATATATACCTGTTCGTCGAATAATTTAAAAAACTGAAACATTTCCACCGTGAAATTGCTTCGAGCCGTTTTACGCATAAAAAAAAAGGAAGTAAAAAATGTATCAAATGTATTTATAAAATGTTTTGCCGAAAAAATTTATCGGCTTCTGTATTGAAGTATTAAATCCATTTCTTTTCAATTCATAGAAAACTATCATCCATCGTTTATATAACAAACTACAACGAAACCGCCGCTCGTTTTCGAAAATTCGCCGATCGCTGTATATTCCATATGTACTCATTTGAACGTACACGCACATCGTCCGTAACTCGATATCTTTTTTTGTTTTTATTATCTTTGCCTTCTTTCACGTTTCCCGTTCCCGATCGTATTCGTTTTCCCGCTTCACCGTGAGAGTTTCACATGTACGAGTATAAGTTTGCGCAACGCGAATCATGATAGACAGATATCGAGGAGATCGGCTTGGTTTGCTTCACCGTGGATACACTGTGATTTCGCTCGTAACGTCGAAGCCCCTACGAATACGTACGGAACGCGATAGGGCGTACGAATTCCGGAACACGGAACGCACGTATCGAGCGTATCGATTTGCTCTTTGATTCGAGTCTGAAATTTTATAATGAGGAATCCGCTATGGAGAGAGCGAGAGACAACAAGTGAGCAAAACCATAGGAACAATTAAATTCTCTCTTAGAATATTTATTAATAATAAATTTTGTTTTTTATCTTAAACAACTCATTGTTAATATTAAGAGAATAATGCAAAATAATTTTTCACGCAAAAGAAAGGGAAAAGGATGGAAAAGGTAAAACTTCGAAGGCACCAGATATGCAGTTATTTTAGTGATATCTTGGTTAATGATCAATACAGCTATGTTACGACTACTAGGGAACTAGATAAAGTTTGCGAGAGGATGAGAGTGAAGAGAGAAAAGGAGAAAAAAATAAAAATGAAGGGATTCAAACGTAGTTCGTTTTCGAGGAAAAAAAAGCCATTAAAATTTTGGTAAACGCCACTGTAAACGCGCGTGCTGCAAAATGTTTCGAAAATTTCCCTGTGATTAATGAAGTTGGAGAGAAAAAGAGAGAGAAAGAGTTAGAGAGAGAGAGAGAGAAAGAGAGAGAGAAAGAGAGAGGGAGAGAGAGAGCAAGGGAGAGAAGGGACACTTTTGCTACATGCTTTGGGATTTGTGTGCCCCACAATCATTTCGATACGTACGCGTATATACACGCATACACATCCATATCCATCCATATTAAACATATCACGAGGCATTACACATTGCATAATGGATTAAGGCTTGGAGGTAGGAAAGCGAGCTAAAAATCGCAATACGATAGCGAGCCGCGAGTGAATGATCTCTAGCGTTAAATATCCACAAATATATACATCACTATATATAGATATACATATTTAAATGTATATGTATATATATATGCAGTGTCAATAATTATGCGATTAGTTATTTATCTCGGTCGAATACACGTGATGCAGATGCGGACGCTGCACGCGGTTGGATCCTAACGTGTGCGTGCAAGCAAGAGGGAGCATCAAAGAGAGAGAGAGAGAGAGAGAGAGAGAGAGAGGAATAGAACAGAAGCCGCGTTAATGCACTCAGCTCGGTGCGCGCTAATCGAAATAACCGGTTATATTAAGTGCTCATCCTGTATATACCTGCCGGGATTCGCTTGCTATGGCCATTTCGATGCCACCGGCGCAGCACACCACCGCCAATTCATTCATTCGCGCTTTTGCTGCTGCGAGAAGAGAAAGCCCAGTGCGATCGGCTTTACTATATACGCTTCTCGTGCCCCTTCTCTTTATCTCTTTATCTTGCTCTCATTCTCTCTCTCACTCCCTCTCTCTCTCTCTCTCTCTCTCTCTCACATACGCAATATCCTTTTGCCTCTTTCTGTCGTTATATCCGTCCTTTCGATCGTTAATTTTGTCGGCTCAATGGGACTTGCCTGGGACATAAAGAACAACTCGATTTTCCGGTAATTATGCAATCGAATGTATATATGTGTATGTAGCTTGTGTTGTTGCCGCTCGCGAACGTTATTAAATGGCTCTTGCTGTGTGCGTTTGATTAACGCTGATTTTTTTTTTTTCTTCTTTTTTTTGGCAGCGGGAAACTTTACACGAATGTACATCGATACGAAATAGATGTAAAATAAAGTATTAAATAAAGTATATAAATCATCCGGAATTAAAAAGATACGCATTCGATTCGCTGATCCCGTGAGTAATTCGTGGAAAAGCATCGGACATAATTCACATCTATATTTGATGTTAATTTGAGAATATTACTTTTATAAAATGTTGCGCGAAAAAATATTTCGTTTTTTTATCAAGAAAATAACGTAATAAAAATTGCATAAATAAATTAATTATTTACTAAGCTGTTTCAGGAAAATATAAATTTTTTGCATTATTTTTACTTACTCTCCAATTCCATAATCTTTTGTTTATTCATACTTAACCATTATTCTTTCGTATTTCGTGTTGTAAATTTTTATTTATAGCTGCTACATTGAAAGCTATTTTGGTAAAAATATATTACCTTTGTTATTGCCACAATGGAAATTTAACGATCATTGTTATTCGTTCCAGAATTAATGTATGATAAGTAGAACACAGTATACTTTTATTTTAAAAAGTGTAATAACACATCATCATTCATAATTAATGAGATATATTTTTTAAACAAAAAATGAATTTAATATTTTTCCCATCTCAGATATCCATGTCAAATTTCTATATTCAAACTTTGATCTTTTCACTCGAGTCACATTTACATATTCAAACAATCTAAAGTAAAATCGCCTTATCAAAATACTTAAGAAAAGCTAAAGTTACAATGTTCCCGGTAAAAGAGAATCTCTTCTCTGTGCGCTTCGGTAACTCCAGCTTTAAAAAAAAAAAGAAGAAAAAAAAAGAGGAAAAAATACACTTCGCATAATTGATTAAGCATGCATCATCCTTCCAAAGTTCCGAAGCACGAGCTAGAGCACAAGTCTCCCTTGCTTTATACACAGATTACTTTGAAACGCGCACGGGCTCCATATTTTCGACTCGAGTTGTTTTTAACCCGTCGTGCAAAAACCTGCGCTTCTTTTCCCCCCTTTCTAGCGTTAAACCAAGAAGACAACCTTTTTCCCTCAATGATCCTACCGATGCGTGAGTACACGCGCTAGCCGTAAGCTCCGAGGATAAAGCAAAGTATAAAAAAAAAAGAGAAAACAAAAATAAAACACTTGACGCGGCTTTGGCGAGGAAAATCGATCGGAAGAAAAAGGTTATGTTGCACGCGCGTATTAAATCCTATGTGCACAGATATGCAACTCGAAGCCTTTTTCTCCTTTGGATGCGTAAACCCAATCCACGGCGCGAGTGACGAGCTTCGTGAAAACGCGGTCTTGGCGCTTCTTTAGCCGACCGTAGGTGGAAAGGCAGTAGAAAGCCGAAGATCGATAACGTGAGATGCGAGTAAGAAGGTGACCTGGGAAAAATTGATACATCTACGATAAAGGAAAAATACATAACTGCATTTTAGTACCGTTGATTTTTATTAAGCTGCGGATTTGCGCGAAAGTTGAAAGTAACGATTTTTTGAAAAATGATTTTAAAAAATGTTATGAAGAAACGTTTATTTACAATGAATTACGTCCGCCGAAGTTGCTTTTTAAGACACGCACATTTATACGATCTTCCGCACATAGTTCATGTAGAATACGTAATAGCTTACAGATTGGTAAATTACTGGAGGCAGTTGCTATCATAAATATGTATGATGATGTATTATCACGCGTTAATTTACATACATACGTGAAGTAAATTAGAATTGAAACAGAGCTTACTAATGCATAATCCCATTCATTTATTATATTTAAGCGTGAATCATGTTGTCGCACGTGTGCGTGTACCCACAATTGCAACTATACATGATCGGGCTTAATTCGCGCTAGTTGATTAATGGCGTTTTAAGAGTGAACACCCGCACGGCGCATCTTTATGTTCCTTATTGATTTTTATAATTGTAGAAAAAAAATTGCATGAACGTTAAATTTCAACAGTAATATTAATTATTATGTGTCGTGTGAATTTGATAAAAAATTATGCTATTGTTTACTCTTATGTAGGCTTTTACCTGCAAACGAAACATTAATTATTTGAAATGCCAATATGTAGAAGACTACATCTCGGAGACTTGAATAAACGCGTATAGCAAATGTAAACTTTTATTGTTCATCTCAGCCAAGTTATAGCATACATTAGAATTGCTTTGACATGATGAAATCCAATATTCTTTCGTACGAAAAAAAAGAATTTCATATAACTCCATTTTACGCTCAAGATACATACGAATTCTTTATTTTGCAGTGGCAATAAATACTTCATATCCAAGTAAAAAAGTACAAAATATACGAGTAGTTGCAGAAAGTTATACGTCCTGTGCTGCAAAGAACATAAGACGTAAAGTAATTTTGTTGATATCGTTTCAGATTTTTGCTTGGATTTAAGAAGATGCAGAAACTTTAAAAATAAATAAATGAGATTCGTATGGGGAGAAAGACTTTTGTATGAAATAATCCTTTACGCTCTATACTACGTTAAAGTGAATTAACGCATTAATATCTTATTAATTTTTCATTTGTTTTTTAACGCATAGTTCATTAAACAGAAGATTCTCAAAGAAGTACAAACAAAGATGTCGTTGATAATACAAGTGGGTTAGTGGTAGGGATAGATAGTTGACTGAGCAAAGCAAATGAGGAAACGGTGCGTCACGCAGTCATGAGCCAAGAGAAAGGGAGATAGAAAGTCAGAGGAGTAAGTGGAACGTTGCGAGGATGGAGGAACACCACTCCAGAGGTTACAGACGCTGAGACTAAAGGGAATACTACAGGCGAGAGATGCGAACACCAGACAGAGCGAGAGAAAGGGAGAGAGGAAGGTTAGGCGGATTTCCGATAGGTCTTGACAAAGGTTTCACGGCTGCTCGAAGTTCTCTCTCTCTCTATCTCACCCTCTTTCTTCCTCTCTCGAAGCAATCAATTGATCTCATCTACGAGAGACAGATACATATACATATATGCGTAGAAAGAGAGACAGAGAGAGAGAGAGAGAGAGTACGGTACAAAGGTCATGCAAAACACGTCTCGGGTAGTTTAACCGTTTACGGCGTGATTCCTTGCTCTAACTCTGCCTCTATCTTTCGCTTCAGCTGTGTCTACACACACACACACACGCGCGCGCGTGCGCGCACACACACGCACATATATATAAATATATTTATATGCATATGATACGAGTTTGCGGTCGAGGCGCGTGTAAGCCGCAGTAGGACTTGCGTGATACGAAGTATGCCAACACCGGTGCCGTACTTGCTTGTTTAATCTCTCCTGCACGGCTCGACCGGAAGCTGGAAGTCTCCCCTTTCTCTTTTTTCTTATACGCGTATCCCATTTAACGGTTGGTGGGAATAAGTACATATTGTCAAATATCGGTTCACTCTCTCTATATGCACTTGTGCAAAAAGGTGTTTAAACGATCGAGTCTAGTGATTCAAGAGGTGGGCGCGAGCCTAGTGTACCGAGAAGAGATGGACGGATTTTGGTTTCTCAGTCGTCTTGCGGCACTGTTTTGATTGGATTGCCCACGATCTGCAATTTGGTTAAGGTGCGCGCAAGTTGTGTATATGGATCGTGCAATTAGTTGCGAGGTCGGGGAATTTAACAGGCTGTTTAAGAGATTGTTATAATGATTGATCGTGACGTTATGAAATAGTTACGTTGTATTTTTACTTGAAAGTATTTCGATTGCGCTTAATTTTAACTTTGTATTTAATACAAATATAAATTTTAGTTATTTATTGCTTTACTGATCGCAAATTTTGAAATTTTAATAATTATTATTTCAAATAAATGGTTAATCGTAAAATTTCGCTTAAAATTAAAATTGTTTTTTTTTTTTTTTTTAAGTATTTGTTATCGCGTTAATTTCGCATAAAATTCTCTATTTTAAGTTCTATTATTTTAATATATTTTAATTTTATTATAAAAATACGTTTCGTATTTGAAATATTATTCTTATATTTTGTTTTGTTTTTTTTTTTTAAATTCTATTCGTTTAATTTACGTGAAGATATTTTATCGCTCAAACAACTGGCACTTTTTCGAAATCCCAACGATATTGAATCCAGTATAGAACGATTGAAATTTCTTTTTTTGTCGTAAATTGAGTAACGAACAATTAAAAAAAAAAAAAAAAAAAAAAAAACAACAAAAAATTGAAAGAACGAAAAAGCAATCAAAAAATTCATTAAATTTTTCGTTTATAATCACGATTCATCTATTATTCTCAGGCCATCGATCGATTATTCAGATTACGATATAGTATACTTTGCAGATGGTCAAACTCCGTGGGAAAGTCGATGCACACACTTGCGATAGTTATACGCGTGCTTAAGAGAGGAAACGATGTCGCCTCGCAGCTTCGCCGTTGCTGCGATTGCACTTTGGTGAGTCGCCGTTGAAGTGAGAAGGAGGGAGGAGGAAAGAGGAGAAACACCCGACCGATTGCGTGTACGCGTTGCTCTCTTTATTTTGCTTTTCGTTTGTCTTGAGTTGTTTTCCGACTCTACTGAAACTGTAATCAGCGAAGTTGTAATCGTTGAAGCTTTTGTACGTTGTTGATGTTTGCTCTCGCTCTCGCTCTCTCTCTCTCTCTCTCTCTCTCTCTCTCTCTCTCTCTCTTTCTATCCTATCGATGTTTATTTATCGATTCGCTTTTACGCATGTCAGCTCGTTTGATCAACAAATTTCGATATTTATTTCAACTATTGGAAATTTCAATAAAATAGAATTTTAAATTCAATATTCCTATTTATTATTTAAATATTTTCAAAATGAAAATGAAGATTTTTAATTTTTTATTTATATTGATAAAAGTATAAATATTTTAAGTTTTTAAAAAAACTTCATCTATGAATATATTGTTCATATGATACAGTTTATTGTAGCCCTTTTTTTTGTAAAAAATGCTATCATTTACTATTGTTATTTAAAAAAAATTTAATAAAGTTTTGTTTATGTATGCATATATTTATGGCTTTCTAACGTATTACAAATGTTGACTACTGTATGGTAAAAAATTTAATGTAAAAAAGATTATTAGAAAAGCATTTAATTTGATTTGTACCATTTGTGTCAAGTTTTTTTTTTTTTTTTTTTCTTCATATAAACATATATCAACTATAAAACAAGGAGCTTAATTATTTTCGACATGTGTCTCTATATAAGTCCTTAAACACATTATGTCGGGAACAAACAAACGAATATTTCAAAAGGTATTAACGGTTGCGAAGACATAATGTACACACCTAAAAATCCTATAAAACGTAGGTACGCATTTTCTGTGTTCGTTTTAAAATGTCGTCACTCATAAAATTTTATCGTGTATCGTACATTTGTTGGAGATAAAAAAAAGAGCGCGAGATGGGCGTACTGGTGAACATCTTTCCAGAATGATAATACTAACGCTTTATCGGACAGTAATAATGCGAACTTTATTTCCTACCATCATATGCAACATAATAGTTTTCGCATCGTGTGATTTACGGTAAGGAATTATTTGCTTTTTATATTTTTTTTTTTCATTGCAAATATAAAAATCCTCGATAAACAATCTTATCGTCAAAAAATTTCATTGTTGAATAACATACATATATTCAAAAAGGATTTCAACTGTGTAAATAAACATTTTCATCGTTCTCGATAAACAAAATAATTAAAAAAAAATATCTTCTTTTTTATCGATTTCATTGCGAATTAACAATTCTTAAACTTTGAAAATATTCATTTTACAATACGTTCATTTCCGGTGAATTTTATTTCGACAACCGTTCGTCACCTTCTTTCATAGTCATCGTCTCCAATAAACTTCAAAATTTCGCTCGCACACTTTCTTGTTCTTTTTACGGTTGCGCCAATGCGAAAGCTCGATCTGATAAAATGAAAAATTTCACAACCTGTCCTGTACGCGCATGCATATAGCCACGGCCACGTCTACCTTTTCCTCTCAGATTTATCCAACGCGCGATTTGTCACTCCATCGACGCATCTCGCCATTTTAAATGTATTTTTCATTGCTCTAAGGTAGAAAGAGAGAAAGAGAGAGAGAGAGAGAGAGAGATAGCGAAGGAAGAGGGAGAGAAAAAGGAAGGTCAGCTTATGCGTATTCACAAAGCTGTACAAGGACAAAAATTTCAGTTGAGCATACGACGAGTCTTGTCGAGCATCTGTCTGCTACCGCCCGAAGATGCAAAAATACAAAAGGGCCAAAGACGTTGCTCGCGACAGCTTTGTCCTTTTTGCGCTCCCTTTCTTTCTTTATCTCTTTTTGCTTTAGTCCTTTTCTTACTCACTGGCTTGCTCCGCTTCTTCCCTTTCCAACGACGATGTCTCCTTTGACGCGTATGGTATGAGCTCTTTTCCGACAGAGTCTAAGTAAACCTACGCGGGCATTTTCTTCTCTTTATCTTTTTTTTCTTTTTTTTTTTCGATTCTTTAAAGCGTCTCTATGTACGTGTGGTGAACCTAATAGAAATGTGATGTGACAAAAAAAAAAAAAAAAAACGAACGTAAGAAAGAATACGACTACTGTTGGAAAGTCACCAACGGAGACTTTTTTTACTTCAATGTTGTTTGAAGGTACATGTGTATTGACATATCGACGTAAAAATTTTAATTATTCAAAGAATAACATTTTTTAAATATTCAAACTTTTTTATATTTAATAAATTAATTGGACATTTATCGAAAATTATAAGATAATTAAACAATTGTTCAAATTAACTGGTTAAATTAATTTTTGTGTATAATTTTGAGGAATATTGTCAATTTATAATAAATTCTGAGTTATTTTCGAGGTATAAAAATAAATAACGAAGGTATAACTGACGAACTTTTACAACCGCGACACGTAAACGATGTTTTTTTTTTTTGTCGATTTTCGTTTAAAGCCGAACTATCACTCTCCGACCTGAGTGCAAGCGTGCACCGACTATTTCCGATTACGCCTTTTTCCTGTACGCACACACGTTTTCTCTCCCTCCCATCCTTTTTAACTTTTTCCGCTATAAGCTGAAAATGAATATTTCGGGCGGGTTTGATCGATGCGAGCGATTTTTTAAAAAAATCCTTCAAAAGTTAACGCCTCAAAAGTTCGTCAGAGCCGCGCGTCGCTTCAAAGCTGCTTATCGCCGCTAATCGTTTGCTATGGAAACTATCGCCTGAAAGTGTATACCGTGAAATAAACAGGGGGAAGAGAGAGAGAAAGAGAGAAAAAGAAGGAGAAAAAAAGCATAAAATAAGCGCAGAGAGGAGAGGTGTAAGAAGAAAACTCACGGTATAGGCAATAAACATGACGGCAAAAGGATTAGAGTTTACGAGTCTGAGCGTTCGTTTACCTCGTGCGAGTGTTCGCATGCCGCCGCGTTATCTCGTAATTATTCGACGAAGCCCAGAGCCGCCCTACTCACACTTTCTCGCTCCCGGTTTTCTAGAAGTACGAGGAGGGCGAGCCATAAGCTCCGAACTTTCTAATCGCTGTATACGCAAAATAAAGTTCCTCTCTCTCCCTCACTCTTTCAAGTCCCTCTAATTCTAAGTCGTCGAGGCGATAAATACCGAAGTTGCACAATTCCCGGCCAGCAGCCGATCCTCTCTCCTTCTGCTCCCTTTCTACCTCTTACTCTAACTCTCTCACTCACTGCTTTCGAAAGACAGGGGAGTAAGAGGAAGACGCTCGGCTAACGAGATTGTAATGTTGACGAAGTAACCTCGTGGGCTCGGCGCCACTTGTCCCGCGTTGTATAACGCGGATTCGTGGCTAAGAAGTTACGTTCTCTCTATTTCAAGTTATATGTATAAGTATCTGGTCGTACGGTAGAAAGATTTTATCCTATTTCGTGATTACTGAGAGAGAAGCGCCGATATTTTTCAGAAAATACGAGTAAGGTTGTGCATTCTTTCATTTACTTTAACCGATGAAATTTGCTCGTTTATTTATGAAATATTTTTAAAAGCAAATTTATTGATTAAATCTCTTGGTTAAATTAATGTTAAAATAATTATAATAGAAAACAGAAATTCATTTTATTTTATTCTGACGAACTGAATATATATATATACATACATACATTCATATGGTATTTATAGAGTAATTTATTATTAATATCTTTCCGTAATGTGTAATAAATACATATACACAAATGATTGGATACTGTTGGCGTAGACGATCGAATGAAAAATAATTTTCATGTTCAAAATTAAAATGTTTAAATTTATTTTATTGATTAATTAATAAATAAAAAAAATGAAAAATTCAAATATATCTTTATGAAAATTTGTTTTGAGAACATTTTATCAAATAAACGAATACAGCAATAAAATAAGGAAAGGCAAATGAGCCGAATTGAAGCTTGTCACTTCCCGGATGTCTTCGAGTTTTCAATTAACAAATATCAAATAAAAAATGAAGCGTTTCAGTTAATTATGTAATAATACGTCTGTTTCAGTTGGTAAATTGATTCAACATTCTTGTGCTTTATTACAATCTATCCAAACGTATATTAATCTTATTCTCTAACACGAACGTACAATATCATAAACCAATTTTGGCCAAAGCAAACTTGAAAATTGTACCGCACATTTTGATATAACCACATTCTACCGTAAACGACCTTATTTTTGCACAATGAGAGAGATTAATTCTCACAATTAAACCATTTGATTTGCTATCCAGTCGCGCGCATAAATTAAGTTTTAGGCAAATTTCAGTTAGCGATTAGTAATATATACGATTATATTTACGAGTATATAGTCGTGTTTTGCTCTGCGATATGAATCTCGTTTAAGTTGTCTGTACAGCGTGCAGCGATGAAGCCCAAGCGTGTTATTTGCGGTATGGTACTTAAACTTTATGGTTTGTGGTTTTAGTGTTCGTGGGCAAAATGTTTGTGACGAAATATGAATAGAAAATTTATGCCATCGGTCGTCTTTATAGTTTTTTAATGTCGAAGCCTTTTTGATGTTTGAATAAGCGTGCTTTTTATTTTTGGAATTAATAAGATTATTAAATTAAGAAAAATTATTGCATTTACAATTGTTAATAAAATTTTATAACTTATAATTATTATTTAAATGAAAGGTGGGATAATGTTTATTGCATTTTATGAAAAATACTCGTTAAAAGATTATAATTCCACGTAATTATATAGCAATTTTAATAGAATCATTAAATACCAATTTAATATTATGCATCGGATAATTTTCGTTCGTTTAATAAACAATGCATATCATTTAAAAATTATTTAAATAAAAATATTACTTTAAAAAATGGATAGTATAACGAATATAATTGCAAAATATGATTTCAGATTGAATTTCATTACGATGCATTAAAATCATACAACTTGTTTTCTCTGCATTCGGATAGAAAGTTTGAAAAATTCTCAGGTCCATCGAGACGACAGCAACGCGATATCATTTGTCTCTGAGTGCGCGTGAAATTGAAATCGCGCATTACAAGCGAAAAGTCACCGATCGAAAGCTCGACGCACACGGGACTCTCTCTCTCTCTCTCTTTCTCTCCCTCTCTTTCTCTCTCTCGCTCACGACAATATAGACCAAAGGAACACCGACATCGAGAGAGCAAGTAGAGTGCACACGTAGATGGAGAGAAGGAGTGGGAGAGAGTAAAAACGACGAAGGAAGGAGGAGAGCAAAGACGAAGTCGGAAGGCCAGCGCGTATCTGCCGTCATTCCAGAGACGCTTGGCGCTCGAATTCGCTTCTTCTCTCCTCCCCATTACGCCGAGTGACACCCAGGCTAATATCCTTCTACTCCCTGTCATTCCAGGAGCGAGCGAGAGCTTCTATAACCTCGACTTATTCTCTCTTTCTCTTGGTCTCTTCTCGGGATGTTTTCGTGTGCGGCTAGTCGTCGCTCGCTTCTTCTTCTCTCCTCCTTCTCCTCCTCCTCTTCCTCGACTTCGTGCTCTGAAACGTTAAACGTGCTCGAGAGCAGGATGCAAGCGCGAGAATGCGCGCGAGAGACGTCCTCGACGTGCGGACCGTGTCGTGCAGTCGAGATGAATGGATCGCGAAATGATGCGAAATGGAGAACGGGACGCGAGTATGCGTTTGTATCTAGACAGAGAGAGAGAGAGAGAGAGAGAGGAAAAGAACCGTATTATCGATCTTTTCTTTTGATTGTTTGAAGGGTTCTCCGTCTCTTTCCTTCTCTAGTGTACACTGTTTCTTGTTTACGACAGACATATAGGAAAGAGAGCTCGATGGATGCTCGATGGAAAAGAGCCGGGTAATGGATTGGAAATCCAATGTCACGGGGAAAAGAGTTATTTGTGACAGAATTGTATTGTACAGCGGGTAATGGAATGCATATACGTCTGTGCGCCCGCACACTACAATCCGATACATTATTTTTTGTATTTCAAAAGCAATGTTCTTCTCTCTGTTTTGAAATAATTTATTTATATTACATCGATGTTCCCATTACTACTGGGTTATTGATGTGGCAGCATGAAAAATATGAAAACGAACGCTTTACATACAGCATTTTATCATTAATATAATGATATAATAACATAATAATGAAAAAAAATTGAATTATTTTAAACAAAAAAATATAAAAATTAGAATACGAATGAGTGTACGTAACGTTTTATTTAGTTGAAAGTTTCCTATATTGAATACGCGTTTTGCGGTGTATTATTTACTTTACAATATTTTTTTATTTATCAATAAAATTTTTAATTGGTACAATCATCAAAGTATCATTTATATAAGTATTTCGGTGAAATCATTTATAGCAAAAAAAAATTTGATTTCAGTAGAACAAATCGATTGTGGTCAGACAGAGTTGCGTATGTTCTTTTCATCAACATCATATCAAAATACTTTATAGCTATATGGAAATTAATTTTCAAATAAATTATGAATAACTATTTCGTTCTTTAAACGTGTAAAAATTAATTTTTTTTTCCCGCACTATTATTCATTATAGTAACGTTAAATAGTGCGTGAAACGAGAAGAAAATTTAAAACTTCTTTCGCCATACATAATCCAAATTATATTGTCAAAAACCATTAAACTAAATAAAAAAAAAAAATTTTAAATGTGGTAAACGAATTTTTAACCAGCGTCAAAAAAATCGTGCTATCATTTCTATTTTAAAATATCCCATGCTCTAACGTTTACAATGCAACCGATTGTTTATTAACGTCGCATTTACGGGCTTGTCAGCTTTTTCAGCCAATTATTAACTAATCTAATTTTCTCCCGGTAAAATTAGCGTATCAATTTTCTGGCTATTCAACCTATCTTTCGCTCTCTCTCTTTCTATCCAACTCTCTGTCTCTCTCCCGTTCTTCTCTTTCGAAGCTCACACGAACTTCTGTTGGCGTTTCGTGACGCGCGCAGCGCTCAAATGCTCTTTTGTTTGATCCTTGGCGCCCGAGAGCCTTTGATCCTTGTGCGAGCACTCGCGTTTTGCATTTTAATAACGTTTTGTGGGGTAAAGGCAGCCTCGAAACGAGTTTGGAACTGTCGTCTCTCTCTCCCCCCCCCTCTCTCTCTCTCTCTCTCTCTCTTTCGATAGCGCTGTTGGGCTAAAGAGAAAATGAGCTCGATGTATTAGGAAAAAATAATAGTATTATCGAGAGTGTGTGGATCGAATATACGATTAATTTATGCGCGCGTTATTGTTTCGGAGGTAATAAGTTATAATTAATTCGGCTGCTGAATGTTTCGGTCACTTGTATCAGTTTAGAAATACGATAGTGCCGCGTAAATTGATAAAAGGTTGGATGGCAGATTAATACTATATTAAGGGCGTTTTGTTTGTAATTTTATAATTACGTAAATCGTCGGCAAGTATTATCGTTTTCATGGAATATGTAGCTTCAAAGTATAATATTATTAAAATAATTATAATTATTAAACATATTGCATTTATTGTGATAAATTATCAAATGTAATTTAATTTAATGATTAACGATGAGCTTATTTACATTTTTGCAAAATAATTACGCGACTATTAATTAGATTAGAAAAAAATATCCGTTAAAATCACGCGAAATGTATCAATTATATTATTATATTTAACTTTAATAAATCATAATTTATAATTTTAAATAATCGTAAATTTTTCATAAACTGCAAAAAATTTTATTCACTGTACAACGAAAATAAACTTTCACACAAGCCACATTACATTTTCAAGGATGCATAAAAACTCTTTACCTATACAGCCATTAGCATTCATCCATAAAAAAAGAGAGAGAGCGAGAGACAAAGAGAGAGAACCAGTCGATCTTACAATAGAAGCGCATAAAATCCAGCCACTCACGCGTACACGCGCATGGACAACGACACGGACTCAATCAAAGCATCCGAATGAATGCACGCTCTCGCCATGGCCTTTTCCTGCTCGTTGATGCTTAAGCGAAGCTCCGCCTCCCCCGTCCATTTCCCCTCGTCCACAAAGCAGACGCGCGCGGACGAGTTGACTCGAAGAATGAAGCGCATAAATGGAGGTATGCGCGCAATAAAACGGAAAAAGCAATCCTGGAGTGAGAGAAATGGTCAAAAGAGAGACAGAGACAGAGTGAGAGAGAGAAGAGAGAGAGAGAGGGAGGGGAGAAAGAAAGTAAAAGAGCTAAAGAGAGTGAGAGAGAAAGAGAAGTCGGTACAGAGACGCAACGAAAGAGAAAGAGAGGCGTAAGCCGAATTTAATTGCGTACCGTTGGACGAGAGCGCGGCTGCTACTGCCACACGCGTGCGCACCTCTGAATAAAGACGCGGAGTCCGAAGCCGTATACCGCAGCGAAGGCCTCGCTTTTACCGTAATTACTTTATTTCCATATCGCGGGCTGCGCGTACGAAAAAGAAAAAAAAGGATAAATATATGCGCGCGAGAGTGCAAAAAAGAGAGAGAGAGAGAGAGAGAGAGAGAGAGTGACGTCTGAAAAGCAGCTTTCCGAGAGGAGTGAAAGGAATGAAAAAAAAGAGAAAGAGGAGTAAAAGAAGTGGTGAATGAGCAAAAAAAAAAAGAATAAAATGTGCTAGGGCAATAAAAAAAAGATAAATTGACGTATAAAATAAAGACGCACTCGTGCGAGAACTCGCGAGAAGGTTGTTGCGTGAGCTTCTCGTTTACGCAGTTTTCGACTTTGGGATGCCCAATTTCGATACGCGACGAGTGCGTAAACGAAACCCTACAACTCTCTCTTGAATGAAAAAAAAAAAAAAAAAAGAAAAAAAAGAAAAAAAAGCTGCGTGAGCGAAAAAGAGAAAGATATACAAGCCGAGCTATTTGAGCTGTGCACAAAGTGAGCGCGTAAATGGAAATGAACGAACGGCCTTTACAGGAAAATAGCTTTTCGAATTATTCGTACTAATGATGCTGGCCTCGTTGTATCATTAATGTATTGTTGCCGAGGACATTGGAAGAAGTTAGAATAAAAAGATAATTAAATATTGGGATTCTTTCTTTTTTTCTTTAATTCATTAATACTTTTTATTATACAATATAGATTCGCTACTGCTTTTGAGAAAATTACGGCTATTTGGATTTCGGATATTAAACTTACGTTTAATTTTTAATAATGTCGAACAATACGTACTCAATTGGACTTTAAAAATTCATTAATATCAGAATTTTCGAATAATATTCATTATTTGTTTTATCGAAAATATTTTGATTGCTAAAGCAATGAATTAATACATATATATTTTGGATAACGCGATAAAAATAATATATGTTTCGAGTAATGTTATTTTAAAATACTCGATTAATATTCTTTAAGCGATTGGAATAAAATCCGAAAACAACAGTTCTTTTAAAATTTTTATGCAAATCATTCGTTACGTTTTATTACATGCTATATCATATTTTCACATAGTATCAACGAAATTTATTCACGTGAAATTAAAAAGGTTTATAATTTACTTTCGAAATATTGCTACAAGTACATCCTCATGCAATCCAATTCAAAAAAAAAAAAAAAAAAAAAAAAAAAAAAAAAAAAAAACATCAAGTGATTTATTTCGCATAAAAAGCACCGACAATACCATATTCCTTGCGGAAAAAACAATCGGAAAGAAAAAATTAGCCTCTCCGGATAGCCTATTTATCTCATTTCTGCAATAAAAAGTCAAAAAAACAAAAAAAAAAAAAAAAAAAAAAAAAGGATGCCTAATTATACGCATTACGAATCGCGCTGAATGATAACTTATTTCTTCTCTTTTAAAAAAGCTCGCTCCCTCAGAGATACCCTTGCAATTGTGATTCGGTATCACAGAGGTACTACATATCCTCTTCTTCTAGGCCTCGTAACAATACATACAATCTCACCCATTCATTGGGTGAATTTTTACGCGCTTGCCTCGATGTAGGACGCGCGACGAGCAATGACGAATCTCTCATTTGGCTTTTTCTCCTTTCGTGGTCGTCGCGACTATATACGTATACATAGCCTCGTTGTTTGCGCCGCTCGTGCAATTTTAATACGCGAGCCGAAATACGGAAAATACGTGAGTCGCATAACTCGGTTGGATATCTTTCTCTCTTTCGCTTAGCGCAGCGGTGAGCGAGAAATAAAAAAGTGGGTCGAGTGCGCACGCGCGGTTTAGTAGGAGCGCGCTTTTTGATGCGTTAAAGAATGAATAAGAGAGAAAGAGAGAGAGAGAGAGAGAGAGAGAGAGAGAGAGAAAGAGAGAGTGAGAGAGAACAAGAAAAAGAAAGGCAGGAAGGGAGAGGGAGAGAGGAAGAGGAAGGTTTAAAGAGTCTCGAAGTGCGCGTGTCATCGCTTTTCCTCTTTTCTTCACACACGCGAGCGAAAGTGCGAGATGTTGCGTTCTTGTATTATTTATGTTAATAGGATGCTCGTGGAACTTTTCGACGATTGACAAGTGCCTTCATTTTTTAAGATAAATGCGCCATTTAAATTTTTATCGCTGTGTCTTCTATACTTTTAAAGAATCGCGCAAGTGTGCACTCGTCTGAATGATTTTTTTAAAGAATTCACCTTTCCGTTGAACCATTTATTTAGTTCAAGTCTACGTTTTTAAAAGCACCAGAAATATTAAAAGATAATAAAATTTAATTTAATTTAACGATTTATTAGCAATTCAATATCAATGCAATTTATAAACGTATAAATAATCAAGCTCTTTTTTTTTTGTTTCTTAATTTTTGAGGCTATCTTTTATGTTTTTCGAAAATAAACAAAATGAAATAAAGTCCATTATCGATTGGTAATTGGTGATTAATTTAATTCCTCGGAAAATAAAAATAAAAAACAAATTTTAATTTACGGTTTAAATTGTAAATAAACAAGTAACATTTCCTTTATTTTTATAAAAGAAAATTCAATAGACTAGTCAATATTTTTTAAATTAACATATCTATTGAAATTTTATCTGAAAATGTAACGTTTCAAAATTGAAATTAATCAAGAATATAAATTATAATTTAATTTTATTCAGTGGAAACAAATTCAATTTATTCAAAAGCTATTCAAAGGTTATAATTTAAAAGAAGTCTTTCACATATTTTCATAATTAAATTTTGAATCTCTATAAAGTTCTCATGTATTCATTTATATTTATATATAAAAAGGACGCTTTGAAATATTTTATTTTCGATTACACAAAGGTAAAATTTTATTTTCGAAATTGAAAGAAAAATGTAAATATTTTTTAAATGTATTTATTTTTTTTAATGCGCATTTTAGTTATTAATTTTTTAAATAATTCCTTTTTTAGTCTAAATTACTCAGTACCTTTTTATTAAAAACAAAAGCTCAAATATTCATCGTTTGATTTAATTTTGTTTAATTTTTGTCAACAATATACATTTAATAAATTTAACGTTAAATAAACAATAAAAACGTAAACGACATCGTAAAAGTGTAATGTGAAAAATTTAATTCTTCATTATCCAAACTCCGTCGTCGTTAAAGTCGTATATTCGTCGATGAAATCCCTTCCTCGTATTATCGTCCAATAGTTCCACACGCCGTCGTTACAATAAACAAAATATCATCAAACCCCGCTCGTATAAACACACCGAATTACCAATCTTAGTATTATATATATACGTCTCAGTCTTCGCAACGAGCATCTAAAGCCATCTTCCTAAAGTTTTAAGCGGAACGCATAAAGAGTAGTAATAGCTGGGGAACGCAGCGATTTACTTTTCTCGAGCGATCTACTTAACGCTCGAGACGAATAAACCACTCCTTTCTTCGCTCCCTTTTCTTGTTCTCAAATCCCTTCTCTTTTTTTACCTTCACCGTTTCATTCAACATTCTGCCGGCTCCGGCGACAAAGAGAAAGAGCGAGGGGAACAGGAGAGTGACAAAAGAGGAGAAGGAGTCGACGGGACAGGTATTAAAGAAACACACGGAAGGAATGGCGGCGCATCGACCTTAAGACCGTCGCCGCTGCGCGTGCTTTCGACGGATATATCCGCGTGCACATCGAGCCACTTACATATGTCCAGGGCGGAATCGATCGATCGACCGGCGCGGGAAGAGGAAGAAGAGAAACTGCCGGATTCGTATTCCGCGAAAGCGAGAGCGGCTACGACGATCGTGAAATCCATTTAGCGCTCCCTTTTTGCTCGTTGGAAGGGAGGGAGAGGGGGGGGGGCTAACACCGTGGTACGCGATCGGCTTCTGAAAGCGATTTACTTTTCGTCTCAATCTAACGAGATTATTTGATCGACTTTATCTTAACTTTGCTTTCTTTTTTAGTTTTTGTAGAAAATTATACCTCACTGGCTGATACCTATTTTCTTGTGTTTTATTACACTTACGGCCATACCGCGATTAAGCTGTCACTTACCTTTCGCATTAAATTTTAAAATTCCAAGCTTGTTAAATATTGTATATAAAGGGCAATTCATTGATTCGAAGATATGGTACAGTCGTTTAAAATTAACGAAGTACTTGGCTTATACCTCTATACTCGATTTAGGGTCATCGAGTAGTTGTTAATTTTTTATTTTATCGTCGTGTTTTCCAACCCGTAATCGTCTTATAAAATTATTATCAAGGGCAAACTGAATGAAGTATGAATGAGTTTGTCTGACCAAACGTTGGTTTTGCTACTTAATTTTTCAATGTAATATTAAATTGCGTAAATTTTATATCGTTACATTTGAAACGAGATTATTACAATTTTTATGAAAATATTTAAGATTTTGAGTTTAATGTATCTATCTAGATACATTTAGAAATTAAAGACCGAGCCGCATAAATTTTATGCTAAATATACGAGTATCTGCATGCATTTTCATTAAAGTTATAAAATATTTGAAATAAGAGATACGAAAGAAAAAATTAATTCACAAAATCGTCGACGAAACTAATAATATCGTCGGCAAATAATCTTATTTCAATTCGAAGCAAATAAAACAGATTCAATTGGAAAACAAGAGTAAAAGCTGCTGAAGCAAACGGTTACTTGTTACGATTATGATAATACTGCATTAGCATTCCTTCAGTCTCAGAAGCGCGCCGACAGAAAAGTCGAGGAGATAAAAGGAATGGGAGAACGAATATAACTGTAGATAAAAAGAAAGAGAAAAAAAGATAGAGAGAGAGAGAGAGCGAGAAAACAAAGCCGCCGATACTTGGCAAATTTTACAGAAATTGGGCTCGAGAGGTTCGCGTAATGCCTTCGTTTCCTTCTTCTCGTTTCTTATTCTCCGTTTTCGTTTACTTTTTTTTTCACTTTCATCTCTCTTTTATTTTTTCCTCTTTCTTAACTAACGGCCAATTTCAGCGAGGAATCCGAGCAGCTAGTAACGAAACGCGCGAGCGCATGAGGCACGAGGTCCTCTTAAAACTTTTATGGACGCTTTACCTTCGACTTTTTGCGATTGCATAGGAAAAGAAAGAGAGAGAGATAGAGAGAGAGAGAGAGAGAAAGAGAGAGAGAGCAAATGAGATTGTGAGTGTATATGTAAAAAACGAAAAAAGCTAATAATAAAAAGAACAAAAGAAAAAAAGTAATATAAAGCCGAAGAGTTTTTAGATTATGAACTTGGCAGTGCGTTCATTTTTTAAAAATTTTCTTACTCGTACTATTGGAAAAATTTAAAAAAAGCGTTGAAAAGTTCAAATAAGTTAGTACTTTTAAAAAGAGTTTAGTTAACACGATTTATATTTGCTGCTTACGTTGAAAGGAATTTTCACAAACATTTTTATATTATTAGGCTTTTTTATACGTAAAATCTTGGAATTTATTTATAATTTTTATAAAAATTTCGTTTCGTTTCGTTTTTTTTTTTTTTTTTTTTTTCGAAACGTGTTTAAGTTTATTTAAATGAATACTATTTTAGAAAACATTTATGCTTTTTCGTAATTCTCAAGATTTAAAATTTTATTGACTTATAAATTTCTCCATTCATACTTTTGAAAAATGCATTTTTTCATTCATTTATATTCTCACATCTTAAATATTTAAAATTTTTGTAATTCTTTAAAACAGTAAAAAATTTTACGTTATAAAATGAATAATTTAAATGAAGTTGTTTAAGAATTGTCAATATCAAATATTCGTATTAAACATTTTAAACCAATACTTCAATTTAAATAGAGACACATTAATGTTTGATATTGAAATTAAATATCAGTATTATTTTTCTTATTTGCATACATTTTGGATGTTGTAAGTTGATATTTTTGAAAAACAGATTTTAATTTGATTTATAAATGAATTCTTTTATTTATTTTTTAATTACAGATTTTCAAAGTGACATGATTTTTACCCTTTATGATTAAATTTATAAATAATAATCGTTTAGGGTAGGCAGTAAATTTCAATTTGGACAAAAATTTCTGTTAAAGAAAAAACAATTTAGATAAGCTCCGGTTCTTCCTTTCTCTTTTTTTTTCTATCAACTGTAAATTCACTTAACTGTTCTGCGCACGATGCCGCAATGCACTGGTATAAAAGAGTGAACTCTGTCATAACGAACTAAGCTCATCGAGAGAATAACTCTTCTCGCGTTACTCAGGAAGCTGTTTAAAATCATAGAACTACCAAACTAAACTCGCCTCTGACTAATGAAATTCAATGATGCCTCTACAAATTATATCGGTTTTCCGTTGCGACCTTACTCTGTATCATAATCGTCAGAATTTGAAATTGTCTCGTTCTTCCTCGAACGTCACCTGTGAAAGATAATATAAAGAAAAGAAAGAATTACAGACTGTGCATAAAAAGAAAAACGAAATTTTATTAAGTCGTTAAGACTTTTATCGCTTATATATACGGGAAGACGAAGAGTAAAGACCCGCAGCGCTACGGGTCGAATAAAGCTGTGGCACAGGCAAGCGCGACAAACGCAAGGGATAGTTTCGCGCCTGCAGGAAAGGCTCCAAACTCCATTTCTAAATGGACGATTGGATTTATTGGGATGGTTAGGTCGAACGAAGACAAATTGTTCGTCGCTTTCAGGCCGATCGATTCGTCCGCGCGTTTAATCCCCACGCGTTCTACTGCGCGCTACTTTCTCTTTTCTCGCGTCGCATCGAGAGAGAGAGAGAGAGAGAGAGAGAGAGAGAGAGAACGAGAAAGACGTTCAAAGAGAAAAACAGAGAGACATGGCTCGATTAAGTTAAAACGAGTAAGAATAAAAAAACAAGAAAATAAAGAGAAGCTACATCGGACAAAAACAAATGTCGACTGTGTTTCGATGGAACGAGAGGAAAGCGCAAAAAAGTTTCACGCGCAGCCTCTTTTCTCTCATTCTTTCTCTATCTCTCTTTTCCTGTGCTTCTACTCTATATCGATGCGCGCGCGTTATTTCGAGCCGCAAATGCAAAGGGAGAAAGAGAAGCACTAGGAATACGAACGAGGGAAGGGAAGATTAAATTTGTCTGACTGAGACTTATGTTTCTACCGAATTGATTAAAGGTTTAGTACATGAGCTAATTTACTTTAATTGAGATGAGAAGCTTTCACGATCTTCTTAAATATTTACATTTTCTTCTTCGTTTTTTAACTTTTATAAGTTCTAATTCTTGATATTTGAAACAAAAATTTTTCAAAATTGATACCACAAAAAAATCAACTCTATCTAACGTTCAAGTAACTCTATTTAATTTTAAATGTACCTAAAACATCAATTTCAACGATGAAAATAAATACTTTTCATTACAAATCTCTTCGTAAATTCTTCGATTTCGCAAATTGAAATTCCTTCAAATTTATCGTTTACAAATGTTCGAGAGTTCGCCGTTTCACTATTAGTCCAATGAATAGAAAAACTAGGTGGCTTATCTAGACTAAGAGTCTTGCTAGTACATTCATCATGGGTTAGCGCGGAAGTCCGTAATTTTTTCACTTTTATTTGGAAATAAAAAAAAGTAAAGAGAACAAATAAAAGCAATTTCAATTTTAAAGATTTTTTCAAGTACTCTTATAAACTTTCTGCGGGTAGTTAAAAGATTTCTCATAGCCGAACAAAATTTATTTAACGTTGTTTCATTTCGACTTCTCTTTCCTCATGGTTCGTTATATTCATTTACAGTATGCATTTCATTTAATCAGTTGTATAAGGTGAGTATATTTTCTTTAAATGTAATAAATTATGTAGAGTTTAAACAACGCTAGCGGCTATTATATTCCATTAAGTATTAATTATTCAACGATGCAGAGATTCAGCAAACAAAGGACCATCGGTTGCGCGCTGCCATTCTTTCGACGGTTTTCCAAGTCTTATTGTAATCTCATTAAAAGAATCAACGAATCAATTCCGAGAATTCGCCGAATCGGCTCCCTCTTGCTTTTATCGACTGCGAGCCGTCGCGAGAATAGCGACGTTGGACAGCGGAGTACGGTTCCGTACAGAGTTCGACAGAATTCGTCGCTAGCCGCACTTTTCTTTTACAAACATGTGTGCGCAAAGGGAATGACAAACGTAAAGAAAAAAGGAGGCAAAGGAAGTGAGATCGAACGAAGGATTTTCTCGAGCGCGAAATTGTCGTAATGTAAGACGCGCAAGTACGGCGCAACAGTTTAAAATTGCACGAACGAGAAAGAGAAAATAAAGAATTGAAAAAGAAATGGAAAAAGCGTACGGGCGCATAGGTGTACGGATAACTGACGCAACTGTGGCTGCAGCTGACGGAGGAGATCTCATTTTGTAAGGTCGCACCCGGAAATTATGCACTTTGCGTTTTGTGCCGAGTCGCTAACCCTTCAACGTATGCTCGCACGTAATGGTTGAAAGGGGCTTGCTTCTGTTCTCTGTCTCTTCGTTTTCATATTTAATTGGATGCGGAATGGAAAGGTGGGAAAAAATCTGATGGACGAGTAATGCTCGTCAAATGGCTCGATGTCTCCTTTTCAATTTTATTCATAAGCAAATGTATAATTAATTATGCTCGTTTAATTTGATTATAATTTTGAATTTTCAGAATAATTTTGTTTACAATTTTCTTTTGATATCGTCGTTCTATTATTCTTTCCATCAGAGAGATGATAATTTTTTACTTTTTCATCAAAGTTCTTTTCATCGCAGAAATCGAAGCCCAAAAAATACGGGATATACATATAATTCGTAGTAGGTAAAGTAATTTTCCATTCTCCTGATGCAAAATGAGTCCCAACGCAGTTGGCAGTTTCACGGACCTTCTCCTCTTTAAGTAGCTCACATAACTTTTAATTTTCGTGACTTTTGACGAACGGGCTCTTGCAAATGAAAAATTATTACGGTACATGTGTTTCCTTTTTCAATGACAAATTTTCACGTTCGTTTATTGAGTAAAGAACATAGAAATTGATAAAACGTATATTATGCGATACTTTTATTGAATAAATAACCACTTGAAACACTATTATTATTAATGTAAATAAAAAGATATAATATTGAATTCGATAGTTTGTATCACAAATAATTTATATTTTAATCATGGGCACAAGCTTATGCTTAAAAATTAATTAAATCGAATAAAATTCTCACTTAAGAAGGATGTCGCCTCACTTTTAAAACACAATATTTGTGCTTATTTGATATTAAAAAGCTTCGTACTATTATTAAACCGAATTGATGATTGTTTTATGTAGCCAAGAGTCGCAGCTTACACAAAAAAAAAAAAAAAATATTATTATGAAAGAAAAAAAAATTAACTGTCACTCAATAATGAAAGCACTCAAAATAATGACAGCGAATTTCATTCGTTATTACTATAAGAAGAAATCGTCGTTGTCATTATTATTATGTAAAACCAGACGGAACAAGAAGTGAAAAATGTAGGAAGGAGCGAGAGAAAGAGAGAGATAGAGAGAAAGAGAGAGGGGAGAAAGAAGAAACAGTCTCTTCAAGTGAGCATTCGAAACAAATTGTTTTGATGTCCCGACGGCAAAGATTCCCAGACACCGGGCCTGAGGTTTATAAGCGGATTACCAGAGTACGATTACGAGTGGCAAAGGGCTTGAAAAGAAAGCGCGGAAAACAACCTCGACGACGACAACGACCTTTATTTTTCTTTTTTATCGTTGTTTTTTCTCCTTCTCTCTTCCTCTCTCTTACATAAACAGCGGTCGCGACGTAAAGAATGCAAAAAAAAAAAATAACAAAGGAGAAAAGACGGCGGAAAGCAGCAGAATATAACGAAAAAATAAAAGAAAGAGAGAAAAATAAATAAATAAAAACGGAGATATACAACGAATTACTTACTCTCTTTGTGGGCTTGGGGACGCGGAAGAAATTGCTCAGCGGCATCTCGAGCGTTATTAATTAAATGACGTCGCGGTGCAACGCGTCGCTCTCTTACATATGTATATGAGCGAAGGTATTCGCACACAGCCGCGGGTCGTAACGCGTGTACACACACGCGAGAGCGCGCGAGACGCGTCCCATGGTATTTGAACGCTACACCGCGAGAACTCCCGTGGTACACGCGTGTGCACCTATAGAGATATATAAAATATTCGCGCTCCGCGGCTTATTTTCTCTCCGCAAAGGAAAACCGACCCACGTTTTTTTCGTCTGCTTCTTCTATTTCTTCGTCTTCTTCTTCTACTTCTTCTTCTTCTTCTTTCCCAGCTGTTTGGGTGAAGCCCCGTGGGTTATCCGTGCAGCAGCTTCGCTATCTCCCGCGCGGTATCACTGCATCTTTTTTCTTGCGGGCGGTTCTGGGACGCGCCAGGCGTATTATAAATCTCTTCGTCTTCTCGGCGCTCCTGTTTTCTTCCCTCTCGCTCGGTGTGTCTATTTCTTCCTCTTTCCGCGTATTCCACTTGCCTTTCTATGAATTTTTTACCGCCTCCTCCCTCTCTCTCTCTCTCTCTTTATGTCTCTCTTACTCTCGCTTACTTTTTTCAGTCGGCACGGCGTTGCTTTTCTTCTGCTTTTCCAGACATTTCGGAGAGTTGGCGAAGCAGTCGGTCCATCGAGGCCGTACAGTTCTTGGTGAAAATCGCGCGCGGAAATGGGATCACTTTGCATGAAAAATGCGTCTTCTAACTCTCTGCATACGAATATACGAATCTTTGTAGGTGTACGCGTATACACGCGCGCGCGAGAGTTCGCGAACTCGAAAATATGTAGGCATCAGGCACTTTTATGTGTTCGAGCCGTTAAATTTTATTTTTTTTTATTTTTTTTTTTTTATTTATTTTTTTTTTTTCATAAAACGCTCGAGATGTTGTTGATACTCCAAGTTTAGGTTTCTCAACGATCCGAGGAAATTCTAGAATTTATCGCGTTATGGAAATAATGGAATTTGTTCTCTGCTTTTGAAGTACTTCAACAATTTTAATGTTATGAAAAGCCTTCGTTTTTTGTACTCATGCATCTTTACATGTATTGCAAATAAATATATAAAATTTGCATATTTGGTAGTTTCAATTAATTTATTTATACTAGTTTTAAAAATTTATCTACGGGTAAAGTTTAAATAGATAAACCTTTTAGTTGGAAATTAATAAAAACAAAGTTAAAAATAGTTTTAAACATTATAATTATTACGCAATAAAAAAATGATTAAAAACTTGCGCGTTTTACTAAATGGTAGGTTTAATTGGACGTGATTTGAAAAAAAAAAAAAAAATTTAACTCTTTAAATTTTTAAATATCTATTTATGTATATTATACGATGAATAAGTTCACAACGATTACTTTCTTCGTTTTTCAACTTTTATTCTCTAGAAAATTTTTAAAATACTATATTAATTATATCGATTATCATTTATAAAAATTAATTTAAGAAAGTAAATAAAAACTGACATTAGCCATGGATCAAAAAATTGCAAGCTTTTGAAGTTCCTTTAAATATAAAGAAAGCTCAAAGTACACTTTTGCCTTCGACTGTACACAACCGATGCATTACCAAGGTATACCAAGCATGGTATACAAAGAAAGCATCACGCGCGATTCTTTCTTTCGGTATCTCCCGCTCTCTGCGTTCTCTATTCACGGCGTCGCCATCCTTTCCTCTCTCCCTTCTTCTTCTTTTCCTCCTCCATTTTCTCTCGCCTCTTTGAATCATCGTGAGCCTTTAGAGTGGCTAAAGTAGGCACCCAAACGTGAGAGAAGGACAGAGAAAGAGAGAGAAAGAGAGAGAAAGATAGCTCATCTCTTACTGTACACGAAAACTCGGCAGCTTCTTCCGCTTTTTAAGCATCGCGACGGACTCACGCGCACGCAACTATATCAGGTTAATTTCCAACTTGGAACCGTTGCGTCCTTTGGCTCGTCTCTTTCTCGTTTTCTCGAAAGTTTTCGGGTGAGAATCGCATGAAAAGAGGCTACGCGCGGCAATCTGCAGGTATTCGTTAAAGTGTTGAGAAAGAGAGAAGTTCTGGCTTTATGTGTATATGTATACGTGTACACGACGGTAGTATTTTATGAATTTTAATGAGTGCGTCTTGTTAAAGAGTCTCGATGTATATAAGTGTTACATAGAAAAAAACAAGGCGAAAAGATGTTGAAAGGAAAGAAAGAAAGAGAAAGACGCGAGGGTTTGCCTTTTCAATCACCGTGACGGCCATTCCTAATGGATTTTATTCAGAAAAAAAGAGCAAGAGAGAAAGAGAGAGAGAGAGCGTAACGATAAGAAAAGCCGTTTACAACGGCACTGACTTTGTAAAGCTCCCTTTCTCAATGGCGAGTTAATTTAAATGCCAAATCGAAAATTTGATTATAGTCTTTAAGAAAGCGAATGAGAGATTCTTGCGTCGTATTTTAGATTCGCGCGCGCGTGTAATTCGACAACAACGCTCTTCTCGATGGAAACGAGCTAAGTCATTCTCTTTGTGCGAATGAATTTATCTCGCAAATATTGTTTGCCTCGCGATATGTATTATTCGTATTTTTGTTTTGTATCCGTATCCTTGTAATGATAATTCGTTTTAAATTTCGTTATTTAATATTGTACTTTAATTAAGTTAGCCGCAGACGACGCGTAACTAGAAAGCTGCAATTTTCTGCAAACACTCAAACTAAAGTTACTTTTTAAAACGAAATCGTTCTGTAACAAGAGTCTGAAAACTGTATTAAAAAAAAAAAGAAGAAAATCGCTCATTTTAAATTTCGCAGACTTATCCACCTATCCTTCTTTCATTCTAACAAAATTTCACGATGAAAGAGAAAAAAAAAGAGAGAGGAAATATTCGTAAGAAAGGCTCTTGAATTTTACGCATCGTCGGCTATCAACGCCGGACATAATTTTCTCTTTCTGGCTTCCGTCGGCCAATGAACGGTCAACTTTTCCTCTTTTTCAGCTTTCAAGCTTGCTGAAAGGAAAAACAACGTAATCTAACGTGTGCGCTCTCTCTCTCTCTCTCATTCGTGATGGAGAAAAAGAGAGAAAAAGGTGATAGAGAGAAAGAGAGAGAGAGAGAGAAAAGTAAAAGAGACTACTACAAACGGGCCAAAAGTCTCAGCACTAAAAACTTGAGAACTTATGGGGCAAGCGGAAGCTGAAGAACAAAACTTTACTCGTGTCCGCGCTCGATTATGAATTTGTTTTGAGAGAATCGTCGATATAATTTTAAAGTTTGCTATGTTACCAGAATTTCAAAGTGGAAATTTATTGGTTTTTATATAGATATTTTTTCTTTTTCTTGTTCTTCTTCTTAAAGCGGGAATAATCTAGGCCGAGTTGAAAGTTTTTTAAGGCAATTATTATCGTCGTATTTTATTTTCTCTTTCGACATTTATATAAGATTATCGCGCTGCTCCAAACTTTTATTCTAAATTTAATTCAAACAAATACTTTTTTTTTACTTTCACGCGCAACTTTACCCATTTAATTATAGAATTCCCTTTAATTATAATTCTACGAGTTATTTTGAAATAAATATTACTATAAATAGAAAAAAACTTTCTTGTAATGCATAATAGAATCACTCGTGAGCTTTTATAAAATAAAGTTAGTTCAACAAAAGTGTTTAATTTGGTTATCTTAACTAAAGCAGGGATGTATAGGAATGAAAATCGATGAGCGCTTTCACAAAGGCAAAATTCATTCGATATAACGCAATTGTAAAATTACCCAATGAAGAATCAGCGTAACGCATGACCGTTAAGCTAATAACGAACTGGTTTTGGTGTCAATTACGTTAATCCCGATGGACGTCAAATTAATAACAACGTCCAATTGACGCTTGTTCAATTTTTGTATTTCACTTCTCTCTCTCTCTCTCTCTCTCTCTCTCTCGATATACACATAAATGCTGTTCGAAGTATCTAACACTCGCGGGTTTCAATATTTCAATTCCAGCTTTTCTCTCTCTCTCTCTCTCTCTCTCTCTCTCTCGCTACTTCTTCATATCTCGTTTCCTCACTCGGGCTCTTTCCATCTAGCGACAATTTCGACGTTTCACGATTGTTACACGTAAAATTGAGAGGCTCGCCGAGAGATAGATCGCGCTCTACGCGAAATTGAAACTGTCCGAGAACGGCACTTGATTAACGAACCTTTATCTTTTCATCAGCAGATGCTTTGAATTGTTTGAATTTTTTAAATTCTCTTGCATAGCATTTAAATTAACCATTGATATAAAGCATCCGTTCTCGCATTGAAAATAATTAATTTATGAGCTAAATATGCCTGTATTGAAAATTAAATACAATTAAAATAAAAGCTTTGCTTTTGGGATATTTCAATTATTCTGTAATTTGCGTTTTGTTTACAAAATTATTCTTTTGTACAATAAATTTTTTAATTTACTGTTTTATCTATATTTAAACTGATAAATTTCTCTCTTTAATTTTATAATTTTTATTTGTTAAACATTTTATTAAAATTTTATTTAATTTACGGCTTAATTAATTAATGTATAGCTTTTATAGTGTGAATAAAAGTATTTATTAACGTTTAATTTTATTTTATTCCGAATAAAAACTCATTTTCGTTGAAAAAAATTTTAATGGAATTCTTCAAAGTAAGTTTGCTACCGTAGAACAAATTGAAATGTTTTCAAGTCTTGAAAGAAAATAGATTATATAAAATGTTATATAATAATTTGATGAAATAATTGGCAAAAAAATTTTTATTAAATTAAAAATTTGAAATATTTTTATTAAAAATTTGTAGATTATTATTAGTAATTTATTTTTAAAAGCTTTAAATTAAAAATTTTATTTTTTCTTTTGTATTAAATCAAGTATTTAAAGTCCACCGGTCATATCATACTAGTAATGCTGAAATAAATAAAGGTAAAATAATTTTGAAAAGTTGCTTTCGCCATTGTAAAATCTCATAGCTTTGTAAAAACAATTACAACGATTATAAATTTATTATTATCAACAGAAAAGACGGTATTTTAATAAAATATATTATTCTATTTATACCTTTTTTATTCAATTATAATCTCGAACGACTTAATTTTCAAACCTTCAGCCATATTAAATAAAAAAAAAAAAAAAATCTTCACAAAGATTATTAAAGATCGAGGCATCAAAGATTCCCGCATGAAACGGAGTAGAAAAACGAAACAAAAAGCGTACGTCATTCTATTGGCGCGAAGCGCGAGCATACGTAGATATGTATGTATATATATATATATATATATATATATATATATATATATATATCTCATATATACATATATATATATCTCATATATACATATATGAGATATATATCGTTCGTACTCGCTAAAAGCACTCGGCCTTTTTTCATCTCTTATCGTTCTCCCATATGTATGTATATATATAGTATACGTCTGTACAAGAGGCGGTGCAAAAGAAGAAAAAGCGTCAAACAAGAGTGGCAGAGGGAATGAGAGAGTGGTCCAATTCCCACATAGGTAGACGTGATTCTCCAGTCATTGCTACCAGAGGGCTGGATGATACCAAAACTTGGCTACGGAGACGATTGAAAAATTCGCGATTCGTTCGTGGCTTTATGCGTATACTTATATACGGATATGGCGCTAGTCGGTACTCGCTCATGTCGCCGTTGTACACAGCCATCCACTTCCGATTTGATAAATAACCTATCTATTTCTCTCTTCTTTGCATATATATATATACCATATATATATATATATGCATGTGTGTATATTTCTCTTTCTATTTCGTCTGCCCGTTGCCTTCGCTCTAACTCTCTTTTTATCTAATTTTTTCTTCCTTCGTCCTTTTTCTCTCTCTCTTGTCTTTTAATCGACTTTTTAGCAATCGTTAAGACTTTAATTTCGATATTCATTACACACTCGGGGCTTTGGTTATTCGAACTGAATTTTTAAAGAATTTTTATATTATATAGAATTTTGAATTCCCTTTAGCTCAACTGTATAATTTTTTTTTTATTAACGTAATTAGCAATTTTGAACATTGAGTTTTGTGACTTTTTGTAAATAAATTGGCATCTGTGTTTGCATGAACTTTAAAAAGTTTTTATAAAGGAAAAAAATATGTTTTACTAAACAACAATTTAATTGAATTTTCAAATGGGCAAATTTTAAAAGAAATTTAATTAAAATTTTCTAAATTTGTTTTTTTACATAATTTTCTATATCGCGGGCAGAATTGCATATTTTTAAACTAGAATAGCATTTTTCTTTGATTCTCGATAAAATTTTCGGAATTTATATTTAAATCGTAAATAAAAACTCGCTCGCTCTTTCATTGTTTTCCCTCGTTTCCTAGCAAAAACAAATTTATACAAACGAAAAAGTAAATTGTAAAGTAATTTGTTGACCGTGTAATTACGTGTTTTGAAAAAGAACACACACGTACACGTATGTATCTTTTAGGAAAATGATTATAAAACTACAGGGGAAAAATGTTCAACGATAGAAGTAACTTATACAAACTATGTTCGTTGTATGATTACGCACTAACGATGATCGAAAATCTACGGTAGAGAAAATGAAATAAACGTTAGAGAATAAAGCAAAGTCGTTACAAAGAGAAATGGAAAGAGAAAAAAAACTCCCAGAGTAAGAAGAAAAGGCTCGCGTTAATTTCGTCTGCTCCTTTGTCGGAAGGATTTTCACGCCATGAGCGAGTGGATTAAACGAATTGGATGTGAATATATAGAAATATACAGTTGTATATAGTATTTCTGCGACCGACGCAAAAAAGTAAACTCCGCGTAACCTCATCAGTGGTCAATGAGAAAAGTCGAGAATCTACGGATGCGAGGGAAAATAAAGAAATCAAAAGTTAAAAAAGATGGTATTTTTGTCGATTTTTTTTCTTCTCTTTTCTGATTAATTTTTGATTGAAAATATTGTTGGACTTTAAAATTTAATTGATGTAAAATTAAAATTTCAAGATGTGATACGCCACAAATTAAATAAGAATTTTTACTTACATGTCGAATAAAGTAAATTGTGCTAATTTCGTTAAATCATAAATCGAATAGCAATCCATTTCTTATTTTGTATAATAATAAACTTTTACGATATTACAGCATCAAATTTAAGGTCAATTTATTATTTTCTTAAAAAATATTATAAATTTAAGAGCCAGTTATTCTTATGCATAAAAATCGTTTTATCAATAAAACTAAAGTTTATTATTGGACAAGAGTATTTCATTTTAAATGGTAACTTTGTCTGAATACGCATTGTTTTTTACATTTTTTATATTTGCAGAACAAAAAAATTAAAAAAAATTCTACTTTTCATTTACAAGCATAGTAAAAGAGTACTATAAACTTCTATTCTATATAGAACTTCTAAGAGTACTATATACTTCTATTTTACTATAAAAGAGTAAAATAGAATTACAAGCGTACATATAAATTATACAGATAAATTCTTTAAGCTTATAACTTTACCTGCAGTTAAAACATTTTATCGTAAATTTTCACATTACGGCATAATAAGCTCGCAATTTTTTTTTTTCAATTTACTTAAACGTAAAATAAGCCAATTAATATAAATAAGGAAATTTAATCTGTTATTTTGTGAATAATGCATAGGAATTGATAAAATAATTTAATTCTGTAGTTAAATAATTGATTATTTGTTTATATTTTGTTCAAATAAGAATGCATCATCGAATTTTAACAATCTAGGAAATTACAAAATTATATTTAAAAATAACAAAATTCAAAATTAACTGTATTGAAAGATTGTGTAATATTAGTGTTATATTTTTATTTATACATGCTGTATATTGAAAATTTAGTTTTGTTATTTCATTTATTTATAGCATATTGTATTCGTGTATTAATTAAAAAAAACTTAAAATATGTAAGTAAACAAATATTCATTTTCACGTAGAAAAACATAAATAAGAAAAACTGTCAACGTTTCGGTACTCGATATTAAATCGTTTTACTCACGGAGGGCTGATGCAATAAACGCACAAGCGCGCATACCTTTGGGGGCGCGCGTATGTGCTCGGAAGCAAGCGATCGAAAAGCCGAGCGAGCGAGTAACGGGGAAGCGACGATCCGAGCCATGGAGCACTTTGACGTTGCGGTGAGCGCGCAACGCTGCTGCCGGCTTTAGCCGCTCTTGCCGAAAATGGTCACTCGTGATTTCAGCGGTGTAGTTAGGATATGAAAGAGGTGGAGAACGGGAGAGGCGAAGGGGGGTGGAGGAGAGGAAACGGGCGAGAGAGAGAGAGAGAGAGAGAGAATGGGTTACGATAGAGCACGCTTCCGGATAGGGTTTACAACTTTCGCTCGGTTTTATGAACCAACGAATCAGAAAAAGCGAATTCCTGGCCGAGCTACCGGCGGGTGCGAGAGCTCGAGTTTCGACGGGCAGCTTTTGGCTTGTGACAGGGGCCGCCCCCAAAGCAGCCCTTTGTGCAAGGCTTGGCCACTTGTCGCCGCTGGCATTAGCTCCGTGACAATCCATCCTCTCGCTCGCTCTTCAAACTGAAACAGAAAGAGAGAGAGGGAGAGGGTATTTTCAGTTTACGCGTGGGAGAAGTTACACCTCGCCCTCCCCCCGCCCCTCCTCGGCCCCCACTGTTTATATGACCGATAAATTTTCGACGCGCCGACAAAGGGAGCATGGAAGGACATATCTAACGGGTTTTGAAGTTTAAAAGAGGCGCGGACGCTCAACTTGTTGCACCTTGGTGAGAAAGAGCGGGAAGGAGCGAGACATGATTTCAATAGCCTTCTCGTTATTATGCAGTTGCTTTAGGTAAAGCGTCTAGTTACTTGATGCAAAGTTTATTTGGATCATGAACTTTTGATCATTGCGAGGCATCCAAAGGTAAATTTACCGAATTAAATTTAAATTGCAAGTACAATATAATTGGAATATCAGATATTTTATCAAATTTGTCAAATAATTGCATTTGTTTAACGGTTAAGTCGAGATATTTTATTAAAGTAAATTTTCAAAGTTATTATGCATGAGAACCCACCACTTTATACATGAATAAGATATTTAAAATTTTAATAAAATAAATATTAACTGAACAAAAATATCGAAAATTGTGACGATCGATCGCCTTAAAGCTTGTAAGTTACCACTGTTTCACAGGGGTAAAGAAGAATCGTAACAAGAACCGTTCGAAGCTTAACCTATTAGGAATGTAAATCGAGGAAACAACCGTATCCGTACGCATCCGTGCATAAACAAATAACTCCATTTATATTCCCATCGGGGAATCGAGCGCTCGCTCGCTTTATAACGTTTGAGCCCGAAAATTCCTGGAGCTCGCGCTCGGAACAACCAGCGCCGGCTTCATTGTAAATGCGTATAAATACATCGTATGCGTATATATGTATCTACGAATGCAGATGTATATATGTATACGTAGACAAAGCAAAGCGCAACTCGGGGATTCGCTTCGGCGGGCATTAATTCTCGCGCGTCGATTTGAAACGTAAGCGGCCGCGCTCGCGGATTTTACTTCCTAATCGCATTTGCCTCGCCACCTACTAACGTACACACACACACACACGCGCGCGCGATGCTTATATACGCGAGTATAAATACGTATAGGTACTCCACTGGTTCTCTTTCCTCTCGGCCATTGTTCGCGGGTGTACCTAGAGCCCTTAACGTTATACAGCTGAAGTTGGATTTCTACCGGCGGCGTTGCAACTGCTTCGATACACGGCTACTTGGCCGGGCGAGTGCGCGTAATTCGCTTGCTCGCAGCGGCCTCGTTACACACCGGAATGCAGCTGGCCGTGCTCGAGCGAGCGAGCAAGCGCGCGCTTATACGGAGAGCCGCAATCCGCGCGCCCCGAGCTCAAAGCCAAATTTCTCGCTGCTTTGCTTCTATTTCCACTAGTTTTACCTCATCCAGGGCTCGAGTTTCTTCCCTTTACCCTTTTCTCTGTTACCTAGCCATTGTTTTAAACTTGACGCTTTTTTATTTACACGTTGATGGCTAATTGAAAGCAATTATTGTTCCGCTTTGTTCACCGCACTCGCGCGAGTAGAGAATTCATTGATTGTAAACGAGATTATTTTTTTAATTTAACCAATCTTTGGCCATGAGAAGGGATTGTATTGTATTAGTGAGAAATCTATGAGCAGAAATTTTTAATAAAAAAAAAAAAAAAAAAAAAAAAACTAATTTTTAATAAAACTGCTACAAAATGCATTACAAAAATAATGTTTAAAGGCATGTTTTAAATGAAACATGCGTTTATTTTTAAATTTCGACAAAATTAGGATGGATTTAATGATAGATTAGATGGCAATCAAATCACAATTATTGAACATCAATCGAATTTCTATTAATTAGTTAAAATGGTTAGAGAGCATTTAAATTCGTGTACGCTTCGTATGAAATTAAGTGATAAAATTAATACCATTTGCAGTCGAATTTATCAGTCACGACAACACTAAATTTAAATTTAGTTAATAGATGTTATACTTGCATAAACAAAATTAATCAATTATTTAATCCTATAAACTTGATAGTTTTGCAATTTTTTTTTTTACCATCACAATAAATATTAAGGATTGATAAGATTTTTATTTGACATGGAAAAAATATTAACTGAATTAAAATAATATTTCAGATAAATTTTCACTACAACGTGAAAAATAAAATAAGTCCGCAGATATCTTTTGTCTTTATGTAATTGATGATTGCAGATGGCAAATAATAAGCTTATGTTATCCATAAATTGAAATTTTAATTTAAACGATAAAAATAATTTTATTACGAATATTATAATATAAAAATTTTTTTCACATTGTAAAAACATATGATGTATTTGAATATTTGAATATTATTATTAAAATTTTATTCAACTTTAATAAACGGCACAAACAATTTATAAATTGATTTGAATAAAGCTCTCGTGGAAAACAAAATTATCTAGCATTTGCCCATAAATTTTGTAATACTTCTTTGCTGGTAAGATATAGAATAAAATTTTAAGTTCGCTTATTTTTAAACCACGAGATTTTTGAAGAATAAGAGCCTATTATAAGTAAACCAAGATAATCAAAGATATCTTAGCCATTAACAATATTTCATTATCCAACAAGCTCATTCGGTATACCCTCATTCAGTTGTATCCCAGTACACTTGTCTCCTAAACATACGCATCCTGCAACGCACCTGATCACCTGTAACGTGTGCGCGTCGCTGATTAAAACACCCTTAACTCATTGATTAATCGTGCCAGCTTCTCATCTCGGTATAGACGCGGCAGGAGCTTTCCCTCGAAGCGAACGATGCGCTCACACGCACTCACACTCGTAGCCGCACAACGTTCTCGCATTACCTCGACGGTAGCTGTTTACACGAGATAGCGGTATCAGTTGGCATTATGCTTGGGTTCCGGCAAGGACCAAGTGCGAGCGTCAGAGAGAGAGAGAGAGAGAGAGAGAGAAAGAGAAAGAGAGACAGGGGGTTAGTCGGACCCCTTTAAGCCTTCCTCTTACTCTACGTCTCCTGCTTCGTATAGCGGAGCTTACTCGCGCGGATATTAATTTTCGAGAAGCGCGGCTAATCTCGCGTAATGGTCTTCTGATCGCAAGCGCTACTCGCTTAAGCGATCTCGCGCGAGCTTTCTCTCTCTTTCTCTCTCTCTCGTTCGGCGCTGAAAACATTTCTTGTTTGCGCGGCTGATGCTAGGATGCCGGATGTCGCGAGCTTCCACGATACTTCTGGCTCACTTTCTCTCTGGGAAATTCTGCCTAAGAGAATGCGCCAGCTTCGTATAACGGATCCTCCTGAGTAAGGAGATTTGAAAGTAATCGAGAGGATAGAGACTATATGTATCGTGTTTGCTGCTTTGAGCGATATTTGAAAGTAGCAAAAGTCGTTATCTATGAAAGTTTTATTTCTATTAATGTGTGCGGATCAAGTTTCTTATTGTTTTTAACAATTGATAAAACAATATTTGCAGTAGAATAAATTTAAAAAAAAAAAAATGTGTTTTATAATTCAATGAAAAAATTTAATTTAAAAAAACATTTAAAGTAAAAGATTTTAAACTATTGATCAAACTTTTAAAAGAGAACATACCTGACCTGTTTCCACTTTCACATGCTCAATGTAAAGCAAACTTTTCTTAACCTTTATTTAAAGTTTTCCTTCTGTACTACAAGCTTCAAATTGATATTTTAAGCCAAAGATATTTTTATCTAAATAAAAGGTCAAGTTTTATAAGCTTTTCTGAAAGCCATAAATTTATATAAGTGCAGAACAAAAAATTATGTACAAAAAGTACTTAAAGCAATTGAGCGCTGCATAAATATACGATAACGATTTAAAATAATTTAGAGAATATAAAAGCATAAAGTCAAAATGAAAGAAAGCCGCTTATTAAAGCTAAAGAATGACCGGTCCTTATTTTCATTTCTACAATGTAAAAGCCAACTATTTCAAGACATTTTTCCTTCACTGCACATCAACGTTATACCACGCACAAAAAAAAAAAAAAAAAAAAAAAAAAAAACGACGAAGGTTCCGTAGTTGTTAATCTCTTCCGGAAGCTTGGTAATTAACTCGACAATTACGAAATGCTCCCCATGGACCCTAGCATCAGAGTCTCTCTGCAACCTCGGTTTTTACACTCGAAAATTTTCCTACAACGCCCTGTAAAAGAAAGAATCGCTCTCTCTCTCTCTCTCTCTCTCTCTCTCTTTTTTGGTGCAACTACTGGCTTTTGGACATGACTGGACTTTAACCCTCCCGAGGTGCGCGAGGATATAGAGTTTTCGAACGTGTGTACACTCCTTTTACGAGTTCTCCGGGGACTCGTCCGTAGTATTTACATCACGAGCGACTCGCGTCTTTTCCATTTTTTCTTTTCTCTTCTCTTCTTTTTTTTGTGATTTCTTTTGCAAGCGTTTTACGTTTATAAAGACTCTTGAATATACAGGTTACGCAGTATTATTTTTATGTAATAAAAATTAATCGCATGGGCTTTTGAAATTTTTCCTCATTTTTAACGAAAAAGTAATTAATAGGGAGCTCAAGTTACTCGCGGTATTGCTTCTCATCGCTATGCGACACATCATTATCTTTGTCGTGGATTATCAATAGTAGCGCATTCGGAAGTATTCCATATAAAGGCCTCTTCACAAGTACAAGGTAAAACCGCGATAATATCCTTTGGGTCCCATCATAAATCCCTCGAAAAAAGTGCCCGAGGGGCAGACACAGTAAGCTCGACCTCTTTTCTCGCATGAAATTAAAAAGACGCTCCTCCTTTTCCTCTTCTTTCTCCGCACTTCGTGACCCTCTTCTATTTCCCGGGGCTTCTCTCCTCTCTCACCCTCTCTTTCTTATCTGCCATTCACCTCGTTTCTTTTCAGTATGCTGCACCCAGCTATCGCGTATCTTCTCTTCTCGGTCTTTCTTTTTGTTTACTTCCTTCTTAGATTTGAGATTCCCTCTTTTTCCACGCTTCACCTACTTTCCACTACCTCGCTTTTTCACGAGGCTTTTTTCTTTCTTTTTTTCCACCTCACTGATCATCATATTTCCCCCCTCCCCCTTTTTTTTTCTTTTTGACCATCCCGCAGCCGATTTTTGACGAGTCGATGCCTTCTTTCACCCTCTAATCCTTCTCAATTCGTTAGCTTTTATTCTTTATTCGATATCGCTATCAAAAAGTTATTTTTATAGAATATTACAAATGTTATTTTAATTTCATATTTTATTTCCATATAATTACTATTCCATCATTTTCGCGATGTTTTTTTAGGCAGCCTTTTGTTTGTATTCCACTATTCGTCAAAGTTGATACGGTAAACTAATTTTGCATGGACGTATTACCGTTAAATATGGAGAACGTAAGAATTCTATTATTTTAAGAAATTGAAGGTTTGAGCTCGCTTTTGCTATAACAAAGCTAGTGTTTCTATATTTTCTTAAAGTTTCACTCTTTTCATAATATTTAATAGCTTATTTAAACAATAAGGTTTTCGATAGTTTTCATTCTTGACCAAAACATTTCAAAAACTTGTATATTAATGTATTCAAAATGAGAGTAAAATACGTTAAATTATTAAAGTGCTGTAAATTTGTAACAAGTAAATTGCATAAAAATTATAAAAATTATAAGTTAAATTTGTTTACTTGCGTGAAATAATTGTAACTTTATAAACTCAATCTCAGAAAATTCTTCAAAGAATTCCAAACGAAGTTATGTTATTACTTTAAAGTCACGTTTTTTTGTTTTTTTTTTTCCTATTTTTTTTTTGGTATAATTAAGCACATTAAATAACTAAAAATTATTATAATAATAAAGTTTTACTGTACTTTATGTAAAAAAATTGCATAACACGTCGTACATAAGGAATTTTATTTTATAGCAAGGTGATCAAAACCGTAGACTTGGTGAAAGATGCATATAGAAAAAGAATTAACACATTATTGACAAATAAATAATCCATCATATTAAATTAATTAATCACTGTTAAGTATTCAAGTTGACAAAGTAATGGAAATAAATGAACAAAAGCAGCTCACGTACAATTTTTTAAAGTCCTTTAAAAAAGTATGGTAGAACAAAGATTTTCTCTCTGAAAATAATGCCCCTCTCTTCTCTTTGAGAATAAGCACACGAGCGCTCTTTCATTAATTTTATTACCGACGTAAAAAGCATCGGACTCTCCCGTAGCAAAAGAGAGCTGAGAGTCACAAGAATCCATCGTAAGGGGAACGCGCGCTTACGTAGTATATACTCGAACGTAAAGAGACTTTTATCATGGTCTGGGAATCTCGAGTTATTAATTTTCATGATGCAGATTGCTTCGATGAGTTCCCATGCGGCGCGCGGCGGTCGCGGGCACAAGGAACCGCGTGTGTTTTGCCTATCTGTCCGTAACGCTCGCATCTCTGCCTCTTTCTTGGACGCGTTGCCGAGGCAACCATGTTTGCCAATCTCATCGTCTTATCCGTCGTTGTCTTCTTGCTGTCGCTCTCTCTCTCTCTCTTTTGCTCTCTCTTTTTCTCTCTTTCTCTCTTCCTCCATACTTCTTAGAGGCTTCTCTTCTCGACGAGACTTTGGAGAATACAGCGCAAAAAAGATCGAACGAGGCACAAGTAGCAGAAGAACGTCGCGTGCGTTCTCTCTCTTTCTTTCTCTCTCACTTCCATCGGTGAGAAGACGCCGCGCCGATATAGTCAAAGTCTCAAGTGCTTGTGCGAGGACTTGGCTTCTCCTTACTTTTTTTCTCGTACTTTGCTGACGATATCGTCGACGTAAGTGATTACTGCGCGACGATCTAAACGTGAATCGGAGCTTCGACAAAAAGAATATTACATCGATGGATGCATGGACTCACATGCTTTCGATCTCGCGCAATTTTTTGCGAGTAGCTCGAGTTCTCGAGAAACAAACGCACAATGCTTCGGTTTTGTTTAACGATCATACTCATGAAAAGATATCAAAAGCTCGCTTTAAATTTTATTTCAGTAAAACTTTATACAAACTCTTTAGTTATATTTATTTGAATAATCGTTAAAAAGTTTTTCTCCATTAAAAATCCAATTTCGATATTAATTGTTAAAAAATAATAAATAAAGCAATAAAAGTTAACCGCACGCAGAGTAAAGCTAAAAATCTAAAAAAAAAAAACATTTATTTTATTTTTCAAACTATTGGAAACTCAATATTCCTCAAATAAATAGTCGATTCAGGGAGAAACGCAAAATGTCGAGAAAAAAATTTCCGTAATACAATCTGAAAGGATCTTCTTCACACCGAACAATAGTTCTTTTTATACGGGCTTTGAGGACGAATAAATGGAGGAAAAAAAAGAAGAGAAAATCCAGAACTGCCCGTCAATTAATTCCCTAAAAAATTCGCCTCGCCGTACGAGAGCGCGCGATAACGTCGGCGAATTTCACGAATCGAAAGCGAGCCACAAGCCCGTAACGAGGTCGAACGAACGCCGGAACGAAGAAAGAGAAAAAGCCTTTAGTTCACCGCAAATAAGAGAAGGAGAGAAAGAAAGAAAGGTAAAGGTAAAAATAAAGCAAAGAAAAGATAAAAAAGGCGATTCACGTATTCTCGTGAACAGAAAAAGAGGAAATAAAAAGAGAAGAGAGAGAGACAGAGAGAGAGAGAGAGAGAGAGAGAGAGAGAGAGAGAGGGATAGAAACAAAATTCCGTTAAATCTTTTTCCTCCGCACCCCATGAAAAATGCCGATTTCTCACGCGCGAATTAACGAGTATATAGTTACAGAAGAACTGTTTCCGACGCAACTATCTCTTTTTCCTCTTTCGTCGTGCATATTCCGAAGCGACCTCATGTGGCTCTCCAGACTTCCGAGGCTCGCAGTTGTATCCAGAGTTCAGAGGCTCTTGATGCAAATAATATCGCGCGGAGAGCTCGGGTTGCGAGCGCGCTGATATTGAAATGAAAGAAATAAAGGTTTCAAGTATACTTTAAAACGAGAGGCTCAATCAATATAAATATTTTATAAGAATTAAAAAACAATCACGCAAACTGTTACATATACTTTAAAAAGTGACGTGACATTTTTGATTTTTCATCATTTCCATCCTTTAACCGCGCTATCTTTTTCTTTCACTTTTTCGGCCGTTACTTTTCCAGCTTTAATTTTCCCTCGCTGCACGGCCGACCGTCTGCTTTTAAAAGCTCGCGCGGATAGAGATACCGTATATACCGTGAGCGAACGAGAGGAAACGAATGAGAGTGAAAAGGGCGGGGCATCTGATTGACTTAATTCTGATACGGTTCTCCCGCGAGAGGTGCGAACTTCTCTTTCGGAAGATTATAGCTTGTGTGCGCTGTCTCTGCGTGTAGACTTGTGTACATGTACGTCAGCGGGGAAAGAGAGAAAAGGACCGTAGCTTTCATCCCACGTGAGCCAATTTGAAGATTAAACAATTACGAAAATGCGAATAATGTAATTGATGCCTGTGCGCTTAGGAGAAAACTCGAAGATGGATATGTGTACTTTCACGCACAGTCCCATATGTATACACACATGTATGTATACATATACAACGAAACAGTAAGGACATTGTTAAAATATACACCGGAACCGTTATTTTTTTTTCCATGCAAGATTTTATTCGATCTTTAGATGGTTGTATCTATAAATTAATTCTAAATTTTTATTTATAAATGTGCGATGGATTAAAAAAAAAAATTTAAAACGTCGGTATATATTATTTTATAAAAAAAAAACAATACGACGTTTTTCATTATTCTTGATTTGTAAATAATGTGCAACGTAGTTAATGAATAATACATTATTTAATTGACCACTTACATATTGCCAAAAATAATAGACGTTTGTTACAAAGATTCATTTAAAATATAATTGACATAAAATATTTTCAAAATTCGTTATTTTGTGAAACAATTTTATTTGAATAATTTGTTTTATCAAATAATTTATTTTTTATTTTGATAATATATTATTGTTACAATAGTTTTCATCGCGTTAACGATATAAATTTAAAAATTTTATTTTCATCGTTTTTTACATTCGAAACTTTTATTAAAAATTTGAAATTGAAAGAGGTAATAAAATGTGGTATAAGAATGATATTTAAAAAATATATATAAATACATAACGAAAATTTATAAAATAATAACAAAACGCATTTCAATATCTCTCAATGCAAATATAACAATTATTTAAATTTATATAAAATAATTCGAATATATTTGAATTATTATAGAATATATGTATATATCATCATAAAATACGTGAACCTTTAAGAACTGAATTTTGGACGATTAATATATAAACTGTATTGTAATTTTTGAAAAACTTTAAAATAAAATATTTTATAATAGATTATATTCGTTAAGTTTCATCAATAACTAATTCTTATATAATTATTAATTGTTTAAAGTTTGTAATATTTTCTGCATTAAAAAGTTCGTTTTATTTGGTTTAAATACGTGACAATTTATATAATAACAATAATGCAAGAAATAATTTTTGTAAACTTGTAATTAAAAAGTTTTTTTTAATAATCGTATTCATTTATATATCTTTTTACATTTCACGACTAATTTTAAGTCGGACGCGAAAAATTTGCCGTGCGTTAAAATAGGAAAAATTTCAAGATTAATTTAATCGTAACAAAATTTGTTCAACTCTATCGTAATGTAATAAAAAGGAGCGTCAGAAAATAGAAAAGCTGACGGTTCCAAGGAATAATTTGACGCCATCGCAGCGAGGAAAATTAACGACTTACCGGTAGCTCTTAATGTCCGTACTTGCTTTTGCATTCTATACACGCGAGGGATGTTAATTTTCCAGATGCCTGGGTAATTTTTCCGACACTTGATAGTCACTGCGTCTGGCTCTCTTATGAGACATTTCGCTCGAGCGCACTTGAAAACAGAAAACGTCCAGACAGGACTAAGGCACCGAACAAGCCGAGCTTTAACAGGCAATTTCTCGATCGTTTCTCTGAAATACTAATGTAATTATCATATAAGAAAGAACTTTCATCTGACAAGATTCGTTACGACTTTCTTATATATTAACGAGAAAACGACTTATCTGTACTGCGCTACTCTCGTTATGAAAGGAAGCTCAAAAAATGATTACTTTCTTCGTTTCTTTGACAGCGGAATTAGAATTATTCTGCGTACTTTCTTCGTGCTTATTTCAATGAAATTTTGCTTTTTTAAATTTTCTTTTACGGGCAACTTTACAATAACTGATGAAAGCACTAATTAATGAAATGAAAAATTTACATGAACATTGAAAAAGTTGAAAAAATTACTTTCTTTTAGCTTTTCAATAATAATTTATTATTTTTCGAAAATTATTTATAATTACAACGAAATTTCTTGGAATTCCGATGATAATTCTGTAATTTTCACGTAATTATTTTATTTCTTATACGCGAATCGATTGAAATTTCATAAATTCGAAATACAAATTATTTGTAATATTCTGAAATTATTTAATGCCATTAAAATTAAAATATTACATTTTCAATTTCATGGATAATTTCAAATTGAAATAATAATATAATAAAGGATTATATATTTTTGCGAGTAAAAATACATTTATCATTTTTAATTGTAAAAAAAAGAAAAATTCATTTAAAGTCAATATGTATGAATGTTGAAAATTTTAAGAATTTTTAAAAATGGTTCAAATTAAAAAAAAAATGCTTGCGTTAAAAATTTATAACGAACTTTCAGTTAAAAATTACTTTTAATTTACAAACATTGCTGTAAAAATGCACTCGACCCTAGAAAAGAAGCCAAAAAAAGACAAAAGAAAAATAAGTAAATAAAAAGATAATCGAATTTACACGCGTCAACATCAATCGTCGTGATTTGAAAAAAAAAGAAGACAAAAAGACCGATAAAAAGACACCTTCGACGATGTATATCTTTTCGAATAATGGCAACGTCAAAGCTCAGAAGGGTTTCCCGCGTGGGCGCGCGAGCCGCCGTCGGAAAGAGTTTCGTTGTCGTCGGCTACGTGTGCATCTCGCGGGCAGGGAGCGTCAGCGGCGCGCCTGCGCGAGTTCGGACGCGCGACGACGTCGGGAGCTCGGGTTTAGATAGAGCCGCACGAGAGAGCGACGACCGCGCGAGTCAGTCAGTGCACGCGCCGACGGCTTACCGAGCGCATTCCTCGTCGTTTGTTCTCTCTTCCTCTCTGTCTCTCTCTCTCTCTCTCGTTCTCTTTTTAACTTTCGCTCTCTCGCTTTTCTCACTCATTATTTCCCTCGGATTCCGGGAAAAGTCGAGGAAGTTCCTTTACGCGCACGCGAGACGCAAAGTGTCTCCGAGGGTTATTTTCTCTTTTTCTCTCGCTTCGGTGTTGGTCGTCGAAAGAGAGAGAGAGAGAGAGCCGAGCGCGTTTATTGAGTGATAGAAGTTGGTGAAGAACCGAGGGGGAAGAAAATTTCGCTTTGACGGAGGTCTTACACTGCTCCGAGACTGGCGATTGGGATCGACGTAAAGAAGGTACGGTTTCGTCATAAACGTTATTTTTTCTTTCTTTTTTAATCTTATGAGAGATGCGACAACTGTCTATTCGATGAAATATATTGAATGTCGTATGTAAATTTCGAAATCATATTTTTTCAAACTAACATTTATATACTTAAAAAGTATGGATAATCTATTTTAGATTTATTAAATTTTATTGTTACGTTTTACATTTTCAAAAATTAATCAATTATTTAATTGATATTATTTACATTAAACAATCGAATATTTATTTTATAAATTAAATTATCTAAAATAAATATTCGGATACACATATTTGTATATTAATTTAAATAAATATTGTAAATTATTTTACTTGGCTAAAATACCGATTTGGTAGTCATTTAATTTTGTATTGTTTTATACGAATATTAATATAAAATAAATTTAATTATTATGTTACGCTTTGATTTTAATTTAATTAAAATAATAATTTGATACTTTTTAAAAGATATTTAACAAATTTTATTTCATATTGTAGCAAACTTTAATTTTTTTGATGAGTTTATTTAAATTGCATTTTTAATATTAACAAATTCAATAAATTAAAAAAGTAAAAATCATCGGTTAAAATGTTATTGAGTGCGGAAACAAATTGCGAGACACTTCAACTCTTTTAAGTTAAAATAAAGGAAATAAGGTCACCCAAGTGTAAACGATTTATTAACCGACAAAAAATTAACGGTTGGCTTTAACATAAAAATGATGGATTGCACAACTTTGATAGAGAAAAGAAATCGAATTTTTTCTAACCGAATGAAAATAATTTTTGTTCTAACTAAATGTTGTTGGAAAAAGTTTTTTGAAATATATGTCTATAATTTTTCTACTTTATTTACTAGATTTATCCCTATATGTGGCAATATAATTTCAATATTGTTGAACTTTTTAATTGTATACAAGTTAAATTACTACATTAAGACTGTTAATCATTATTGTAAAACATTAATTCGTAACCAATGTTTGATCAATTATTTTTTAATTTATTTAATTCAAATTTTGAACATTGTTTTAAATATCAAACGTACAAAAATGTAAATTAGAAGAACTCTAAAAAACAGATTAAAGTGAACAGCTCATCCTTGTTCTACATTCAATAGAGACACTCAAATAGTTATATATTCATACGGAATTCTGCAACTGTAAATTTTATCATCTTTTGTATTAACGTTCACATGGATACAATTTGTTCTCGTCTGACTTTATTTAAGATTGATTAACGGCGTAAACCTTTCAAATCTATTCCTCTCGCACTTTTCCAAGCGAATAATTTAGGGTTCGGTGAACCGAGGCGAGCATAACTTAGGTATTCCGAGGAGGATCACGCCCGAATAACGTATAAAAATCATTTTCTTCTTTCGCAACAATGTTTCACGATGTATTGGCCGGCAATATTCGAAAGAAAAAGAAAAATGGAGCGAGCAAATCATTCGCAGCGTCTACACGTTGTAGAAGTCCGTGACAAATAAACACGGAATGTTTCCTATCCGTCTCCATAAAACTTTGTTTCAAAAGATCAAAATTGTATCATATATGATCGTACAGTCGGAAACTTTCTCATTTCGTCTAAAAGCTTGGTCTCGTTGGCAGTGTGCCGCTGGTCATCACAAAGCTCGGCAGTACCTTAACCGAATGAACTGCCACGGCTAACGCTCAAACTAAAAGATGTTTCGCGTTTTCTACGTAGTTTTATCGCGCGATGACAAGTGCCTTCAATATGTGCGTTTCCACGATTTCCTCGCTTGTAGATTATTTTGTCTGTCGGCGATGGTATCTATGTCACCGAACACAAAAGAATCTTGTTTGCGTCGTTTGGAATAGTCGTGTCGAACTAATGTTCGAAACGATTATGACAGAAACACAATATATGCGCATATTGTGTACTCGTAAAAAAATAATTATCTGCAATATACTTATGTATTTATTTTATTAAAATAAAACATTATTGTTTGATATTTGAAAATCTTCACAAGTTACTTAAAATTTTAAAACTGTTTTGAAATTTTATCATCAACATAAGATTCTATTTTTTCTTTTTTTTTGGTTTTTTTGATAAAAAAATTTTTTTTGTTTTTCATAAAAACATGATCATAATACATAAAACATCATAATATACATTTTTTTGATGCATAACGTAACTAAAATGCTAATGCGTTAATAATAAGAAATCCCAAAAGAAAACTTGAATAACCAATCGTGATTGTGCGATTTCGTTTTTCTGAGGTTCTCAAATAATGTAACAAATAATGACAAGTTATGATAAGTGGGTGACTCGTGTCTTTTATTTATTGACTTTTCTAAAGGAATGATTTGCACGATTAACATCAATTTATCAAATTTTCACATTTAGTTTAAAAACGCAACGTTTTCCAACTTTTTATTCGAAATATTCCAAAATGTATTCCAATTTTTTATTTGAAAAAAAATATACAAACAATATTTAAAGAAAAGCGGTAAAAAAAATTCTGTATAATTATTTCGCTGTGTAATTGATACACGATGATGCAATAAACGAAAACTAACAGTAGATTTAATAACTCGGTGCGGTTTTACTTTTCAATTTTCTTCCGCCGAGCGTAAACAAAAGACATTGTAGAATAAAAAAAAAAGAAAAAACGAAAAACAAAAAGAGAATATAAAACAAAACAAAAGTCGTTTCTTCAGCGGCAAACAATCGTTCGGTCATAAAGCTTTAGGTATTCGGGGTCAAAAATCCTATACCTCCCGGGAATCCTCCATTTATTCGCATAGTGGCCGCGAAACGTGCCCCGCTTTACACACCCATCTACGCACACACCAGTAGCCATTCCCTCTTCCTATCCGACCCGTAGTTCCGAAGAAAAACTGCGCGCCTCCGCGGCAGCGACGATCTATACATGGGCACATATACATATATATATATACATGTACACACACCTATATATATATATATATATATATATAAAAGTGAACGCGCGGGCGCGAATGGCTCGCGCAACGCGCAATTTATCCCGAGTGAAACTGCGCCACCGCGTATCCGGTCTCGACATTGTCCGGATCGTCATTTGTCTGGGACGAACGAGGTGCCGCACTCCCTATATGTCCCCTATATATATATACACACACATACATAGATCTATATACAGACAGAGTAGAGCAATAGCGGCAGTATCGCCAGCTCGCGCTTCTATATCCGAATTTTTGCTAGCTAGGGCGCCGCTGCAAATCACGGGAATTCCTTTGTGAAATCATCCTCTATACCGCTAAAGCTCCCTCGTTGCTCAACGATTGCGACGTCAAGCTGGATACTTTCTCGAGTTTGAAATTGCCCTCGAGGACTCTTCGAGAAAGGAGAGGACCTTCCTCGCTATCGGGTTTATATCGACGCGTAAGAGCAAAGTGAGTGTGGAAGCAGGGAAGAGGGAGAGGGAGAGAAAGAGGGTTTAATGATCAAAATGCCAGGGGTTTTATCGCGTCGTTCGGTGGCTCGCGTTGATGTCCGCGTAACGTTTGCGTCGAGCATTGTCGAACGACGAATTTGATGCTTTGCACGAGTTTGAAAGCCCCGGATGATTTTGATGTTATTTTCCATACGCGCCGTCTCGTGTGAGTAGTCCGCGGATTAAGCGCAGGTTGCGCGAATATTCCGTCTCCCATAATTTTGTTTCATATTTGAACGGGTATTACGTGTGTTGTTTGATACCTCTGCGGAATCGAGTTATTCATAAAATAACGCTTACCTGTGCGCTCGCTTTGTTTTGTGCAACTTTTCGATTTTAAATTAGCAACATTTTTGGGTTATTTTTTAGCTTTTACGTATAAGTGTTTCGTATATTGTATTTTTCATAGCGTTAAAAATTGAACGATTGTTCAAAAGATATTTAGAACCGATAAGTATATTATTTACTACATTTTTTAACTCACGCTGTAAATTTAATGGTTATCCGTCGGTAATATAATAAAAATATTATTCGTTTTGTATGAAAATTTATATTATACTTAATTTACAGAAAATTTCTGCAAAAGACTTCGTTTTGAAATTTACATTCCAATTTTTTATCTTTATACAATTTTAAAGTTCAAAACTTTTGTCTATATAGTTTGAAGGTGCGTACATATATATTATAGTTTCGTAATAAAAAATGACGATAAATTAAAGATTAATAAAAAATTAAAAATATTAAAAAATTTTTCTTTCTGAACCAATACACGAGTGGAAGGCATATTTTTACATTCGAACGTACGTTCGTATTACCGAAAACTTATACGTGGATTTATTTACGTAAGCACTTGATTAAACAGAAACATAATACGTTTCAATTTCATAAGTTTTAGATACGCGTTGTTGTGAAAAAAAAAAAGTAATAATAAATAAATAAATAAAAACGACTGGGATGTTAAAGTAACTGACAATCTAAATTTTACGCAATGTAAAAAAAGTGCAAAATAAATATATACGATGAATAACGTCATGACAATTGATGAAACATAAAACAATGGATTATTGATCTTTCATGCTTTTGCAGGTAGGACTGACCAGCCGACGCTGTTGGAAACTAAAACATTTACATTTCAGATTGTCTACCCGAGCATTCATCATTTTACATGCGTATATGAACAAAAAAAAAGAGGTTCAACTTTTCGCGCTTTTAAAACATATTTTTTTTTTTTTTTTATATCTTTTGTTACAAAAAGCATGTGCTTTGTAAAATAACGGAAATAAATAATATAACATGAAATTTTATTTGCATGCGTGTAAGCATATCGTTATGTAAATCAAGATACAATATTTTTATTTTATAATTATTACAATCTAGCGTGAAATTATGTAAGATTTCAAATTTGTTAAATATCCGAAAAAGTTTAGGTAAAAAATAACCGACCGTTATGGTATATTATTTAGTTATATTTTAAAAAATAAACGTTCGATAAATATACGACAGAAGCTTCTCCTTTCAACGTTTCGCGACAAAATACAGCGGCAAAGCTATATATTTTCCGATAATTCTGGACAACTTTTTCTATAGCAGATATTCATAAAAATAATATAAAACAAAGCTCGTTCTCGTTCCGCGAAATCCACATTGTTTGAGAGACACTTGGAAACCACACACTCGCACACAGAAGAAACACTATTATTGCCGGCATTGAGTCTAACGGAAAATCCGAGTCAATGACGAGGTGCAGCGATAGGAAAGGCGCTATAGGCGTAAAGGTATCCCGAGTAAACTCGAGCATGTATCAATCGAAGCGATCCTCTCATGGGTTCCTTCGCTTTGCGGTTTCTCCTCACCTCGTGCGTACGTATACTCGTCGCCGCGTGGCACGTATTGGGTTCCGACTATACTCGACGCGTTCTCGCACGCGCTCATCTACTTACAAGCGGCGTCAAAGCGAACAGTCTTATCTTTCTCTCTCTCTCTCTCTCTCTCTCTTTCTCTCGCTTCTGCTTATGATGTCGCCGTCTAGGAGTCACTAACTGCGCGCATTGCTCTTTCTTTGAGCTTTCTCGGTGTCTCGCGTCGCTGAATAATCGCTAATCCGCGCTGGCGGTTACACTTTGCGATTATGAGTTGCTTTAATCAGACTCGATTTACTATTTGTACCTTCTATTTTAAAGGCTTGATGAAGGAATTTATGAAGACGTTTAAAATTGCTTTTCTAAGCTTTTACCGTATGAAATATTTAATACCGAATATTTGATATAAAAGTTTGAATATTTCGGGTAAAAGGTATCGTATTTATCGTATATCGAAGTAAATAAAAGTAAATTTTTATTTGTTTGATATATCTACCAATACTTTGAACAAAAATACATTGTGCAAAGTACAAAAACTTTACAGCGACTTTTCAGCACAATCATAAATTTGACCAAAAATCATATTTTCTTTAAATACTTTTCTCATAAAATATTTTTTTCATGATGAATGAAACGGTTATTAGGATTCTAAAAATATTAAAATTTTTTCGTAATTTTCGTTACTACTATTTATTAATATTTACGCGCTTGTTCCGAATTTCAAAGAAATAATTTTTATTTTATGAATTAATAGAGTATTTACTGAAATCATAAAGGAAATGTAGACATGAAATTATAAATATACTTAAAATGCATTCGTGTGTATTAATAATAAAATTAACTTTTCGAAATTTCATAAATCTAATTTATTATTTATACGAGTATGATTTAAATGGTAGCGGATGTATAATAAAAAATATAATGATTTATAAAAAATATTTATTTGAATAACCTTCAAAACTAAAACAAATATTTTAAGAAAATGAATTTATTCATTTACGTTTGCTGATAAAAAAGTATAAGCAATTTGACAAATTAATTTTTTTCTCCCCTTAAATTCTTCAACGTATCTCCTAACTTGATTTCTCATAACTCTATCACTGAGCTCACACTTTCTCAATCCTTTGTACAATACGAGTCTTCACGGGCTTTTCTTTGAAATATCCTTGCGCGTAGAGCTATTCTTGTCTTCGCGGGCTTCTTCCATATCTCGTAAAATTCACCGGTGAAGCTAAGCTATTGCGTGCAAATCATCGAAGTTTTCGCGGAAAGAAAATGGACGAGGACAAGTTCCGCTTCTCTCGCGTTTGGATATGAAACGAATCCGTTCATCCTGACGTTTATTTATTTCTTTTTTTTCTTTTTTTTTTTTTTTTATCAACTCTTGTTTGCTTTTTTCTTTTTTTATTTTCTTTTTAAAGACGCAGCCTTTTCAAGAGCCCGTCGACCTTTCATTTCTGGATGCGAGCGAGTACATTTTTCCCGAGATATGCTTTTGCGCGCTCCGCAAAATGTAATTTCGCGAAGTAGGGGTTGTCCTTTATTTTTTCGTCGCACGCGCGCTCATTTTCTTGTCACTTTTACGCGTCCTAAATAAGATTACAGCTCCAGCAACAGCTCCTCCTCCGAGCATTACTCAAGATGCCTCACGTACATTTTTTTGTCTTTTTTTTTTCTTCTCTCTCTTTTTCCCTCTGTTTCTCTCTCTTTCTCTCACTTTGCTTTCTTCTTTCTCTTACATCCTTTTCTTTGTTAGGTGGTCGACAGTAGAAGCGAGAAGAAGATATGTACACTCGGCGCATTATTCGCTGAAAGATTTACCAACGTCATATAAGAGAGAGACTGTGCGCACGCCAAAGCGTCTTTTTGTCGCTGAAGAGAGATAGATAGAGAGAGAGAGAGTGAGAGTGAGAGAGAGAGAGAGAGATAGAGAGATAGATAGAGAGAGAGGAAAGGATCTTAAGTGGCGTACGGTACGCGCGCGAGCTTTAAATGCAAAGTTTTCCTCCTCGTCGTTATATATGTGCAAACGAGAGAGGCGCACGCGTCTCTCCGACGCGTCACTTGCACGCTTTGTCGCTCTTCTTACGCAGATGTACTTGGGTACTTTTTGAAACAATAACTGCTTTTCCGTAAAAATTATACGGAGAACGGGTCACGAGAACTTTTACTCTTCTCAAACTTTGTCCTCCTTTGCTTCATTGTATTTTTTCTTTTACTCATTTTTTTCCTTGCTACCTTACATTCGTTTTTTTTTATTCTTTGTCTTTGTTGCTTATCAAGTTGCAAAGCGACTCAAAGAATCTTTAAGTTTTTTAAAATTATTGCGATTTCATTATTTTTTTTGACGAACGGAAATTTCACTTTTTGGGCGGTTTCACCTCCAAATTGAATCTTTATAAGCGAATTTTGAAGGATAAGCTTTTATTATTAAATTTTATCGAAGCTGCAAAATTTATTTAAAAATTTTAACTATTTATTGCGGATGAATGTATTAAAAAAATTTTTTTTGAAAAATAATATAATGCAATTTAATAACTAATTATTGGAATTAGATTGGGATTGGAATTTGTTCGATATCTAAACCGAAATTGCTGAATATTTTTTCAATCATTTTCTTCAGCACAAACACATGATTAAATAAAAAAACTATTTTAAATAAAAAACTATTTTGAAACAATTTTAATAATTTTTGAAGAACCGCTTATTTTGTTAATTATAAGAAGGCATCGATCACAAGTCACGGTTTGAAACGGAAAAAACGGATTTGAATTGACAAGGCTATTATTACATCGGTAATTGGCTGACATATACCAAATCGAATAGCCTATTTCTCCGTCCAACAATATCGGTGGCGTTATATTAGCTGGCTGGCGATACCCAACTACGAAACGACTCATAAATACGTATAACACGTATATGTGTGTACAATATATATGCTCTATATTCTGTATATGTATGTAGAACGACGTTTCGTTCTCGTCCTCGTATGCATCCATCATTTGGTTTGATATCGACTTCTCCCGTTTTCGTCATCCTTATTGTCGTCTACTCCCAACGCATCACGATGACATTCTTTCATTTTATGTTATAGCCTCGAGGGTGGTATGTTTTCCACCTTGTACACGTTTCTAACTACATATAGATGCATTCGTATATACATGACCAAGTCGACGGATTTCTCGGACTATGGCCCCGCGAGTAAATAATGCCGTCGCGAGGAAACTTGTCGCGTTAAGCCGAGCTCCTTCTCCTACTCCTCTTTTAACCCTCTTCTTCACCGGAGTCAGAAAGCGATAAACTAAGCTACCGTCATTGCAAGGCAACAGAGTAAGTTAGTAAGAGAATGAGAGAGAGAGAGAGAGAGAAGGCGAGAACGGCGGCTGTTTTCGGCGCGCGACGCATATAAAAATGAGTTTTTCCTTTTTTTGCCTTCTCGTTTTTTCTCGTTTTCAGCTGTTGAATAGCCACCCGGCGAATTGCGAATACGTGGAAGATGGGAATGAAAACTCACGAGCCTCTTGGAATTTGGATATGTCTGGATAAATAAGTGAAGGGGCATTCGCGTAGCAAATGTGGGTTTATTTTGTGGGTTGGATATTTGCTTCAGACATACTATACATTTTGTTATTTGCGTTTTTAGATGTTGAAAAATATGTTTTATTAATAAAATGTTTTAATATTAAAAATTGAGTACGTTATTTCATATTGTTTTATTTACTTTACGATTAGAAAAATCAATTTTATATTTGAAATAATATTTATTCAAATTTGTATGTTTAAAGTACGTTCCTCTCTAGTATTGGTACATATATGTTCTATGTTTTACTTTTGTGCAGGTAAATAAACTTATATGTACATTTTAATATAAAGTCAATGCAATCTTTAGAAATTTATTACATGATAATGTATTAATACGTAGAATTTGAAAAATTAAATATTAACTTTCTATATTTTTATTTCGATTATTCGCATAAAACTATTAGGTTTCATACATGCGAATGAATTTCCGTTGCATACTCAATATAATTGTTTAGTATGCTAGCACAAAAAACATGAAATATCCAATTTGAATTATTTTTTCAGTTATTCCACAACATTTTTCGCTTTTCAAAGAAAAAAGCTGTTGTACTATTTGTTCATGAATTTCAAAAACGTATGTTTAATATAGTATAATCAATCAAGCACGATGATTATTTTTGATAAAATTAATCGAGAACGATTCAATTTATTTGTAAATTGTGTATGCAATTTCAATATATCGGATTATGTAACATTAATTAAATTTTAAAAGGTAAACTATATTTACCGATAATTGACAACTAGTTAAATTTTAGCTACTATTTTCTATAAATGGCACTATGTAATGTGACGCTGACATTTTAATTAAAATTTTAATTTCCGTTCTTATACTTCGTATTTCCAATCATCGTACTTAATTTTAGTTTCGATTATGGAGAATAATTTCAACAGTCAATTACATTTACAATTATTGATAGTTATTATCATTGTTGAAAACAAAATATTAAACTTGAAATAGAAATTTATGATAATTGCTTACGGAAATAATAAAATGTTTTTAAATAAACTTTTTATTCTTTGGAAACTTTGTATATTTTTATTTTAAATAATTTTAAAGCAAATTTGAAAAAAAATGGAGTCGCCGTTACGGATAAAATTATTAAAAGTAAACTTAAAACCATCGTTACAAAATACTAGATCTTACGGAATCCAAAACAAATATCTTTTTGGAGTTTGGTTTTTCGAGCGAATGAATCTTTTGGCGGAAAAAAATTTATACCAACGAAATTCAGCTAAAGCTCAAAATATAATAAATCAAGCTTACTCTTTTATCTAAACGAATACGCCCGCCATTGACGCGCGGGCACCAAGAAAAAAAGGGCAAAACAAATTATAAAAGAGACAGAGAGAATAGAAACCAGTAGTAGTTGTAATCAAGCCGAGCGCAAAAGAAATCCTATCGCTCACGGCTAGTTTCACCTATACAAGTACACACGTATATATATATATATATATATATATATATATATATATATATATATATATATATATATATATATATATATATATATATGTATATATGTATACACACACGCAAGTGTTTCATCGTATTTCTTTCATACTCGAGAATTCTTAACCGGGTGGATAGTTCGAATTTCCGACAGTTCGTGTAAGACAGTCTTGCAGTTCGCGCTATAGCAAACCCGGAAACGCGAAAAGCAGGAAACGCTGCGCCGCTAGCTGGAGGGAGAGAAAGAGAGAGAGGTAGATGGATAGATAAAGAGAGAAAGAATTAGAAGAGTTCGCGACGACGACGGAGAGACGCGTTTCTTCATCCGTGCGTTGCTTGGCGAACGTTATATACACGCGGGAGTAAAACAAGCTACGAGGCAGTGTAGAGAAGCTTCGAAGAGAAATGGAAGAAATTACCAGCGATGATTTATGAGGCTAGGAACACGAGATGCCGGATGAAAGAGAGAAAAAGAGAGAGAGCAAGAGAGATGGAAGGAAAGAGAGACGCCGCATCACGTGAATCTTTCTATGCGGAGGAGCCAAAAGTTCGCGCAGTGGTGGAGAGGACAGTCGCGTATAGCCTCGGCGTCTGGGCCTCTGGGTTATGACGAGCTTTTACCAGAAAGAGAGCCTGCACGAATCTTACGCGTTATGGTATATATTTCTTCCTTATTTTTGACGGATGTTATTTGCTTTTTCCCGCACTCCCGAGCTAAATTACACGAGAGATGCGAAATTATCACGCGTAGCGTATGGTAGAGTTCTAAAATTGAGAATTTCATATTTTATTACTTTTTGCTGGCTGTTTCTCTCTCTCTCTCTCTCTCTCTCTCTCTTTCTATCTCTCCTTTGGTTTTACGTTCGTTTTTTTGGCGATGGACTGCCTGGAAACGTACATTGCGTGATATTATGCCGCTGGTGTCTGGATGTACGATGTTACGTTTTTATGAATGCCGAGATGAAGCAGTTTAAAAATTCCTATATGACGGATGGAGTTTCATTGTTGCAAGAAATAACTTTGTTGCATAAATGTTTTGATAAATTAAAAAAAAAAAATAACCATTTAATTATACAAATTAAAATTAATAGATAAATACGAATACCTTTAAGAAGATTAATGTTTACAAATTTTATAGAATGAAAAAATTTTAAACATTGTCTTGAAAGTATTTATGGTATTAATTATTTGTTAAATATTTTTTTGAATACATATAATATTATTTCATAAATGATAAATTATGAATCATTGAATAAATTAAAATATTGCAAAACATTTTTAAATGATACCCATTTTTAAATAATTCTATTATTCAATTTATTGTATATTTATCAACCATCATTGGTGACTTAAGCATTCATACATTTGTCGATAAAAAGATTATGCACATTGAACGTTTCATTATTATTGACAATTTTTTAACATTTATTATTTAGCAATCGTATGAAATTAAGATATTTATGTTTTAATCACTATACGAGTTATGATAAATCTATATTTCATCGATATAAAAAATTAATCGTTCACGAGAAATCTGAAAAAGTTTGAGATTTATATCCTGTGCTATATACGTATAACAGTAAAACGCTAAATCGTCACTCTACGATTTTAGGCAAATATACGTTTTATTCCTGTTTTAAAAAATAAAAGGAAAAAAAAAAAATCGTAGTTTAACAATTTACGTAGCTATAATTCACTTGAAGATATTCAAAACATCGAAATAGAAAGGAGGTAGACATCGTTAGGCACTTTCAGCACTGACTTACAGTCGTAAATTATTGTTTTCCCAAAGTTTACGAATTCATGTCTAAATTACAGAAAGTTTTGGCATAATTACAGAGAAAAAGGGGAACTGGAGAAATAGAGAGAGAGAGAGAGAGATAGAGAAAGACAGAGAGAGAGACAGAGAGAGAGAGAGAGATAGACAGAGAGGGAGGAAGCAAAACGCCGAAAATTTCGCATTATTCTATTTCGTTTCATTATACAAATTTCTCGTAGGAAACTAACGCTCGGGCACAGCAAAGCCCGCTTCGAGAGTAGAGAAAATGAAAGGGGATGTAACGTCCGGAGGATTATATAGCTCCGCAGAAGTATAAGAGAACGAGTGGTGGTAGTAGCCTAGAATCGCAAGCGGCGGCGTCGGCTGCGGACCCTGGCAATTAATTAATCGTTCAAACTTTTAACTTAATCGTTTCTGCGGTACCGTGTTCTTATCTCCATTACGGATTCTCTCTCTCTCTCTCCCTCTCTCTCTCACTCTCTCTATCTCTTCCTCTCTCTTTCTCTCTCTTTCTCCACTTTCCGAGTTGCTTTATTTTTCTTCCTTTCTTCTCCTCCTCGTCGACGTCTTTTGCGCAAAGCTTCAATTCATCAACCCTCCTTGTAAAAATTTGGAAGAGAAAATATATTTTACTTTTTACGTGTATGTTTTTTTTATTTTTTTATATTTTAACATGGGTATGTGAGTTAAAGGTGAAATTTTTCAATCTTTTTTATACACGATATCGTTAAACTTTTAAATTAATTAAATAAACCATTTTTAATTTCAAACTTTTTGCTGTTTACAGGTGAGTTTATATTATATTACAACGCATGCACGTCTTAAACTTTTTGGCGGTGGTGAGTTATAAATGATATACATGTTCTTTTTAATTAAATAATTTAAGAATTTAGCTCATAGTAATAAATAAATCTTATTTTAATTAAAAACTTTAAATCAAAAATATATTTTTCACATAAGTTATTTTATTTATAAGGTAAACAAAGATATATAATTGACTAATATTGTATAGTATATATTTTGAAGTCAAAAGCACTTTTAGTACGATTATCACCAAGTTTCGTTGTTATGGTGAACCTCGTAAGTAATTGTAAATATCGTGGAGGATAATTTCGTGGAAAATAAAGCCAACCTCCGTATAAAAAATACAAATAAATTGTTAAGAGAACAAACCCTGGCGCTCCTTAATTTCAAAGCGGCTTCTCTTCTAACTACGGGAGTATGTTATCCTACGTCGTGCGTATAAACAAGCTCCACGTATATGAGTGAAAAAGCATCGAGAGAGGGGAAAAGAGAGGGTCGAGGAGGGAGGAAGAGGAAGAGGTTGAAGTTGGAAGCCATACGATAATCGCACACACTTCTCTTCATCTCCCTCTGGTTGAACCCGAGCAACGGTATCGGGTAACTAGCGCGCGCTATCGTGGAAGACGAAGCAAAGCGGAAAGGAGAATACGGAGAGAATGAAAAAACACGAGAGGGAGAAATATGTACGTATGCGTAGGTAAGGGTAGCAGGATGATAACGAGGGTAATGAACGCGATGCGCGCGGCGGTGGGACGAATCGGTTGAGAACCGAGGGACCGTCGGACTCTCGTCGTCTATACGCGCACGCATATAAAATATCGCGTTACAGCCGCGTTAGGGGCCGTTGTACTTGCGCGCGCGGAGCGCCGAGCCTCGGCTCTCTTTTAATGGCGCAGTCGAGCCATTGGAAATAATTCATTTTCAATGACCCTCGCTCCTTGTTAACGCGCTCAGCCTCCCGTGGTCTCGTTAATTATCTCTCTCTCTCTCTCTCTCTCTCTCTCTCTCTCTCTCTCTCTCTCCCTCGCCTTTTATCTTCCTGCACGCGGTTGTTTGTTTATGACTGCCGGTGCGTGTGGATATATGTCTAGCTTTCTCTCTTTCTACCTTCTTATCCATTTTTTATCCCTCTTGATGCATATGTGAGAAAAGTCAAGTCTGAATAATTGCAGTTCGGTTGCATCGGTTCTTATGGAAGCAAAGCTACCGGATGAAAGGATGCTATGCGGTACGTCAAAATTTGACTTTAATGAGGCATTTTTTCATTGTATGCTTATCTATGTGTTTTTTCTTTTCACGCATATAATGATAATGTGTTGAAAAACCATAATTTGAATTGTACTTACAAATTTTATATTTTTATATATTGAAATAAGTATTATAAACGATAGGTTATTCTGATCATTAAATAATTGGCCTTATTTTTAAATAAACATACGAATTATCTGAGTTTTCATTGAAATAAATTTTATTCGTCGGTAAACTAATTATTGTTTCCGTAATTTTACCGTAATATCAATAAAATTCTGTAAATTTTAACTAAAATCAAAATATTTTATGAATTTTTAATCGATTAAATAATCAAAATAATATTGAATTTGCTTATACATATCTCAATTAAAAATATTTTTTTGTCAGCATAACGAATATTAATATAATTTGTAACTCAAATAATTACATTAAATTATATAAAATTATTGATGTTACTATACATTTAAATCTGTCAAAGTGCATTGTATTTAGTTATCGTAGTGAATTTTCTACTAATTAACATTAATATTATTTATTACTAATTTCTTATAATAATCTGTTACTATAATAAAGATAATGGATGTGCAATATTGATCATCGATACGCTACATGTCAATTAAATCATAATATTTATGTATTCTATTTGTTACAATAATTTCGAAATTTTTAAAGTATTGATAAAAAATATCTTATTAGTGATAATTTATGTAAAATCTGGAAGTAAATTTTGAAATCACATATATACATGATTTATTTTAGAAAATGTTTAATTAATTCCCTATTATTTGATCATTTGTGTTACATTCGTGAAATTAAACTAGTTAAATTTATTTAAAAGAGATATAATAAAGATGCAGGATACAATAGGATAGAAATTTATTAACCAGTTAACTGTGTCTGATGATTATACTCATCAAAGAAAAATGACAGAATTTTTTGTCATGACGAGTATACGTATAATATAAGTCGCAATTTTATTAAATAAACGTATCTGTTTTGTGCAATAATTGAACATGGATACTTACCCTGCGCTTGACAACTATAGTTGTTATCGTTCAATTTTCGCGACACACAGATATACGCGCACTGACAAACAGAGCGACACAGTTAACTGGTTAAAGAATAGCGTCGACTGCGTTTTTTCCCATCATACATTACTTTTTCCACTGACAATTCCTAGCTCTTAACATGGCGCTTCTACTAATGATGCGCTCGTCGGATGGGACACTCTATGCTACCCTATTCCGCGACGTCCTTGTCGTGAAATCGCAGACTCATTTGGATACAGGTACTTCACTTTCTCTACTTCCCCGTTCTTCATCTCTCTTTCTCTGCAGTACGAGACAGTATCAATTTTCGCCTAATGGCAACCTAAGAGCATAACGAGGTTGGAGAGGTCCAAAGAGTGTCTTGGCTGCTATAGCAGCCATAACGCGGTAAGTGAAAGATGGATAAATAGATTGTCAGATAGAGCGACAGCACCGAGCGAGAAAGAGGAAGACAGAGGAAAAGTGGGATAGAGAACAGAGAGAGAGAGATGAAGTAGCGCTCGGTGGCGGAGGAGCATAACGAATTTATGACATTGTGTGTCAGCGAGCTTAATAACGTAACGGGAGAATCAAGCCTGATGTGCGTCCCTCCACCTCTTTCCTCCCTCTCTCCCACCGCCGGTCCTCCTTTACGTTATGTACGTTATATATGTATATTGCTCGGCTAAAAGCACGAGCTTGCGCTGACGCGCGCCAACGATATATCTACCCTGTGTGTACTTAAAGGAATGTCGGAATGTCGATGTGTGCACACAGGGTGTATGCGCGGGCGCGCGCGCGCGAGAACGTTATTAAATGTGGATGTTTGTGCGAAAGCTCGGCTACTCGTAAATTTTTGGGCCTTTCGCGTAGACCATGCAATTGATTAATATGTTAAAAAAGAAAATGAAGTTTGCAATTTTTTAAGATTGTAACTTGATCTTTGTGGAATGATAATTATGTTTTAGTAATTATGATTCTATTCAACAGTAGATTATAGCACCATTGATTATATAAAAAATTAATCGCAAGTCACACTTCTTCGTTCTGGTTCGTTAAAGTTTGGTTTGTTTTTAGATATTTTGGTATACTTCTCGAACAAAGTTATCAAATTAATAATATATATATATATATATATATATATATATATATATATATATATATATATATATATATATATGAGATAAATGAGAAAAAAAATGAGGAGGGTGTGAGGGAAAGGTTTGATTAAACTAACACGCGAGAATTCGCGTTAATGAAAAGAAACTTGCTTCGGCGTAAAAATCCTCACGGTTTAGAGGGAAAAGCCGAAGCAAGCTGACTCTTCGTGCTTCTATTTATTGATAAATAAATTAATAATACAAAAATCTAAACAAGTACATTAACTAAAATCGCGCGCAAATAAAATGTCGCAAAACGGACGACGTACATACGCACACTTAAGACTAACGCTTACCATGGGTCACGTGACCCGCGCAATACGCAAACCTAAGATCAACTTCTCTGGCCGCTATGGTACACTAAATTCACCAGGTGAAGCCAGGCCTGGGGAGCGTAGAGTGGTCCTCGACCTGCACACCGCGCGCCCTGACGTCTCGGGGAGACCAAGGCTGTGGCGCCGGGCAACAAGCTTAGTTGCCACGAAATACGCACACCCTGAAACACGTTACGTCGAAAATGTCGTACGTGGACAGCGTTCTGCATTCAACACGTCCTATACTGAGGTTCATCTCCTTTTTTTTTTCACTCACACTCACACACTGCATGCACGCGATAGCGAAATCCGGCCCCAACGACCATGCACAAACCACGTGATCAACCCGAACGCGATGTTAACAAAAAAGCCAAAAAAAAAACCGCAATGAAAACTTGTACGAAGACACAGAGACTTGTCACCGCAGCGAGCTTACAAAGAATTGAATCTTCTTCCCGCGCGCCGCTCGCGCCACGCGAAAAAATATGAGAGGCGCGAGGCGCAGGACCGCAGCGGTGGCGATTACAAACAACGGTGACGTAGGACAAGCGAGAGTTGACCAACACTAATAACAAGTATAAAGATGACCTGAACACTTCTATTGCTTTATGTAAGCTGGGTCTGCCGTATCGACCAAAATGTGTTTCACACCTCACAACATTTTTTTCTTCGATGGGATATTAATTTTCATTTGAAATATAGCAGATTTACTTTAGAAAAAAAACGCATATGAATTTCTTTTTTCCAAATATTTTGTTAAAATGTATAGTATGAATAAGCACGTAATTCAATTATTTTATTTCGTTCGATCAATTAGATATTTTTAACGTATTACAATTGTTTTTATTACAGAATGCCATTCGATAACACTTTTGCTTTTATTTTAAATTTATAAAACGAGTTTACATTTTCCTAAAGATTATGTGTATTTACATTACCGCAAGTAATCAATAAAACATGATAAATTCTACATATAAAATAAAATAAATTCAGCTCTAACTTTCTATATCAATTCAAGTTTTCATCTTCTTATTGCATCGCTGGACATCTTACTCCGCAGTTACGCAACATCGATCTCTCCACCACCGTGAAAGTTTACGTAACTGAATTCAACGAGCTCTCCCCCAATTCCTTTTCTTTCTCCTTTACACGTAACGCAAACAAATATCCATTCGCCGGCGCGTATTCCGCAAAAGAGGAGCCAAGTTCCGCTCCTAATCTCATTTCCTTACCAAAAGCGCAGCGGTCGACTACGAGCGTCGTTTCGCCTCGACCGCAAAAGACGAACGTATAAGCCTCTCTATTTCTCCCTATCTCCCTCTTCCTCGTTCTCCCAAATGCCCGATGGCCATTATATTTATGGCGAAGTGCATTTCGAGGATGTTTCGCGGATTCTCTTCTAACGTCCTGCTGATGCTGCTCTATTGCTCGTTCCGTCTTCCTCTCTCACTTACACCGTACGTACCAAGACAGACGTTAGAATGCCACCGCCGCCACCGCCTCTTCGCTGGATTGTGCGCGGAGGGAGTCAAAGGTCGAGTTCACCCGGTGGTAAGAGGAACCAAGAGTCGAAAAGGCACACAGGGCTAAGATTTAGTTATCCCGGTAGGGTAGCTTTCTCGAATAGGATTTCTCCGAGCTTAAACCACCTCATTTCTCTTTCGTTCCGCACTTCGACTCTTATGTTCTTTCCTTTTCTTTCTCTCTTATCCTCTTTCTCTCTTGATTTGAAGTTATTTTGCTCTCGACATTCTACTAGTGATATCATCTAATTTTTTTATTTTATCCTATCTTTTCCTTATCCAAATTTTCAACTTTATATTTTTGACGCGAGTGCTTGCAAATAAAAGCCTGCAAGAAAATTAATAGAAAAATTTTAATTACAAATTCTATTAGAATAATTCAGTGATTAAACAACTAATGTCTACGTTTAAATTGACTGTGTGAAATAATTTTATTAAATGAATAGTTTTATAAAAAATTCTTTACAGAAATCGTACAACAAAAGACGATGTCTTTTTTCAAGTCGTAAATTACTCAGGTTGCATTTATTAAACTTGTAATTTTTTTTATTTCCTTATACTTGTTTCTTTTTTATTATCTCATTTTTTTAATTTCTTCATTACGCTCCCTATGTACTTTTTTCTTCTCTCTGGCAGTGCTCTGTCATTCAAGTTCACCTTTCTCTAGTGTTCCCAGAGTGTGTCGATCTCTCGTATTTTTTACTTCTACTCCCGTCGACGCGGATACTCTCCTCTATCTTTCTTCTTCTCTCTCTCTCTCTCTCTCTCTCTCTTTCTCTCTCTCTCTCTCTCTCTCTCTCTCTCTCTCAGACGTATATGGTAAGCCTCGTGCTATTCGGTCCCCTAGACGCACATATCTTTTTATGTTCAGGTCGACATGACGAGTATCTCCCCCTCTCGGTGGTAAAGCGCTGCTTGACTTCGCTTTTTTGTTTCTTCCTCGCTCTCGCAGTTTTTTGTGTGCTGTGGAATGTTTTTTTACTCTCTCTTCTTTTTTTTTTTTACTTTTGGGCTATCTACTTTCCATCGTCCTTCGAATTTCGAATTATACGCATTTCTTTCCTTTGGTGCTTTTTACAAAATACCTTTTATGGGTTTATTTCGCTCGACGGTATACTTCTTGAGACAGGGTCAGCGAAGTAACAATACCGTTGGCCTTTTGTCAATGGTTTTGTATCGATAAAAAGAGTCGCGAAAAAAGAAAAGAGCAGCGTGGTGCTATGCAAACGGAAACGAAGGAAAATAAGGTAGACGAATAAAGAAGAAATTCTCGCGATTTCGCATGCGTATATATTGATAGACGAATAGACGAGGGAATAAACCGTGCGCAACTTCTTTTTCATTTAGATGCTCGCTAGAATCTCGAAGTGAAAATGAATTCGAGTGTATATTTTAAAATGAGTCTGAGTTACGTAAGAAAGTAACTCAATCGACCTGGAAACTTCGATCAACCTGATTTGGAGAAGCGAAGTGTGAGAAGGCGATAGATATGTATATACGCTTATGTGCATCCATACAAACACACACACACACGTATACGTTTTGATATACATCAAGAAGGAAAAAACTCGATTTCCTTGCGCAACTTCATGAATATATCGCAGATTTTGCTCTCTTCCTTTTCTCTTGGAGTTCGCATATAATCCTCTCATCGGTCGCACGTGCTCGATTCAACGGCTTCCATCAAGCTTCCATTTTATTGTATATAATCTTTTCTTTCATCGTTGTCGTTTTAGAACGTGGAAGTATAATTGCTCTCGCGAATGGAGAAATTCTTCCTCGGTGCTCGCTGTTATTCGTTTTAATCGATGAAATTGTTCGAGCGCATTTTTTACAGTTAGAAAATGAAATTTCTTCTTTTATTTTAAACGCGTAAATATCATTTTACTTTTATTGCTCGTACCTAAATACACATAATAAAATTATACAAAGATTGTAAAAAATAATAACGGTATTGTCTTTTTTCTTGGAAAATTAATTATTTATTAAATACAAATAAGACAGCTGCTTAATGATAAAAGGCAAATATTGATAGTCAACATTCGTACTTATAATATACTAACGTAAAGTATTATAATTTTAATGGTAAATTTGCAAACAATTATTGCAATTTTTTACTGGTATTTATAATTAAAATTGATCTGTATAATTATTAGGATTGGCTTTAAGTTGACATTAAATTAATAGTAATTTTTTCATCGTTAATATTGTATATATCAATGAAAAATAAATTTTTTAATTTATGTGTCAAAGCGATATGTTATATGTGTGTGCATCTGTACTAGTTATTTAATCTTTACCATTGACATTTAATTAACATTAAAAACCGGTGGTAGATCTTATATTTACGTATTTTGTAAGTTAATAAAAGATTATCCGTCTAGCAATTCATCCTTCTACTGCTTTCACCACTTGGGCGGAATTCACTCTCTCTTTCTTGCTCCATTCCTCTTTTCGAGACACGGCATAATTCCGTGGATTATTTTCCGTCACCAAACTCGATCTCTCGCACACAACCTTCCAAGGCAGGGGGAGAGGAAGACACGAGTCTCGACTTGGAGATTGCGGTTACTTACTTCGCGGGAAATATAGGAATAGAGAGCAAGAGAAAGAAAGAGAGAGGTATACGAGTTGCAAAGGAAGTGAGAGTAGAAGCACAAAAGTCGGAAGTTGGAAACATCTCGTCTTCGAGCCAGCCGACGTTTAAAGCAAGCGAGAAAGCGAACGTAAAGCAACCAAAAGCAAAGGAGAAAAGACAGAGAGAGAGATAAGGAAAGAGGAGAGTTAAAAGGGGTGACAGCGGTCGGAAAGTGTACTACTACCGGAACTATACATATATACCACTCATGAAGCGCACGCGCGCCAACACTTTGGCATGGGAATGAACTCGCTAAAAGAAAGAGAAAGAGAGAAATACAGTACGAGAGGAAGAGGATACACAGGATGAAAAGCAGAGCGACATCGGCTACGTAATAGGAAGGAAAGTGAGAAAAGCTTTAGCGAGATGGAGGGAAAAAATGCTGAAGGAAAGTCTGGCAGAGAGGAAAAGAGAAAGAGAGAGAAATAGAAAGAGCACAAGAGGGATTAAAGTTTCGGTGGATGAGTAGGCGGAGGTAAGGGAGAAGATAAGAAATGGCGGAAATAAAGCGGATAAGAGAGGTTGCGCCCGCTAGTGCGCTGCTCGACACGCCTGGAGGGAAAATAAAGAGAGAAGAGTGAATAAATAACCGTGGCGCGCTAGATTACGCGAAAAGAAAACAAAGAGGCAACGTCAATTAGACGCGCAAGAGCGAGAGAAAGAAGTGCGCAGGAAGTGAAGAAAAAATCGGGAAAGAGAGGGCGAAAGGTGAAAAAATGCGAGGAGAGAGAGAGAGAGAGAGAGCTACTCCTTCTCTCAGCGTTGTCGTCGTCGTCGTCGTGGAAGCCTGTGAGAGACAAGAGTCGGTACAAGGAGTTAGTGTAATCCGGGTGTAAAGTAGAACAAGAAGAAGCCACGGGGAACGAAATCCAAGGAGACGAGTGCGTATAGCGTCCTACCCAAGTGGAAAACTACAGGTTGCCCTGCGAAGCATAGCTGATCTGATCGATCTTTTAATTATGGCGAAGCCTGCGAATGAATGGCACGCGAAGAAGACTCGAGATACTACTTCCCACCTCGTTTGCCCAACTTTCTTGTTCCTCGTTTCGGTTCGCCTTCTTTGGTACTTTTTATTTCTGTCCTCTTATTCTCGCTCTCTTTTTCACTCTCGAAGCTTTCTCCGAGGTTTTCCAATGAAAGGATGAAATTGAATCAGATCGGCCGTAGCACGTGCGCGCTTTGACTTTCGTCTGTAGCGGAAGCGTCTTTGCGGGATGGACTAGAGAGAGATGAAAAGATAATTCGCGATGGGAGTTGTTATATATAGTCGTATCAGAGAGGAAAGTCGATAATTACCTACTTCGTTAATTATCGAACTGTCGTTCGAAGACGACGAAGCTAAAGCAGCACGTCGAAGCCGTTGCGCGATTGAAGCTTTTGTCCTTTGAAATTAGAGGCTGAGCTCGCTATCTCTGTCACTCTGGTTCATCTACCCAACCAATCCTCCCTTTGAACTTTAGGGACGTAGCTTCGCGTGAAGGGCCGTAGAAGAGAGGGAATACGTCTATGATCTTTCGCCATCAAGCCGGCATAGTCAATAGGCTCTTTCGTTGTTGTCATCGCTTGGTCTAATCCCATTTCTAGGCGAGACTCGAACATTATATACCACTGTATTTGATGCGTGCGTTCGTGGATTTTCGTTAACGCAAACACGTTATGTCTATCTTATTGAATTGAATAGTTACCATGTATCGATTAACCGTTATCGATATTTTGCGGTGTATCTGCATGTATACTACATAAGCATACGTGCCACTAAGAAAGCTTCAAAGCCTTAATGGTAAATTATTAATAGCGCAAAATACTGATTATTGCAAGAAATTTTAATCGCTCACGATTAGATTTTGCAAACCTATTCAATTATTTAATCATTAATTTAAAGCTAAAACTTTTATTATATTTGTTTTCATAATAACCATTTTTAATAGAAGTAAATTAACTGCTTATAAAAGTGTCTCAAGAATGTTTTATTAATTTTCACTTCGTAAAATTCTATTCAACTAGTAAAATTAAATTTTTTTTGTTTTCATTAACAAATTAAAAAATTTTTCGCATTCTCGATTTTCGGCCAAGATAAATAAGCGCGAAAAATTGAATTTTTTCTCCAACCCAAGCAAACTTGATGTTTTGAAGTTACAATTGGTTTGTTTAAAATTTCACTCAATTCTCGTCCATCTGAAGCTCGGCATGAAATTTCGCCGAAGCTAAATTGTAAACTTGTTTGTACATTATATTTACGCAGTGTTCGCTGTATGGGTGTACTTTCAAAATAATACGGAAGTTCACCTAACTAAATAACTTATACTCAAAGTAAAAGAAATAAATGAACAAGCGCAGTCATTAATAACAACTTTGGATGTGCATATGCAAAGAGCAAATGTTTGCTCGCGCTCGGCTGAATTCCAAGAAATAATCATGTCAAATGCACTCTTGCGTGATGTTATTTTTTATCATTTTAATTTTATCACCATTTTTAATGAGAAAATTTAAAAGATTTATAATAAATCAAAAAGAATATTTTTTAAAGCGATTTCATTTCAAGATCATGATTTAAGTAAGCACAGATTCGATGGTTTTAATTGAATATTTTAAATTTTGTATTACATAAATAATTCATAATCTGTGATTTTATATAATTGTTTTATTATTGATTAACGGTTTCTATTATTGCACTTGATTAGACTAATTTTAGATCAAGTAATTTTTTAATAAAATAAAATTCTTTGAATAAGAATCATCGATAGTAAAAAAAATATTTTCAATATATAAACGACTTCTCAATTAGTATCTTTTATATGCGACCTCGAAAAAGCAAATAAACAATGCAAGGCTGAAGAATGGCATTACGACTTAAAGATGAATATCGTATAGCGCAGAGCGAGAGAAAATTACGCGCATAGTTCATATTGGTATATAGCAGTTAGAAATGGCTGATCCGAAGTAGAGAAATAGAGAGAGAGAGAGAGAGAGAGAGAGAGAGAGAGTGGAAGAGAGTGAGAGACAGAGCGAGAGAGAGAATATACTCTAGAGCGGCAGCTTTGTTCGCGCATACACGTACGTGTACAATACTTACATACGTAACCGCGCAATCGCACACACACACATAGACACGTGGACGCATATACATATATATGTATGTACTCGCACGTAAGTTCCGGGCGCTCGAGATTTGCGAAACACTAGAGGCGATCCCACTCGGAAAATTTCCGCGCAGTCCCGAGTGCTCCCGTGGGTTTGTCGCGATAGAGAGAAAGAGGGATGTAGGATGGAGAGAGAGAGAGAGAGAGAGAGAGAGAGAGAGAGAGAGAGAGAGTGAGCCTGAGAGGAAGGGACGAAACTTCATTGACCTATGGCGAAACCGCTCGACCGAACACCCTCATAGTCCTCGAGTCCCCTCTCGGGCTCTTTCTCCTCTTCCTCCTTCTCCTCATCCGACCTGCGTTATCCGCTTGCAGTAAAGCAAGAGAATTGGGTGGGACCGCAGCGCGAGCCGCGCGACATGGGGGCCCAAGGTAAACTTAATTAACTCATTCGCAATTAAGCGTGACCCGATACGTGAATTATAGGCCGGCGCTTCCGAGCATAATCATCCGGGAACTCTGCCGCGCTCTGGCCTTCTACCCTTCCTCTGTATCTCCAGACCGCGCGTTACCGTCATCGCCGCACCCCGTTGTCCTCGTCAATAAGTACACTTGCGGTTTTGCCTTTCTGTTGACTTATATTAGTATTTTCGTCGCTCCCTCTCACTTTCTGTTCCTCCTCGATGGCGCCGCGGTTTTCTCGCCCTTCTCCCGCACCTTCTCTACGTGTAATTTCGATGTAATAATTTGCCGCTCTCGGCGAGGCTCAACCTTGTGCACGGTCGGCCCTCTTTGCCAATTATGTCAATTGCTTTATATTGGGTTAATTATTTGAAACGTTTAGATTTTAACTTGTTTACTTGCAAAATATTCATAAATTAGTTCCGGAATAATTATATCGTTACTTTTTTTATTACTTACAATAGATAAACTATACAATGTCATCAAGTTAATTGTCCACTAAAAATATGCCTTTTTAAAAGTTATTATTCGTATACATTAATAGACTATAAATGTAATTTTTAATAAAAACTACAAAAATCAGCGGATTATTATTTCCATATTTTACGTTTATAATTAAAGAAAGAAATAAAAAGTAATTGGCATATTATTTTAACATCTCTCAATTGTAATATTAAAAATTTCTATTTTTTGTTTTATTAATTGATGTGAAATAAAATGAAAACTTCATACGTTATGTATACAATTCGTAATAATTATAATAATGTAATTAATTCCGTTACATTTATTGTGTTCTTTCAAAGGATATGAGTAAAATTTGAAACTTTTGAAAATTTCAAATAATTCTTGTTTCTTCACAAATTAAATTCATTGGCATGTATTAAATTAAATTCATATTTGTAATTCGTAAAATCTCCATTCGAGCGTAAATTAAAATTTTTTCAATTAATATAAAGAAAAAAGAAAAAAAAAAAAATAGAACAAAGAATTACCCGTTCGAAAAATATCGATATAAATTTTCAGAGTAATGCTCGCGCAATACAAGAAGAGAACGAGATGGAGAAGAAGGCGGAGGATTTTCATCGGATATCGCGAGAAATTATAGGTCAATTCAGCGCGGTACATCTTAACGAGCACGCATTCGGAATCCATTTTACGGGGGCGAGAATGCGCCGATGATGGGGAATCGAATAGCTTGGCCTCGAGAGAAGAGATTATATAGAGATGAGTAGGGGAGGAGGAGGAGAAGAGCAAGCGCTCGCGAATCGGGTTATATACCGCGGCGTTTATATCTCCCTTCCCCGTCCCTTCCTCGCTCTCACTCATAGTGCAAGAAGTAGTCTTCGCTCGGGGAAGAAATTAGTTCCGATATCCGGTCGGTGGAAAGCAGCCTCGAGATGGAATCGGTAAATGATCTCCGCTCTAGATTAATTAAATCGGGCTCGAAATTTCATTTCATTATCTTAATTGAACGGATCTCGATGTTCTCCTTCACTCTCTCTCTCTCTCTATCTTTTTCCTCCCCCCCTCATTCTTTCTTTCTTACTCTTGCACTCGCTCACCAAAAGTCGTCGTCTCTTAGTCTTTACTTGCATCGCGGACGATGGGTAAATCGGATGTGCTTATTGAAGAGGTATGGTTTCGGATAATTAATTAACAGGGGTCTGGGTAAACCAGACCGTTGAGCCGTTGCGTATTTCGGTTTAATTATGGTTTCCGGTGGATGACTAATGACTTGGTCGCTTGGACGAAGATTTTGTTTTGCGCTTAAGTAATAAATATTTTAATTATTCAATACGGAATCTTTTAACATTACATATTGTTGGATCCGTGGTATAATGAAGTTAGAAATAATTAATGGTTTTTTCTTATTAAAATGGTTATTAAAAAAAACGAAATTTTTCGTTATTTGCATTAAATTTTAAATTAAAAATTTTTTATTTAAGATATAATTTCTATCTTCTTTTTATAAAATTGAGTTATAATTATTAAAATAATATTTTATATGATTTATAAACGTCGTACTTTTGTTATAAAGTTGTACTAGTAATACATTGATTTAAATTCAGTGTTGAAATATGCATGCGCATGTACAAAGTTTCACATTTTAATTTATTACGTGACATAAAAATAACTTTAGTAGACTTTATATATTTTTCAATATTGTACTAATTTTTATTCTTGAAAATTCTAAAAATTAAGAAGTAAATAAAAATTTTCAATTAAAATTCAACAATGATAAAAATATATTTAATGAAAATTTGGCAAAAACTTAGAGAAACTGCTATTCATTAATTTGTTACAAATGTAATGTATTGCTAATCGTAAAATAAAAATTAAAAAAATACATGAAATATATAAAATAGTTACTTGAATATTTCAATTATGAAGTAGACAAATCGTCTTAAACATTATCAGATAAAGGCTTGATAGGCTATCAAGAGAAAGTTAACACAAGTAGAAAAAAAAAAGGCAAGCCGAGACAAAAGATAGAAGTCTGAGCTGCCTAGAAAAACATTTTGACGAACCCTTAAAAAGCAAATAGCCTGCAGACTTTTCTTTCTTTACATACCTATATTCATACGGGTGTAACGTTAGTCTAGCGAACTATTGAGAGTGATGTCGACCAAATGCCAAATAAACGACCCTCTAAGTCGAACACGATGAAGGCACGGAAAACAGAGGGAGAGGGAGAGAGAGAAATGCAAGAGAGTGCTTCGAAGATTACGGAACGAGCATAGAAGATGTAGAGCGAGTGAGAAAGAGATCCTTCAACGATTCTCAGAGGAATACTGCGAATACCTGCCTTTGTCTATCTATTTCTCCCGTCCCCCCCTCGCGAGTAAAATCACAAGCAACTAGAACGACTTAGATTTCTATTCCCGCGGCTAAAATCTTCTCGTAACTTGGAATTCACGAAATCCTTAGGAAAAAGATATCAAATGGTATCCTGACAAAATCATATAAGCTGGACTATTTCTTATTCTGAAAATTTAAACACACGGCTGGTTCTAATAGAAATATTTTAAATTGTATTAATAGGTATAGTCAATTTATTTTAATTATTATTTTTATCCAGGGAGACTTTTCAAAACGATTTATCAGTTTCATGATTTATATTTATATTATTGTTAAAATTTTTATTGAACAAATGAAAATAAGTATATCAATCTCTTTCATCTGACTAACAATTTCGAGATATAATGTAAATTTTTTATTTTTCAATATTGAAAAATATTGTGAGACTTTAATTCTGCTAATCCTGTATTTAAATTCAATAAAAACAGAAAGACACATTTAGAGAAAGTTACTGTAATTCCTTAAAATTAAATTTGATTTGCATGATAAATTTTGAAAACAACTTGGCACTCTTTGTCTATCTAGCACAAAGTAACGAAACGCCGTTGACCTCATCGTAAAACCTGAAAATACACCAAAAGAATCATTTCCTTGAGACGTGACACAGTAAAAGATGCTATATATATCTCAAATTCTAAAGACAAAAGCTCATCTCTTTCTTTTTCTTTCTTCGTTTCTATCTTTGACCGAAGCTTTGTCATGTTTCGACTTTGCTCTCCGCAATATTATATAGCTCGTGCTCGACTTCTTTTCCCTCCTCTTTCCAATTTCATCCAGGACTCCGATTTCTTACTTTATTCTCGAGCCCTTAGCAAATTTATATATACATTCCCATCGCTCGACGGTTTCTCGAGCCTCTTCTTTCACTTCTTTTCAAAGTTTCCGTAACTGTTCGTGAAAACTTGAGCAGATCTCATATTTACGGCTCTCGGTGGAGATCGCGCAAGCAGTCGCGCGTTTTATTGCCGTCCGCTTTTCCCATATCTCTGCGTAAACATATACGCATAACTTAACGGCCCGTCAACTTTTGTAACTCATATACATATACCCACACAAACACACACGCGCGCGCACACACACACACACACACACACACACACACATATATATGTATATATTGCGCATATAAATTTGCGTACACGCACGAGGGGCCAGAAAGTTATCGTAGAGAGCGAGGAAAAACCTCCGGTACGAACTCATTTGCAAATATAAACCGATCTGAATTCCTCCTCTTGGGTATAGGAGAAGAAATAGACCAGAGTAAACTTCAATTTTCCTTTCTTTTATTCTGCCTTTCGAGTTTTGTATTTCGTCCTTTGAGCTGCTACTGTCGTTGCTTCTTGAAATGGCGACGCTACCTGAGCAGTTCAGCGGAGGTTTTACGGGGGTCTAGCCGCGTAAAGAAAACTAATCTTCTTTAAGCAATCTTCCTCCTTTACTCTTTGAAGTCACTTTTGCTCTCTCTTTCTCTCCTTCTTCCCCTCTTTCTCGCTTTTTTCTTTCTCGCTTTCATTCGAATTCTTAAATTCTTCGAGCTTTAAATTCTCGTTTTCGCTGCAGGTTTTCTCTTTCTCTCTATTTTCGCGCGTGAAGAATTTCGTACTTCCTTTCTTTTTTCTTCCGGTCGACGTAGCCGCATCGTTACGTCACGTTGCGCGTCTCGAGTTTCTTCTACCTTTGGGTCATGTGAGACGGTCTTATGAGGTTGTAGCAGTAGCCGACTTGCCTTCGGAGATGTATAGAAGATTCGTTTTTCTTTCTGATTTCTTAAAGAAAGAACCTTTTCTTTCGTTTCTTCGGCAAAGTGGAGCTGAAGTAATTTTTAAAATAAAGAGAGATGACGTATGCCCATTGAATTTTATTTCAAAATTTTATAAATAATTGAATATTTTAAAGGGTTAAAACAATTTTTATTATGATAACCTTGCATTGTATAAATCATTTACCTCATTTTTCGAAAAGGCATATCGTTTTCAAAATAACAATTAAACATTTATTAAACATTAGCATCTTCGAAATGATTTAATGTTGAATTGAGACAACAATTTTTTTAATTAAGAAATCGTCACTATTTTTATAAATTTCCAATTTTGAATAATATAAAGTTAAGCACGCGACAAGGAGAATAATTCAAAAAAGGTTCGATGCCCCGATGATTCTAGAAACGCGTTTCTCTTCAAAACGTATGACACTTCAATTTAACCTCGCCCGTTTCTTCGTTCCCCCATTGCTTCCTCATCTTCTTCCTTTGCAACATGCCATTCTGGTTGTTGGCCGCTAAAGCTCTCTCTCTCTCTCTCTCTCTCTCTCTCTTTCTCCATACCCTCCTTTTGCTTAAACGCTACTCGTCTTATCCCTCTTTCTCTCTCGTTCTCTCTTTCTTGTTCGTTGGATAGCACAGGGCAAGCCGTTTTTCGTAATTGCAAAACGAATCCGGCGACCGCAAGCGCGGAAGGTAACGTGGGCGCGTGCGCGCGTGATAAGGTGATGAGCCTGGAGGTTCGCCAGGTTCCGATTTTTCCGCTATCGTCGACGTGGCCGTCGGAGTGTGAGAGAAAGTGAGGCGTTCGCGCGCGTCAGACTGTCGTACAGGAAACGATTTAAAGGGGGTACGCGTTGAGAGGCGGAAATTCGCGGTCGTAGACGTCCTGGCGAGTCGCCCGAAGAGAGAAAGAGAAAGATCTACCCCATCCGTGAAAGGAAAGTCGTTCGCCTGTATTTTCCCTCTCTTTTCTTCGGGCTTCTTCCACTCGATCTTTCCTTTTTCTTTCCTCCTTTCTAGCTTTCCCTCCCTTCTTCCTATCACCCTTTCCGCTCTTATTCCTCGCGATCCTCTTTCCCGCCTCGCACTCTCCTCTGGCAAATAAACTGCTATTGGACTACTTCGGTGCAAGAGAGAAGACGAGATAGAAAGAGTGAGAAAGAGGGAGCGAAAGAGCCTCTCTTTCAAGAAACTCGAAACTTCGGGCTCTGCTCTTTGGAAAAGGTAAGCAGTAAACGAAATCTCTCTCGTTTTTCCTTTCTCTCTCTCTTTCTCTTCTTTCTTTCTTTCTTCTTTTCGAGTCAGTACCGGTGTCACTTCCTCTTCGTCGCGAGTGGAAGGACGAAAAGCGAAGCTTGATTTCGTTTATTTAAAACAAATTTCTCGTGAATAGCGTGATTTCGAGTCGTTCCAAATCCTTAGATCCGAAAGAGAAAGAATGTCGAAGTGGTTTTCCAAAGATTTCTCCCCCTTTCCCTCTCTCGTTGCTGTTGGTGTCTATTTGTGTTGTTTCTAAATCGAACTACCGAAGGATTGGAATTGTATTAGAAAATACTTTACTTGTGTATTGTTGCATTATTTACAATTTTATTTGTTCCATGAAGAAAAAAAATGTATAAAAAAATTTTTCCCATTTTTATATTTGAAGAATTTAATCAAATGCTTAAATCATACAACGCAATAAATTATTACAAGCGAATAACAGCATAATTATTGGGATTATATATTCTAAATATTTTATTAAAAATAATATCAATTTTCGCATTTGCAATTGAGAAAATTATTTTATTTATATTGATTTTTGAAATATGTTCATCTTTAAATTATTATAAATATTGTAGTCGATGTAATAATGTCGCGATATTAATGAAATATATAAATATATGTATTTATTAAGAGAATATTAATAATTTATACAGGATGTTGGTTTAATTACTATAATTTTAGTTAAAATTGTGCATTAACAAAATGAAGATTATTCGAGCAATAAATCTGTTCAATTTGATAATTCATAACATAACGTATTTAAAATTTTACATATCTGAAAATTTATATTATCGATTATTTACATAAGGAATATTGTCCAACACTAATGATATTTTTCCATTTTAAAAAAAAAAATATATATATATATATATATACATGCATACATATATCGTATACAATAAGTATTTCTTTAAATATGTCATACGAAAGACGAATGCAATTCGCTTTTCCAAATCCAGAGTAGCTCACTGCTAAAATTAACTTTTCGAGCGCTTTATCAAAGAAACGCAGGCGCTAGTCTTGGCATCAAAAAGCAAAAAAAAAAAAAAAAAAAAAATATGAAAAAAAAAGAAAGTTAATACATCCTCCTGTCCCTCCGTAGCCCGACTCCCCGTTACATTTCTCGGCATTGGAAGGAGATCGAGGCGAGACATACAGCAATAACTGCAACAGCGAGGCTGCGGGAGTAGGAAAAAGAGAGCGAGAAAAAGAGAAAAAAGACGAGGCGCATACACATCGCGCAAAGTGCTCGGTAAATTCAATTTCTTGTGCGCGTGCGGGCGCGAGCTATACCGAGCGAGTGTCAACTCGAGAAATATTCTTACCGCGCAATGGATACTAAAATGTCCAATGCACTTTCGCGACGCACAAAGTGCGGCCAACCGAGAGACGACTTTATATAGCTATATATGTATATCGTTTCTGCGAAATTTAAAGCGCAGCTCACCCACTAACGTCGTCGTAGCCTTGCGCCATCTGCCCAAGATAATCCAACCCTCACGGATTATTACCGCATTACTATGGTTTATGAATAAAATTTCGATAACAATTTGTCGCGCAAATCTATTTTACTCGTCGCGACGTAAACGACAACGCGTTTGTTAGTTGAGTATCAACCTATGAGAAAAATTTGGCAAGTTATATGTATTTTTACAAATATTTGAAGCATCGTGTTTTATCTACGATCGCAGTAGAAATCATTATTTTAATATGTAAAGTCAATATTTGCCATTTACGTGGTTAAATAATTTTATGCTTCGTAGCGCGAAACGAGTGATTTTTCTCTTTTTTAATTGATTTCTACGAAAGATTTATTTATTTCAACTATTAATCGGTTTTCAAAATAGATTTAATCAGCGATAATTTACATATGATTAGCGATAGAGAGAATTATTAACATCGTTACATTATTGCAGTTGTATAAATTACGATTCTTATTAATCTCGTTTTATTAAACCAGATCGCTGATATTTAAATCGCAGAATGGCCATGAGAAGGCAAACACCGAAAATGTATTTTAATTCTTACGTTCATTCATATGTAAATCCAATATTCTTATGAGTGAAAAATTGAAAACCATATATAATTAATCAAAGCTTATGAAAAAGTACTATTATTAAATATTAAGCATACGAAAATTTTCAACGAAATGTTTTATTCATCGACAAAAGTAATTTACGAGTGGAAAATGTATTTAAAAAAAATTCATCGGATTTTAAATGTTAACCAGAGGATTGAGAAAGTACGAGTAAAGTAATTTGTAAATCTCCACTTGATCGCACAAACTTTTTCAACGTCGTCCTCTTTATCTTTCTCCGCTTCCCCCCCCCCCCTTCCCCCCTTTCCCTTCGCTTTTACCTTTGCCCTCTGACGCTGTTGGAATTCTCTGCAGGCTTCCACTGAATCTCGGCTTAAAAATTTAAAATTGGCTAAACCGCAAGCTGAATATCCTCGCGGCAAACGCTTACCGCGAAACTGGAATTAGGTCGAAGACGAAGTTTAACAAAGTTTTTATAATTTTTACACGCCTTTCTTTCCTGCGAAGCTTATGAACGACAACGGGGAAGGAGACTCATGGCTGTTGAAGTATAAGAGAAAATCGAGGTTACAGTACGAGTATATATATATAAATCACGACATTGAAAGAAATAAGATTTTCAAAGCGTCTAAAATAAATTTGAAATATTGACTTTTTGGATAATTATTATTCTATTACTATCATAACGCATCTCGACGCTTTTCGTTTACGCATGCGCTAACATTCGTTCGTTACATAGTTAGTTACGCGTTATCTGTAGTGTAGTTGCTTATCGCATATACCTACCGGTTACAAACTCTTTTACATATTCTTGTAAGAAAAGACCACCGACGATGCACTTAGCAGAATAGCTATTCCACGTCTGAGAAAAAGAAAAGAATAAGTCGATGTAATTTTCTCTCTCTCTCTCTCTCTTTCTCTCTCTCTCTCTCTTTCTTTCTCTTTCTCTCTCTCCCTCTTTTCCTCTTACCCTCTTTCGATTTTATTTATGCACACGAAGCTAAGAACAATCTGCATACGTGAGTCAACCGACCAAAGTTCGGTCGTAGCTGCTTGCTTTTAGAGTCGTTCCGCGTTATTAATTTTGACTAAGTCGCAACTCATTTTTTTTCTTTTTCTCTTTATATATTGTATGAGGTACTCTAGTATATATTGTACATCAAGGTGTAATAAAGATGTATAGTTGAGAGAGAGAGAGAGAGTGTTTAGGATATTTTTCGCATCGTTACACATAGTATTGGAGATGGATTAAAATTTAATAGAAATTTGATAAGAATTTGCCAAGCCAAACGAAATTTTCCACTAACAATTCTGATAAAATTTTGAATTTCGACTAAGCGTCCAAAGTTGATAAATAACCGCACTATAGTATTAGAAGTAGTGAAAGCATTAGTTTTGAAAGGTAGACGGGATGCAAAGATCAAAGGATGCTTGGCGCATAAATGCTAGAACAAAATTATAAAGGAGTAGAGGGTTAATTTAGCCACCCTGAGGGAAACTTTGATATATAGTTCAGAGTTCCTACGCGACGTTAGGGTTCGATAACAAATAGCTGCGAAAGTTTAACCCAATTATTTTGGCTTTGTTTTTCATTTCAGCTTTTCAAAGATTTTTCAATCTCAATCCTTTTCATTATTCAACTTTTAAATCAATTGTAATTTTTATTTTTCAAACAAGTTAATATCGCGATACTACGATACAACTAAATTTTATTTCACAAGCAACAATTTTATTAATAAATTATTTTTATTGAAGCGTCCTTTTAGCAAATTTAATTTGATACCTAGAGAACGTGCAAATTTAAAAATAAGTGAAGGACCTTTTAACTTTGAAATGAATAAAACATTTTATTATTAATTTTATATATGGTATTTCTCATATTATGAAAAATAAAAATGCCAATAAAAGCAATAACAAAAATAATGCATGTTTTTTTTTATTGTTTTATTCAAAACGCCGCATATAAAAATCATATTTTGCTAATCGTATGATGTTAAAATCAGCTGCAATTAAATGAAATGTTTTTACGACACAATAACGCTTTATATAATTATTAAATTTTCAAGCACAACAACGTTAAAATCACCATAAACTTAAGAAAAATTATCAACACGCGAGTCATCCGCGAATCTGAATACAATTTGAATATTTTATCTTTACATGTCTTTAACATCAGAGTGTGTGTGTGTGTGTATGTGTGTACGTGCTGAAAATGCATTTATACAGACCGTGCGAAATATTAGCCGAGCGCAATTCAGCAAAGCAGCTAGCCGCCTTAATCTTCCGGACGTTCTCTCAATCCGCGCGTATACCTACACTTGCACGCTTATGTACGTGGTTCTACGTTAGACTACACCTCTAACTTGGTTATACACATAGCTGCAACTCGGCTGTGTATACTATAATCTGCCTTCCTTTCTCTCTCTCTCTCTCTCTCTCTCTCTCTCTCTCTCTCTCTTTCTCTTGCCAGCTTGCTGGTACGAGCTGACTCCCCCTTTGAATGCCTCAAATCTGTTTACCACAGTTGTAGCGGCAGCGGTAGCAGTAGCAGCCGGCGCGTTGCCAACGGAATTCCGGGCTTCCAGCTTGCCGACAAAGACAGCCTTATACCGTGCATACGTTTGCGCTCGCGCCTTTATTTTTGCGCGTCAATGGTATCAAGTGCAATGCACGTATACACATTCAAACGAGGGATATCCTGACGGTGCATTTGCTTATCTCAAAGCGTATTCTCTGTCTCTCTCTCTCTGTTTCTCTTCCTCTTTCCCTCTCTCTGTCTTTATCTCTCTCTTTTACACCGAGCAATGTCTCAAACGGAGATGAATCTATATTTGTATATGTGTATATTAAATAAATGTATATGTATAATAAAATATCGTTACCGGTCAGTGAAATATCGTCTCATCACCGAGATTACAAAATACTGCCGGCGTTATTATATTACGCAAAGAGTCAGCTTCGCTTCAAGTATCGATATCTTAATCTATCTGTTGATATGGTCTTGATTATTATGCCGGGATCGGACGATGTCACAGGGATGATAAGTTTGGATAAATTCGATGATAGAGTTCGTGTAATTAAATCATGATTTACTTATACGCCAGTTATTAAAGTTCAGTTTTTAATCTGCCCATTTCTTTTAAACTTATAAAATAATAATTGTTAGTTATTCAGAAAAGTAATCTTTTTCAAATCGTGTTAAAGTTTTAAGAGGCATGCCAAAAAATCATACTAAAATTTTTCTTTTTATTATACAACACAATAAAATGATTGTATTGTTCATTTTTTAAATAATAAAAAATGAGTACGAGAATATGAAAAGTGTTTAAATTATCCATTAACCGCAATAGATTTTCTTTCTCACAACGTACAAGCTCTATAACATACTTGCATTTCAAGCGATAAAAAATGAAGCTGCGGTCTTTTCTACTAGCTTTACCATGCATCTCAATTAGCAGCTAATTCGATCGCATCTCTCACTGTCTCCCTTCTCGCGCCTTTTAAAAAAAAAGTTTCTCACTCCGCTTATCACGATATCTTTACTCAGCCGTGGTAGCTCGCTATTTCCCTCCAGTCTCTCTTCACAACTATGACACGTACTAGAAGTTTTGCGCGTAGATAGTTATTCGTGCGCGTTACGCGCGTGTCGAGGTTATCGTCGAGCGAGCTTCCGATCCACAAGCGCGAGGTGAAACGAGCGACACAATGAACTGCTGGCGGCTCCTCTCAAGCGCGAAGTTTCACCGACGGTTGTCCCTCCCCCCTTCTTCCCCTCCGCTCTCTTTCTCTCTCTCTCTCTCTCTCTCTCTCTCTCTCTCTCTCTCTTTTAGGCGGGATTCGTGATTCTCGTTTTCTACGAAGCTTTTATCGGTGTACGTTTCCTCGCGCTTTCGTTGATTGCTTCTTTTTTTCGTTTTTGCGGCACCGTTCGCCGATAATCTCGCGTCGAATGGTCTTTTTTCTTTTATTCCATTGCACACCGACTGGAAGATTTAAAAAAAAAAAAAAATAAAAATTATGGATGAGCGATCACATCTCGCGAAATTTTTAAGTAGACGCTTGGAAGGCTTCGATTTGGAAGATGAACGAGATGAGAAATATTTGTAGATGAACAAAATTTTTACTTTGTTTTTTATTTATTTTCATTCAAATATATTTTTTCAAGTTTTTTATGGTTCGGTGAGATTATAATTATAAAATTTGAGTTATTAAAACTTTACATGAATATAATAACCACGAAAAAAAATTGAGGTTTTTAAATAATAGTACTTCATTAGTTATTTGTAAATAAATCATACATTTATTCTTATTTAATGCTTCTACATTACGCAGATAAATTTATTTTACTTCCAAATATAATTATTCAAAATAATTATGCATAATAAATTATTCACGCTGTTTAGCAATTTGAACATGTATGGTGAAAAAAATTTAACCTATTTTTAAATTTTGTTATTATAACTGTTGTAGCGAAATATTTGGTAAGTTTTTCTTACATGAAATCGAGTCTAAACGGCTTCTTAAATAAAGTAGTTTTTTACTACCACATTGGAAAAATATGTTGCTGTTTCTGTAAAGAGAAAGGGCGAAGTCTCGTACAAAAGTGGAATAGTACTATTGAAACTGGCACAGTTCACAAATTATGCAAAAAAATGGTGAACATAATTTTGTAGAGAAAAAGACTTTTGTTTTAAATACTTTAATTATTTTGTTTAATATTTATTATTTTTAACTTATTTTGTTAAATACTTTAATTCACGTTATATTGTGTCAATTCCATAAAATAGTTGAAAAAAAATTGAGAGGCTAAGAGAGAAAGAGAGAAGTCCGAATGAGAGAGGAAATTAACAATGGGTAGAACGTACTAGCATTGAGGACGGGAGTGAGTTTGACCGCAAATTGCGTTAATGAGAATCGTCGTAATTTTCCGCCCCTTCGTTCATTATTCCATCCATCTCTAACTATTCTCTCCCCTTTATACTCTTTTCTCTAAAGCAACCAGAGATACATTCCAATTTCCTGTACGATCAACCTTCATTCATTGCCCCCCTCCCCCTCAATCATCCCTCTCTCCCTTTTCGTCGCTAGTCAGTTGAACAACCACATCGGCATTTCTCGCATTTGTAGCTCCGACAGACGTTCGACGCTCGTCGCAAAGAGTAGCAAGTAGCGGTAGCAGCGCCGGTAACGGATCGACACTATCGAGAGCGGCGCACCGCTAATTAATTTAGAATAATTATTTCTCCGAAATAGTCCGGATTCTCGTGGTGACGCGCCCGTTAGAACGATAGAAATTCGCTTAGGTGCTTTTGCTCTCGCGTTGAAATATTGAGAATGCCGCTGGCGGGGCGCTACTTTTGCATATGCATACGAGTTCGTATATACACTGCGCTCCGATTTGCAACGGAAAAATTTTATTTTAAACACGGCGACGGGGAGTCGAAAGCTCGAATTCGAACCACACCGACAAGTTGGATTTTTGATGCGTTACGTGGATAGCGTTTCATTTTTCTCGCTGAATCGTTGCATTTTGATTCGCCGCGCGCGCGCGCGCTCGAGGAAAATATCCTCGTCTAAATTTGTATCGCCTGGAAGGAGGAGTGTTTATGACGGTTTTAGTTTTAATAAAACACGGCGTAATTTCCACGACATTGTCCGTTGATTTTGTTTCTCCCCCCCCCCCCCCCCGCCCTCCCCATTGGTGAGAGTTGATTTGCGAAATGGAATTTAGAAGATACGACGTCAAAAATGCAAGAAGACCAAACGTTGACGCGCAAATTCCTCTTGGTTTTTTTTATGTGACTTGAAAGCTGAAAGTTAGTTTATAAAATGTGACATGCATTAATTAAAAATGTAGCTCTTTCGTAGAAAAGTTAGTGTGAGTTACTCCTGAAAAAAAGTACACACATATATATATATATATATATATATATATATATATATGCATATACATGCTGCAGAAAAGATATTAAAATTTAAAAAATTTTTTATCCAATAGCGTGATGCTGTACATGTATATAATTTTTTTTACATAACTAAATAGTTTTTTAATTAAATGCGATAAAAAAATTAAAAAAAAACTTATTAATTTAAAATATCATGTTATAATGTTTATTAATTTTATAAAATAATCGTATTTTAATATAAAATAAATTACTCTTGTATTTCAAAAAGTTGAATCGAAAGATGTTTAATTTAATAAGTAACTATGGAGATTTTAATTTAAAAAAAGTAAAAATCTTTTAGGAGAAAAGAAATGGAAATAAGTTCCCATTAAGAAGAAACTTTTCAATACATTCACCAGAGCTTGCTACAACAATCTTGTTGTTATTCAAATAAAAATAAACATACAAATTTTTCCAATCTTTATAAAGTCTCATCATAATATTCAATGCTATATATAAATTCTTGAATTTGAGTATTGAAATGTCTCCTATTTGTAAATTTTAATAGTATAAATCGATCATTCAATTTAATTCAGAATATCATTAAATTTGTAGCCTTTTTTATGCTTTGACGTGTAAAAAGAAATAGCAATGATATCAGTAATAAGCAGCATTGTTCCGGCTATCCAAGTACTTGATAGTTTTATTATTTTTTATGATTTCCTCAAGACCCTTATATATTTCATCTCGCACATCTTGTTGGCTTAACAAGATTCTTACTCGGAAATACTTAAGTCGATCCGATAAACTCTGCGCCTTTCTCGGTAAATACGCCATCTCGGCGACTCGCGAGGCCGCAACAGCAAGATTACCCCGGAATAAATGCGTGAAAATTTCACGGAGGAGGCGTCGGCCGGCGTTTTTAATAAAACTTTTAGCAAACGCTTGCTCACCTGAACGTTTTGCACTTGTAGATGCAAGCATAAGGCCGTTACGATGGCGTTCCATCCTCCCGCGAGAAACTATAAAAGCGCCGCGCCGGATAAAAACGCGTATTGCTAGGCACCCGCGTAACTCCTTCTTCCCTTGCTTTTCTTCTTAGCGTGCTTTTTACGCGTCTTCATAAAAATCGAAAAACTTTAGCAGTTTTCGCGGCGGAACGTCGCCGAAGCTTCTTTTTCTTTGCGGATTCATGCTCGTGTACAAGGAGGGGAAAGAAAAGCGGCGTCTCTTGTTTTCCCGAAGCCGGAATCATCTCCGCTTTTTCCCCCCATCTGTTCGAGCGATAAAGTGACTTCGTCGATCTTGTACTTTTTTAAGCTTCGCCGTTGCCATCGTCATTGTCGTCGTCGTCGTCGCTGTCGGGGCTTCCTTTCTCTCATTTGCCTTCTGCTTTACTCTCACGCGAAAAATTTCAACTAAAGCGGTTTCTTTCTCTCTCCTCCCTATCGCCATTCCCCTTTCTTCCCGCAGTGCTTTCTTCTTTCCGTTCTTTCGACTCTTCCGCGCGCTCGGTTCGCTTTTTCTTTTTTATCCTTCTCTTCGCTTTCTTTTATGCACACCTCGAGCTCTGTCATTTCCATCTGGTTCTCTTCCAGAGTAAGCGAGAGAAAGAAAAAGCGGACCGCTTTTTCTTGTCTTCTTTTTTTTTTTCTCCTTTTTTATCTCGCGCCACGTCGCACTTGCAAGGCTTTTCTCGTGTTTTACATGCAGTCGACAAGGCGTTAATTTTCTCTCACAAAGTATCGTTTGTAGAAGCGCGTTTGTTATCCCCTCCGCCGCTCCCTCTTCTTCATCGCTTTCTCTTTTCTTTTTTTTTTTTTTTTTTTTTTTTTTTCATGCTTCTTCTTTCGCTTTTTAGCTTGCGCACTTTTTACAGTTACTCGACGCTCTCGCGAATACATAATTGCATTGTTTGTTTTGAAAGTTAGCGTTTTGTGAAAGCAATTTAGAACGCAAATATGTTCATTACGCAGCGAAATATTAACGTCATATATTCGTTTTAATTGAAACCTTCTAGTATATATCATTGCTTATGGACATAAAAATTTCATGTTTATATGTCATTAGAAATCGCTTTGTAAAGTACAGCGTTATATTTTTGTATAATAGCGATGAACGGTAATCTACATATTTTTGTCAATTTTAATCGTCGGACAAAAAATATAATGATGCAAAAGTTATAATGGAGTAAAATAAAATTCTTATTCCAATAAATAAATTTTTAACCAAACCAAGTCTGTTCATTATATTTAACGTTATTATTTAAAGGCAGTTAGTTAAAAAAAAATATAAGCCTTTTGAAAAACTTCTTTCTAGCAGATAAAAACAATTCCTCACAGTGAATGTTTGAAACGTAGGAGAATTTTAAAATCGTAAAAAGTACGAATCTTTGGATGAAGTTTGGGTGAAGTACTTGCTCAGCTGATAAAAAGACGTCGTTACAGTAGATTACACATTTACAATGCATTAGCATATATGGAAGGAGGTAGAAAAAGGAAAGAAGGAAGCGACAAATCGTACGGACGAGGACCTTGAAGTGTTTTCTTAAAGGAATCTCGGACGACGAGAAGGATGACGAGGGTAAACTCGAAGCTAAAGCAACGGCTGCCAGCCAGAAGAAAACTTTTTCTTCCTCTCTCCCTTTCTCTCCCGCTCTTGCCTCGTCTCGGCATTTGCCGAGGACGAAATTAAATTTTACATCGCACCTTGTTTGTGTTCGTACCTACCCGGCCCGCTCTCTTTCTCTCTCTTTCTTTTGCTTTTTCTCTTTTTCTATATTTCCAGAGTCCTCTTTTCTCCTGTCGTCACGTTTTCGCTTCATTTCTCGCATTCAAAAACAAGTCCCTAAAAAATACGCCGGCGCTCGTTCGCGCGCACGCATTCAAATGTGGCGGACAAGCCCTGCAAGCCGACCTCGCGTAATGAAAAAAAAAGCGAATGAAAGAGGCAGACAGAAAAAGAGAATAAGGACGAGGGAAAATAGAAACAATAAATTTATATATACGGAACTTCGCGCAAAATTCTACGTGCCTGAAATTTCATTTGATATTTTTTTGAATCCCCGGAATATTTTACTTGTTCCGATGAATTCAGCTTGATTCTTTTAAAAGTTCAATAAATATGTGGAAACAAAGATATCGTGAAACTGCTTACATCATTTTTAAAACTTTGACATTTGATTTTCATTACACAAATCAGCTCATTGTTGAATAAAAAAATGCCTAATATTGATAGAATAAAACGTATTTTAGAAAAGAATATAAGTTTCAATTTTTAAATAAATATTCACCATTAACTAATTAAAAAATTATTAACATATTTCAAGTGTAAATTTGAGAATGTTTTTATAAAATATTGTTATAAATAAGAAACAAAAGAATTATTAAAAATTCACTAGTATCTGCCTATTAAAATTTGTAATGATAAATTTAAATTTAAACAAATGCCGTTAAATTGTAAGGAAAAATGAAAGTATTTTTTAATTTCGTTTCTTAGTTTTTTCAAAAATAAAGAAAATAAAAAGTAATCTTCATACTTTCGAAGAAAACTCTGTTACTCGCCACCTTTTCTCTTTCCTGAAAACAGAAAACATCGTCATAATGACACGGTAGCAGCGAGTAAGGAAAATTGTCTAGACCGTATGAATTTTCAGGCAGATATCCGTAGAAAATAAAAAAAAGCAAAAAAAGCAAAAAAAAAAAATAGAAAAAGAAGAGAAAAGGTTTAAGGCACGAGCTAAACTCGCCAGCGTGGTGTCGGAGACGCAACTACGTTCGGTGGCGTTGCTCCTCTGCCAGGCTTTTTCGTAGGATAATATGTAAATTTATCGTCACGGCCGAGCCGCTTGCAACAAAATTACCGAAGAGCTCGATGTCACCGAGTTGCAGCAGCAGCAGCAGCAGCGCGCCCTCGTAATTCGGAGAATAGAACTGCGAGACCGCGCGCGGCGCACTGTAACGTTGCACAGACTCAGCGAGAGAGAGAGAGAGAGAGAGAGAGAGAGAGAGAGAGAAAGGGAGGAAAGCTTCGCCGTTAAAGCAGGTGAAACGGTAGAAAGCTCCTAGCGTTCCCTCCGCTAGAATTTATATCGCGTAACAAACGGCCGTTTAGACGCCACCACGGGTTCCCTCTTATCCTTCAGAAGAGAGGAAGAGAGAGAGCGAAAAAGAAAGAGAGGGAGAGGAAGAAAGAGATAGAGAGAGAGAGAAAGCAAGCGGAAGGGAAAGATACACCGAGGTGCGCACGGGACCGTACACAAAGAAGCCGCCGCCGCGGATGCGCCAGAACGAGACAATGGAAGCCGCTTCCTACAAGGAGATAGAGCGGCTCCGTTCTTCGTTTCCCGAGAGAAAGAGAGACACGAAAAGCGAAATAGCGGGCTCGTTGCACATGTGTGTTTATACTATCCCAACACTCGCGCGTGTCTAAGTATAGAAAGAAGACACTATTTCGTACACAAAAAGACCACTCGCTCTTGTGGCTTTGCCCCTGAAAAAAGAGAAAGAGAGAAATAAAGCAACAAAAAAATAATAAAAAGTACGTGCGTGAGGCCAAAAATGTGGACATATAAAGGTTTATTCACAAAAATATTGGTTGATAAATTTAAGCGGTGTAAATTTAGTAGCTGCGTGAATTTAGTAACAAGGATATATTTTTATAAAAAATATTACGTGGTGTAAAATAATGAAATATTACTTATCGATGACTTCAAAAATCGTTTATTATGAGAAGTTGTTTATTATGAAAAATTGTTTTCCCTAAAATTAAAAAAAATACTCATCTATTTTATATTACGATAAATAATGTAGTTATTACATATTAAACGGAATGCTTAATGACTCTAAGTATACATAATTATTGCAAAATATTTCGTTACTAAGAATTTTGGTTCTCAATTTTCTTTTTTATTTTTCTTTTCAATTTTTATTCAATTTTTCAAGCTAAAAAGTGCCTTGAATTAATAAAGAAAGATTTCAACGAACATTTATGAATAACAAGATAAGAGTTTTAAGCATGCATACCGTACAAAGTAAACAAAGGAAACGAGAATTTCTTTGCTTTAAAATTGCTTTAATACCGACGCGGAAAAAAGTCGACTTCAAATACGGCAGTATATACGAAAGCCACGCGTGCGGAGACGTACACGTACATTACACACACAAAATGCAAAATGGCTTAATTCTTGGTAAAACATGAAATAAAAAGATTCCTCGTAATAAAGGTAATATACTGAAAACACGAGCAGACGTTAAAACGATGTAAAAGCACATAGCGCGAGAATAAGAGAGAAAAGAAAAAAAAAAAATATATGCAATGAGAGAAAAAAAGAGAGAGAGAAAGATTACGTACAAGTATAGGGAAAATAGAAAGTAGGAGCGTAATAAAAAAAGAAAAAATTAGAAATAGCAAGAACGCGAGTGAGAAATGCAAAGAAAGAGAAAGAATGAGAGGAAGAGTTAAAAAAATAAAGGATAATGTACAATATCAGCGAAAGGGTTATGAGCAACTTGTTTAAACCGATCTACTACTACTACCACACGTTGAGATCACTTTATCGTTTGATAAAGCCGTTTTACTTTATGTTTGAACATCAATAACTCCTGTACGTTCCTCGCCGGGGATAATTGACGTTATCTCTGTTGAAACTCATCTCCCTCTCCTCCCCCCCCCCACCTTTGTTAAAGATCTCGACGTTCCACGAGCAGTTTATTTATATGTATTTACGCATTTACCTCGTGATATTCTACGCGTTGAACGAAACGCGACGCTTAATTTTCCATTTCGCTACGAGATATCGCGATGCTTTCGTTAACCTTTTACGCTTGGGATGAGTTTTATTTTACCTTCTCTCTCTCTCTCTCTCTCTCTCTCTCGCGAACGAATTTTTAATTCGATTTTCTGTAAAAGGACGTAAATAGTTTATGCTCGACTGCAAATTTGTCGCGTGAACGTTTATCTCGTTTTGCTGAATGACAGAAATGATTGGAATTAAACTCGCTCATTTTAAAAGATTCGAATTAAACGAAAAAGTTAAATTTAATTATTTAATACCGTATTGTTTATAATTTTATCCTTGATGTAGGTGACCGAATTTAAAAGAGTTTTTTATTTGATCAATGTGATTGAAAATTCGAAGATTCAAAATATATAATTGTTGAAAAGCTAACTAGAATTTAACAAGTTCTTTTTGTGCGCATAGAAACAAATGTTTTTGGAAATCTGAAGCCTTAAAACCTTGTGTATTTAGGTACATCACGAAGCCAAAAATTTGTTTCGAGAACAATTTTGTGTAATAAACAAATAACGTAAAGGAAAAGTTGACGAGTTGAGCCAAAACTTAAACATTTAATCAAAAAGTTTTTCTAAGACCATTAAAGTTAAAGTTAAAAAAACTTTGAATTTTCTTTGATAATCTAATATTCAGCAGTGATTAGTGTTATAATCAAAGGGAATTAAAAATTTAAAGTGGCTTTAAAATGGCTACGAGAAGCTGGAATTTTTTCTGTATGGCAATCAGCAACATATAGAAAAATGTTTTATTTCTTAGCAATTAAATTTTTAATAAAAATTAGTCTTAATAATTTTTTAAGCAACTTATAAATAACAATTAGCTATTAATCGATATAAAATAATTTTGAAACAAATGATTACTATAAGAATAATTGATGAATATTATTATAAAATAAATATGTGGCAGTTCATGAAAAATATTTTCCCTAACATATTTTCAGATATTCGCTGGTCGATACTATTAAGTAATTTCGTTCGATAAGATATCGAATTAAATAAATAATTCAACCGAATAAAAAGCTATCGTGTCAAATAATCGATTGTAAATTAATATTATCCGATAATTTGTATCGCGTAAGTTATAACGATATCAAACAGCGGTACAATTGACGCCACGTTGAAATCTGAGACCAGAATAGGAGCATTAATCAATTTTACGGTACATAAATATATGTACGGCGTATACATAATGGAAACTGCGATAAAATAAACAAAGAACATTAACGGGCTTACGCGACGCTTTCGCCGCGCCCACACCCACATACACACACACACACACACACGTCGTAAAAAGTCAGGATAAGCGAGTATCGCCAATTTGCGAACGCGGCACATCGCGAGCAATTAAGGCACTCGTCTCGGCGAAGTAATTCTCTTAGGCGGCAGGAGTGACGTCACCTTCGAAGAATAGCCTTGGCTTAATGTCTTTTTGATGAAAGTTGCGAGCGACGTCGCGCCATTGTCCGCGAGCGCGCGCGCGCGCGTGATTAATGAGATTATGATGTCCAATTACGGAGAAAGAAGCTGAAGGTGGCGCAAGGAGTCACGCGAGAGAGGAAGAGAGAGAGAGGAAGAGAGAGACGTTCTTCTGGCTACATAGGAGAGAAGGATATCGCATTCGGGATGACGGTTTTTTGAACCGTCGTATGACGACGGCGAAGCTACGACGTCGCCAATCCCTTAAGTCTCGTTTTATTAGCGAGTTTTACGGCGTGGTAATAAGAAAGAGGGAGAGAATGAGAGAGAATGAGAGAGAAAGAGAGAGAGAGAGAGAGAGAAAAATGTGTGTGGCACCTCAAGAGCGCGTAAATCATAAATGTCGATAAATTGTTTTATATAGGAGCGTACATAAGTATATAAATTACGTGTTGCGACAGAGGAGGGTATTAGATTTTTCAATCTTTTTCTTTTTTATATTGTGATGGGAGAAAGATATTATGTATAGAGTAACTTATATTTATGTGCCGGATAAGCATGAGGATGAAATTAGTATGTGCCTGCATCTCAAATTAAGTTTATGAGTTATGTTATTACACCGACTCGTATTTTTCAAACAACGTTGCTTTAATGCATTGTAATGGAAAAAAAAAAAAAGAAAAATCAAAATAATAGAGGTACGTTTTCCATATTTATTTTGAATTTTACAGTAACGCTTAAAAAATTAACTATCTCAATAAATATCTTAATCTTTTATTTTAAGAATATACATTTTAATTATGAAATATTATTAAGGTAAAATAAAATGAGGCCAAAATTAATGATTGTATAAGCAAAGACTAATAATTTCACCGGATTTAATCAACGATTATAGTCAGAAAATATTATGTCGATAATAATTATTAAAATAATAAACTTCAATTATAATTAGAAATAATTTGGTTAATTTGAGAAAAGGTCTTTTTATACATAACGTTAAATATGTAGAAATAAGGAGAATTGTCAATATTTCGTCAGGCATTAGTGTCATTATATAAATGATGTAACAACTGTACTTTAGCTCAATAAATTTAATATGGATAATTTGAATTATTCTCTGTAATATTGAATTAAAAATTAATCACAAATTAATCACGGATTTTAACGAAAATTCGATAATAAATTCGTAACTGGCCTAGTAAAAATAAAAATGTAACAAAAATCGCATTACACGATACTCCATAAAACGCACATCACTTTGTAAAATAATAAACTTACTCAATTTGTAATAATTCAACGTAAATATATAACGCAACGGGGTACACGCTTTAACGGGAAATAACTTTCAAAATATTGAGCATAAAGGGCGTAGAATAGAGCAGGAGACACTTTTTATTACAAAAATATTTCAACTATTTTTATTAAAGAAAATAAGACTGATTTGATTTTTCGATAAACCAACCGCTTAAACGAGCGCGCGCGCGCGCGCGCACACACACACACACACACACACACACACACACACACACACACACACACACACACATCTTTACGTGCTCGCTTGCGCGCGTGAGTTCGGAAGAAAGGACGCAGCAGGCCATTGTCATGAAAATTCTTCCGCTCTTAGCCCCGTGGTATGCGTGTGTGCAGGGCGCACATATACACGCGCGTGTGCATCGCGCCGAGTTACAGGAACGTTAGGCACACCTTTATACGCTTACACGTACGAAGGTACACTATACTATGTCATATGGGCGAAAAGAGCCGCAGGCAGTAGGGAGGCAAATAATCCAATCGGGTAAAACTCGCGTAGCGGTATGTAGAGCGAATTTCCTCGATACGTGGTACGGAAAGTAGGGAGGGAGGAAAGAGAGGCATTAGGGAACGACGAGGTAGACGAAACCAGAGAGACAAGAAAGCTTATTATTCCAGTCCCTTTTTTTCATTGCGCGTTACTTGCGCAGCTCGATAATGCTCCTATACTCTCTCTCCCTCTCTCTCTCTCTCTCTCTCTCTCGTCTCTCCGTTTCTTTTTTCAGCACCTCGGATATTTTCTCCGCGGATAAAAAAAGTGCGCGCGGAGCTTGGCTTACGCGGCGGTGTATACATATACACGCGGGATGAAAAGGATGGGCAGCGAGGGACTTCTTTTTCTCTCCCGTTGACTTGGAAATTGTTTCTTCCACCTATTTTGTATACGCGGCATTATGCGACTCGTTGACAAGAAGCTCGTAAAATGAAATTTTCATGGCTCTGTGTACACGTACACCTGCACCTATACACATCGTAATTTGCGACTTATTTATTCCCGTGGATTTACTTGTTTGCCTTTCGTATCGCCGCGACTCGTTCGCTTTTTTCCGACCCTTCCCCACCTCCTCCCCCTTTTTTTTGCTTCTCCTATCTTTCCGGATAAACTGCCTTTCTCGTTTATTCTGCTAATTGCTCGGAAAGTTATTTCGCGATAACTTTTAAAATTTGTAAGGCTATTCAAAATAATTGGATGGTATACATATATCCTGATAGTCAAAGACAGTAATTGCTTCGTTCGGTCTTTTCAACTTTTATTTTAGCTGCAAAAACATTGATAGATATAGTATATTTTAAATCGTGCGTTTTTAAGTATTAAATATGATTATGTTTAATATTAATTCAAAATAAATAAATATGATCGAATTATTCAAAAAACACTGTATACACGTTTTATTCTTATTATTGTTTATTCTAAAAATGAAAAATAAATACATTTTTTGTTCGCAATATGAAATTCACGACATACTCATATAAGAAATCAATATCTAATAAAGAATATCAGTAAAATTTCCGAGGTGTGGTTATTTTTTCTAAAATTAAATAATGAAATTCTCAAATATTTCCTATCCAATAAGGTTTATGCTGAGAGATAAAAGTAATTTCGTAATATGATATCAATATAAAAACATTTTATTTCTTTCTTTTTTTGTTTAATACAGATTCAAACAAAGGTATATATAATAGCCAATTTATTTTATACTTTTCCAATCTTATTTTAAAATTTTATTTTTTTCTTCGAGTACACTCTAATCCACTTTATTCTATAAAAGTACCATATTTTAATGTATGTTAAAAGAATGTATAAAAAGAAATTCCCTATTTTCAGATTAAAATGGAAAAGAGAAAAATAACAATAGCGCTGTCCTCTTAAGTTATACATAAAAATAAACAAATATTTATTAAATGTTGAAAATGTTCACAACGGTAATTGATATATTATGATAATTATTTTTTAGAAAAAAAGAAAAAATCGATTTATTTTTTAATCACCAATAGCACATTAACGATATTGAAGTTTAATGAGGTACCGAATAATAAAAGTAACGAGACTTGACGTTCATAATTTGAAGTATTAAATCCAACGATAATTCCACGCGAGTAAAATAAATTCCGATATAATTATCGCGCATTATCTTATCCCATACCGTGATAATGGCACTTTTTAACATTCCAGCTTCGTCGTCGTTTCCGCGTCAATCTTCTTTCACATATTTCATGCCTCGGTTATTCGCCTTTACTTTTCTCTTTCTCTCTCTCTCTCTCTCCCTCTCCCTCTCTTTCTCTCTCTCTTTCTCTTTCACTCTTTTCTACCATTTACATATCGCAGACTCGTCGTCGTACCGGCGTGCGTCGAGTCATTGAAAATCCAGGGATTACGTGTACACCGCACGTATGTACTCGCGCGAGGTTCGCCTTACGTCTGCGCGTCTGTTCGGCTCGAGCTCGCGTGTTATTCAAATGTCTGGATTACTCAGTTTGAGCTCGCGCCTTCCTTCTCTTAGTCCTTCCACTTCCGACGCTAGTACTCGGTACGTGCGCTTTGGTAGCCTCGCTACTGGCGAAGTCCTCGCATTTCGTTTCCTCCTACGGTATGCGTTTCGTTTCGTCGGGATTAAAGGATTATGATACGGTTATACCTAGGAATCTTTAAAAAAAATATTATCTCCTCGACGAAAACAAACGAACGAATGATTTTATTAAAGGTTGCCCGTTTATTATTACAAAAATTTAATTATTAGCTCAACCTTTTTAAGAAAGCCTTTTGTCAAACAATATTACTCGTATATACTACAAAATTAGTAGAATTATATTTATGTACTCGTAAAAATAAACATAATGTTTAAATATTTAGCCTAATTTATGGTGATATTTAAATAAAATTCCTTCTTTCGTAATAGAACATGATTGTGAAATATATTCGTTTGAATTACATCGTTTTAATATTTATAAATTAAGATAATAATTGCGCTAAGGCATTTGCAAGTTGTTAAGATAGAAGAGAGTTGTTAGAGTTCGTTCGTACACTACGTAAAATTTAAAAGTAATTCCTGTAATTTAAATTATTTTCAAATAAATGTTATAAATAATTTTCATTAATATGATTTTCATTAAAAATAAATTTAATCAAGCGTATCATTAACACATAAATTGTAGAATAAAAAATATTCCCAAATAATAAATTTCATATATTTTTAATGATATAACTTAACACAAATTATATAAATGTGTGCCTTACTTTCGTAAGAAAAAACGTTTGAAATAGAAAAAAGGTGAAATCATGGATACAGTAGTTATAATGCAATATAGTCAGACATAACATTAACTTTTCAAAATAGTGTAGTTTTATCTTGGAAACAGTAAATAGAATATATAAAAGTTTACTTTTCAATATTTTTAATTTTCAATACTTACATTAAATTTCAATCTCGAATGAATATAAAAAATAATTAATATGCTTGATTCTTTTTTATGAAACCAAGAATTTTTCCGTTCTCCATCCGTAGATTATTCTCATAAATTTTCTTTCGATTACTAAATCTTTAATTGCTACATACTCACTTTGTTTTTTTCTTATTTTCTTAGTATTCTTTTTTCTTTTTCCCTTATTTTTATATCAGTGATACTGCAGAACCCCACTTTGCCCTCGTAATTTTCTACGCCAATCTCCGTTATAATATTTCTCTACGGGTACTTTCGCTGAATATTTCCTTTCTTTTAGTTTTTTTTTTATTCCTTCTGCTTATTTTATTATTATTTCCTTTCGTATTTTTATAATCTTTTATTTACGCGAACTATAACACTTTGATAAATTTTGATAAGAAATAGCTTCAAATAAAACTTTTTATCTCGACATTTTCACAATCACGCTTATCGCTCGTAAAATTTTAAGAGTTTGTTTGTGTATCTATGAATATAATGATTTAATATTTCCAAAGCATTTAGATAATCTATTTTTTTAACAATATTTATTTTATTCTATCCTTTCTACGACGATATTCTTTTATTTGACTATTCTACAGAAATTGTCTAAATCGGTGCAAATATAATCGATTAAATATTCGACTATTATTCAAAAATAAGCGCCAGGTCATATTGACCTTTCTTTTTTTTCATTTTCCATTTTCATTGGCATTTTACATTCCGATCACATTTTCGCGCAAAATGATTCCGAATTCAATCCAGACGCTATTTTTTCTTCGTGTTTTTTTTTTTTTTTTTTTTTATCGTAATCTCATCTCCGAACGTAAATCTATTCATTTATTTATCTCCACCTTTCCGTCTACGTCTTACCATCGATATTTGTGTTTGAGGATACCTGCGATATCTCGACGCCTCGCTGTAAATCGCACCGGTAAATCCGCGCAGTCAAAAGCTGTACAAAAGCGGCGTTCATACACACATCTAAAAGGATAGAAGGAGACAGCGGTGTTGCATCGCTTGTTGCTGCAGACTCTCTCTCTCTCTCTCTCTCTCTCTTCGTGGGCGTACTCACTTATATATAAACGAGGTGTATGTATGTGTGTATGGGCGCGCGCGCGTTATGCAGATTTCCGGGATCATATTGCCCGATATAGGCGAATTAACGTACGTGCCAGTGGGGCTGCTAGCGCTCGCTAGCTCGATCCTCCGATGTGTAATAGCTTAAGCCATTTAGCCTACGCTTCGGTACGTACGCGCCTAGGCATGCATGCGATCGTCGTCCATCGCTTGTCGTTGTGCTGCCTCTGCTGCTGCTGCTACTGCTGCTGCTGTTATTGTTGTTGTTGTTGCTGTTGTCGTTCGTGCCTTCTCTCTATCCCGTCTCGTGCTCGGGCTATCTCGCGCGCTCTTGCTCTTCGAGCTTACGCGAGCGAGCTCTCGGTGCGCCTTTGTGCCGCTGCCTCGAGTTTACGCATATAAACCGTGCGACGTAAAGCTAGAAGCATCGTTCGAGTGTGTGCGTGTGTGCATGTGTGTGCGCGCGCGCGTGTGTGTGTATGTGTGTGTGTATGCGTATGCAGGCACTCGTCGCGCGCACCCGCTTCGACGAGTGTTCTTCACAAGAGAAAGAGAGAGACCGAGAGAGATAGAGAGAGAGCGAGAAAGATAGGGAGAAAGTGAGAGGGAAAGAGAGAGAGATATGGATGGATAGATAGAAGCCAGCCTAAGGCCGTAAGCATCGGCAGTTGCTTTGGTAAATGTATGCGAGTGTGAACGTATGAGTAGGTGATGAGAGGTGCAAACGAGATATTCGAAAAGGAGCAAGACAGAAGGAGAGAGCAAGAGAGAGAAAGAGAGAGAGGGAGATAGAGAGAGAGGTAGAAAGAGAGAGAGAGAGAGAGAGAGAGAGAGAGAGAGAGATAGAGAGAGAGAGGTAGAAAGAGAGAGAGAGAGAGAGAGAGAGAGAGAGAGAGAGAGAGAGAGAGAGAGAGAGAGAGAGAGAGAGAGAGAGAGAGAGAGAGAGAGAGAGAGAGAGAGAGAGAGAGAGAGAGAGAGAGAGAGAGAGAGAGAGAGAGAGAGAGAGAGAGAGAGAGAGAGAGAGAGAGAGAGACAGAGAGAGAGACAGAGAGACTGTAGAGGAGAACGCAGTTGAAGCGATTTGCATTTTGTATGTGCAGCGAGCGAATTTGTAGATCTAGACGACTTTGTCTGTTATTTGCTGTTGGATTGTGCAATGCGGCTGCATGTAATACTTACATGATTACGCGATTCTGTCGTCTAATGAATGATTTATTGCTTTTTAAAAAGGATTTGAAAGAGAGTAGATTTAAGTATGCAAAAGGGTTGAATGAAAAATGGATCTGGGGTAGCTAAGATAAAGCAAATCTCTCGTGTTGATCTCTTAAAGAGTTTTTTATTTGTTACTTTATTTGATGTTTAATTAATCGTTAAATCTTTTTTCAGTTGATATTGATAATTATTTAGTTTTTTTTTTCGTATTTACTAATATAAACAATATAAGACATCGTTATTATTATTTTATAAAAGATTAAAATTTTTTTTTAAATAAAATTAAGTTAATAAACAATAATAGTTAGTAAAACAAAGTAACAGTTTTAAAGTTGAAATGTAAATTCTTATTTTTATCTTTCGTGTTGAAATAAGAACATAACATCAATCTTGTTTTGATTGTAGTTTTTAACTTTTTCTTTCTCTAAGCAATCGATTTTTTTTCAAATGAAATGATTGAATGAAAAAAAAAGTATATGCGAAAAATGATATTCGCAATTTTTCTGATGCAACGGTTTAAAATTTGTATTTTATTTATTTTGTTTTGTATAAATTTTGCAAAAAACAATATTAAAAAAAAAAAAAATGTTAAAAACTTGAGTGGATTGAATTGAATACGTTTACTTTGCGTACGTTGATGTGCGTCATTTTTATTTTTAATATAAAAATATCCATATTTATATATTTTTTAATTATATAACAAAAATAAATAATGGGCTTTGTAATTTTTATTATTCAGATTATCTTATCATGATATTTTAATGCAAAGTACAACGTTCGTTGATTTCACGAATGTATTAAATATTCACAGCATACGTCGTTTAATAGTTTAAAAAATTACATTTATATTCTGATTTAAATACTTCTTTTCATCTGTAATTTTCGATATGAGCGCAACCATACATCGTAAATCCGATTAAAAACTTCACCTCTTAACGCAAATCCCGTGTAATCCTCAAACGTGTTTCATTGCAGTTGTACATTTAAAGCGTACGTGACGGTACATCAATGCGCTTCCTGAACATCGACCTTCTCGTCTCTTATAATGAAAAGTCGTACCAGATTTATAATGCAATTTCTAAGATATAACTTTTAGAAAGTAATGCTATTTTAAAAAGTATAAAATAATTCGATCTTGCGTTTTACAGAATAAATTTTTAACTCTTAATAATTTAATATTTTACGATATTAACGATATCCACAAATTTTTAATCTTTCCTATATTTATTCCGGAAGTAACGAGCATTGATAAAATTTTTAATAGATTCATTAATTTTAGTTCAGTAAAAATAATTTGCATTTTTTCGATCCTCGATTTATCGACGAAATTTTATGCACATCGATACTTACCGTTACACTATAAAATCCAAGCGGAACTCATTTTTAAAGAGCACATCAAAATTTTCCCCTTCGAAGATTTTTTATCGGGTAGACGTTTCCTCGCCCTTCGTCGAGGGAATATTATAAGCTGACACGTAGACCCATGCCCGTATAACTCATACACACATTCACGTCGATATCGACCAATACCTATACAACGAGTCACCAAATCCACCGGTCAAAGTTACTCACGCCTCCTCGGAAAAGTACGATAAATAAGGAAAAAAATAGAAGAAGACCGCGGCATCAGAAAAGCAAAATAAAAGAATAAGAAAAAGAAGAAGAAGAAGAATAAAAGCTGTCTCCTCGAATCGACAGCATATGAGGCTCAGGTTGTAAGGTTAAAGTATACACAAGACCGGTATAAAGCATAGGCGCGCGAAAACTTTCCCCCTAACGCCTCTTTCTCTCTCTTTCTCTCGTCCTTATTCCATCTAGCTGTACACAACTCCCAAGCGACTTCACGTCTATTCAGATATACTTAATAGGCAAGAAGCAAAGCAGTGCTAGGGCGATTCCGGGATCAACCTTACGCGTCACGTATACTCCGCTCACCTTTGCAACATGTCTGTCGTATGCGCGTTGTCGTGTGGGAAACAAGCCGCGCATGCAGATTACATCCAACTCGTCCTATACTCTTCATATATTAGATCGTTGGATTAGCTCGGCTAAATTTGATACGTGAACGCTCGCGAGTTAGTTTAGTCGATTAAACCCTGCGCGCGTGTCCTACTCTCTCTTTCTCTCTTCTTGCCTCTCTTTTTGTTCTTCGTGATAATTTTAATTGTTACGTTGCGCGCTGTTGAATTGGAAATTCACATGTGAATTTTATTTATAGAGTTTAAAATATTTTCGCGGTCTACCAAGCGCGCTTTACTCGTCACTCGTTGCCGGAATAGCAGAAAAGCATTTTGTACGGCAAGCAACGTTAGCTGATGTTATAATACGAGCCTGGATATTTACAACTTCGTCGGAAGTTGAGATGATTTTTAGTTTTCGACAAAGTGCGAGGAGCGATTTGAATGTGCTTTAGCCGTAAAATATATAAATTCGTAAAACATATTCAGTCACCAAGTAATATTAAAGCCAACGTATGAAACCTTCAAATTCTCTGCCTGAGGTAGATATTTGAGAGTTTGCACAATTTAATATAAGGAAAGGTATGGATAGAAGAATTTAGGCTCTTACTGGACTAATAAACATTAAGTAAGGTTATTCTTATAGAATTATAATTCTTGCATTTGGAAAATATTAAATTTTTTATTAGATGTCCTAGATGTATAATAAATGTTTTCGGTATGTTTGAAAAAAATAAATATACTATTTTTTATTTAACAATATGTTGTACTTTTTTTTTTTTTTAATCGGCATAAAAAATAAGTAAAATTGAGTAAAAATTTATCACGCGCTGGACAATTTTGTTTTTCATCTCGCATTCTTTTTCTTTTGACGAATCTGCAATCATAACAAAATTTTTTCGAATGCGTGCAATTGCCAAGAATCTACGCAACGTTTTCGCAAATACAATTTCTCTTGAGCACGACTCAAAGACCGCGCACATGTATGGTGTATACGGGTATATTTATATGTATTATACAATACACATGTGTAACAACACAATGTTGAACGTAAACTCGTAAAAAAACAAGGCGATTTATGAATGAGCAGCAGCCGTGAAACGAAATATAAAATAAAATTTTTTTACGAAAAACACGCTTCGCAATTTTTTTTCTCCCGTCCGCCTATACGTATATGAATATATATATATATATATATATATATATATATATATATATTCATATACGGCGCGCGTGTGTAGGTATGTACGCGCGCGTTTTTTCGCGTCCCTCGAGTGTCGTATAAGATGGAAGCGCGCTCACCTATATCCGCCGTCGTCGCGGTTCGCGTCTTTACGAAGGACGTGACGTCGTATTACGCGAGCAGGTACCTACGTCTAAGTGTATACGTATAGTGTGTATACGTATAGGTGCATGATAGTGCGCTGGGAGAGAAGTAACTTCTCTCTCTCTCTCTCTTTTTCTCTAGCGACTTCCGGAATTCATCCCTCGGTGCTTTATTTCTACGTATCTTTCTTGCTTCCTCTCTCTCTCTCGCGCTTTCTCTTCTTGCTCATTGTCGTTGTTGTTGTCGTCGCTTTTTTCTTAACTTGTATATTTTTCTGTCGTGGATTTAACCACAAAAAAAAACTACGAATTTATTGTCTTGCTTTTCCTTAGATTTGACCTCCGTATTCATTTTTTTTCACTTTATACTTACATTTTCTTCCACTCTCCCTCTCTTTCTATCTGCGCTAGACGCGCGTGGAAAAGATTCTTTTTCAGAAATTTTTCTTTGAATTATTTCAGAAAGAAATAGAATTGAGGTCAAGTGTGACTATTTTTCTTGCTTTGATATATGAAAGTCATACTATCTATAGTAGATAAATTTCTATAATTTTTGATAGCGTTGAAGTAAGTTTTTGAAATACTTTTGTTTTTTTGTTTATTTAAAAATTATTAGTTTCATATATTTTCAAAACTTTATTTTTGAACTATATTAAACCATTTTGAATTATAGAAATATGTATTTTTTTAAAAACATTTTTTTATGAAAATAATCTAAAAAAATAAAAAAAAGACAACCGCACGAAGATATAAGCGAAGATCATCGCCGTATAACTACGTAACTTATTTCAAAATAAATATCAGCTCGAAACCGTTCCAGAGCAGTTATCGGACTCCCGAATTTCCGTCAACCCTCGATCATGTTCAACGAAGCAGCAGCAGCAGCAGCAGCAAAAACAGCAGGAACGGTAGCAGCGATAGCAGTCTCACGCACGTCCGAGTTGGCAAGAGCCGTAGCTCCGGGAGCTTTTGCGAGGTGTGCGCGCGTGAGAAAGAAGAAAACTATATAACTTATCCTAAGGCCGGAGGGTGGGATGATCGAAAGTGAGAAAGTCGATTTCCTATATATATATAAAAGTATATACCTTTATCGAAATTGACATTCGAGCTCGACCGATGTATTTCTCTCAGAGAAAGAGAAAGAGAGGGATAGAGGGAGAGAGAGAGAGAGAGAGAGAGAGAGAGAGAGAGAGAGAGAGAGAGATATGTAACCGCTACTGATGCCAGGACCACTGGCTTCGATGTTTGCCTGGTGCTGGGCTGACTCTATTGCTTGCTGGGGGCTTTTGTTTGTTTCACCGTTCACTTATACGGGCATTTGAGCTTTGATGGCTTTTCCAATGCGTATTGTGTACTTTTATCCTTTGCTATAGAGGGGATTGATTTAGTTTTCCATCTTTTTCTTTCTCTGTTTTTTTTTTCGTATTGTGAGCGATTGTTTTTTTTTTTTCAATTCATACTTTTTTTTTGCCTAACTTTAAATTCAATGGGCAATATTACGGTGAAAATTTTCGTTTTTATGTGTTTCTTTAAAATTTATATTTTTTGATTAATGGCCCCGACGTGAATCGCGTAATAATATGAAAAGCATGCGCAGGTGTTTTGTTGCTGACATAAATATAATGGAATAGTTAAAATCTACAAAATATACTATTTTATTTTATATATTCAATTGACTTATTCGTAAAAACAATTTTCACAAAACAGTTAAAAATTATTATAAAAATATCAAATCATTTATCTAAAATATCAGTATTAACTATTATTAAATAATATCAAATTATTCTTTTAACAAATCAATAAATAAAATATAAATGTTTTTTATATTTTAAAAATTCATATAGGCAGTGAACATCTTTTAGTAAACAAATTAAAGCAAATACAGTCCGACATACATTCCCTGCTATTGTCAATGACCCTAACGCTATCGATCTTATACAGAGTGAAGATACGATCGTGTTGGAAACTTGTTAGTTTTCCAGACAATAAAGTTATCGATGTATCGAATTTTTTTTTTTTTTTTATTATATATATATTATACCTTTTGCTTAAGCGAATAGCGAATCCTAAGCCGTATTTCATCGATCGGAACAAGTAATAGTAAAAAGAGGTCATAGGTCTGATGAATACACCGGATATAGGAAAACTACCCATTTTAAGTTTAAGATTGCTTTTCGAGTTTGCAAGAGCAACATGTGGTCCACTATTGTTATACAGAAGAACGACTTTCTCATTTTCGTATTTTTAGAAAAGTTTTTTTACGGCTCTATTATATATTTTAATAATTACTCAAATCGATTGATAACGATAGCAGAATCTAATTATAAATGTTAAAATTATAAATATTTTATCCATTGTTTAATTATTAAAGGGAGTTTTTTTTCGTTATCAATACCTATTTGACATTGACAATAATTTATTCATTGATTCCTTTTTAAAACGATTAATAATTTATAACTTCAACGTTTATTCTCAGTGTATGGAAAATCACTTTTTCTTTATTGACTTAGTAGCTCACGGAGCTTCTAAAGGTCAAAGTCTTTCTATAGTTCAAGTGGAGGTAAACTATTGATTTTCAATGAAAAGATGTGTGATATAAAGAAAAGCGATTTTTTTATTAAAGTAACTAGAATATTGCATGTACATTGGTATTTTATATTTTTTTAGGAATTAAATAATATTGATTATATTGTGAAATAATCTGTCCCAACTGTTTAAACGAAGTAAATAAGGAAATAGTATAAGAACTAGAACAAAAAATTTAATAAATAAAAACGCTTTGCATTATGCAAAGTAAGAGATATTCTGTTTTCTTTTATGTGTGGCTCAACGATGGTTGTTTTTCGACTGATGATGGCTTTTATCGATTAGAAAAATGTCTCTTCGACAGTATTTACGAAATCTAGCCTCTTATTTATTAAAAATAAAATTTAAAGTAATCTTTATTTTTCGCTTTTTTTATATCACAAGATTCAAACTTGTATTGCATAATTATTAAATTCTTATCATCGAGGGTACTTGTGCTTTATGGATTCTTTTGCTATGACAATTACAGTTAAAAGTTTTATTTGGTTTTATTAGATTTTATCTGAAACGAAAGAAATCCTTTGAATATCGTTATGTTTATTTAATGAATAAATGTAAATTCTTTGTATAATAATTCTTGATACTTCGAAATATCTTAAGCTAAAAATTCCAATAAATAAATGTAATAATAATAATGAAAACTTAAATTACGGCTAAAATGCTACGATTATGGAATAATAATTTTGTTGAACTGTTTAAAAGCAAAAGTGATATTTATTATGAAACAATTTTTGAAAATCAAGATTCTTTTGTTAAAAAACAACAATTGAAAGCCTTTCGCGCTATAAAAATATTTTGTTAAATCATACTTCTTTTGTTCGCCGAAAATGTGAAATTTCAAAATTTTCAACCTTCTCGCTATTGTTCAATCGACGCGCAGTCTAAAGTGCACAAAATTTCAATTTAGTGCTTATTTCGAGCATGTAAGTCGTCGGCATGCACTTCTGGCAAGTACAGAACGAGCTTTCTTCCCTTCTTCAACGAAAATAAAGGCTGGAACTAACGATGGAAAAACTGCAAAGCTGCTCTCTCTCTCTGCCTCTCTCTCTCTCTTTCTCTCAGTCCATTCTATTTCTAAAATAAGTTTCCAGAGGCGCAAACAGCCCGAAAAAAGACTGCATCTCTCACCGAGTACCGGTAAATAAATAAACGACCGAGAAAAAAAAGAATGAAAAAAAATTGAAAGAAGGAAAGAACCAAAGTACCCAATAAGTAAAACGAAGTCAAAAGAACAAGAAGACGAAGAAAAAGCTTAAAGAGATTTTTTGCTCTCTCTCTCTCTCTCTCTCTCTCTCTAGCCATTGGTGAATTTGGCCCAAGGTGTATGTCTATCCGTACAAACGGCGGACGGGCGTTGAATATTTTTTTAAATTGCACTTCACTCAAAACTCAAGAGGAGAAAATCCGTTTTCGGAAAGGTAACGAAATTCCGGGCTTACAAGAGCTCGCGCGCACGCATTCAGCGGCTTCCTTATCGACAGCTTCGCTTTACACTCGTGCTCACGTTGACTTCCGTCCCTACTTTAAAAAAGGATGGTTAGATGCTCCTCGCGTTTTTCCTTAACCTTATAGCAGCCTCTCTTTTACTTTCGTCCTTTTTTTCTACTTTTATTTTCCAAATATTTGGTTTTACCGGAAGAGAGAAAGAGAAAGAGAGGGGAGAGAGAGAGAGAGAGAGAGAGAGAAAGAGAGAAAGAGTAGTCGGTCTCGATTGTGCTCGCGTGCCGATCAATCGCTTTCGCTTGACGTTGTAACTGCTGCTGGTAGAGTCGGAGAATTTGGATCCTAATATCGTGTAAAAGGGAGAATAATTCCGTGCATTTCGAATCTCGTTATATTTGTTGCGGGTTACAGACCGATGAAACTCATCCCTATCATTTTGCTACCATTTTTCGCATTTAACTACAAGAACGAGTGTATGTGTTTTTAACGAAAGGAATTAATTTTATATAAATAAAAAATTTTAATATATTTTTTAAAAATATAAAGTAAATTTGATGTGTACAATTTATAAAATGATAAAATCATTTAACGTGGGTCACAAAATGCTGTAATAATTTTGCTGTCGAATAATTTAAAATCTTTTTTTTTTTTTTTTTTTTTTTTTTAATATGAAAACTCAATGGGCATTAATTTAAATAAAATTTATTCAAGACTTCATACGGTATAATATACGCATACGTGTACATGAAATACAAAAACCTAAGATAAATTATTTAATTAAAATTTTACGTCAGGAAACATTATATACCTACATATATCGGTGAAAATTAAAATATAATTTACATATATTTCAAAAAGTGTATATTTCAGCAATGACAAGAATCGTCAAATTAAAAATTAATTTGAAACAAAGTGCGCTTTCCATCCGGTTAAATTTTATAATTTATTACCGAATGTTTTACATTTTAGTGCGATTCATTTAAAATGTATGCGATACTGAATAGCATCTCATTTTAACACTCGCCCGTTTAAGCTTTTATTCGGTACAATAAAGCGGGACAAACTGGCGTGAATAAAAGACTAAAAGGGAAAAAAGCCAATGGAAAGAAAAGACAAAACTTGAACACGCGAAATTTCTTTCGTTTCAGGTGTCATGAGCTTCGGAAAGGAAATGGAGAGTGAGTTAGAAAGAGAAAGAGAGAGAGATAGAGAGAGAGAGAGAAATTCCTATCGCGTGGCACCTTCGTCTTCGAGATCTCATATCTGCGAGGTACGCAAACGAAGTCAAGAGAGAGATATATATATAGATATATATAGTAGTTGTAAATTTCGCATGCGTTCGCGACATTGCAGAAACAGACTTTGCCGTCGTGCAAACGGAAATAAGCCGCTCAACCGATGCTAAAGTTCGACATCGGAAAATGGGATAGAAGAAGACGGAAGAAAGATATGAGAATAATGAAAAGAAGAGAGAGAGAGAGAAAGAGAGAGCGAGAGAGAGAGAGAGTTGCGGAAGGCAAAAGCGTAACCGAAAGATAAACTTGCAAAAATTTATAGTTTGTTTAAACGATCTACCGGAAAGTTTTCTTTTATAATGTTCAACTGCACTTATTAAACTATTTGAATTTGATATTTTTGTCAAAATTCTTCAATATATTAAGGAAAATTTAATACATTTATTTTTAACATCAACATTTACTTTTATATTGTATTTTATTTTATGGTGTTTCAACAATGGTATTATACAATAGACAGCTATTTATATTATGCATTACACTTAAAATATATACCCGGATTAAAATTATCACAATTTGATCAGAATTAATTAGATTCAATAAGATATAATTAGAGTTAATTACATTTGATCGCGATTCTTTTATTCGGATTACTGTAATAGATTTTCAGCGATGACTTTAATTAAATAAAAAGAAGAAAAGCAAAGATAAAACTATTTTTGTAATTATTCTATTAATGAAATCGAAGCGAATACTTAAAGCAACATTTAAGTAAAATAAAAGTCAAATTACGTACGATAAATTTTAAAGGTGATAAGAATAAATAGAGAAGAAGAAAAAAATAATATCGATGGTGAGATGGGCGGGAGAAAGTGTAACAATGCATGAACTAAAAATGAAAATAGAGACTGAAAAATTCTCGATCGTTCTTGACGTGGCGAACGAGAGAGAGAGAGAGAGAGAGAGAGAGAGAGAGAGAGAGCAACTTTCGAGCGGAGGCGAATAGTTCCCGAAACTGGTTTGAAATCAGTTTGTAATAGTACAGCTTAGTCCATCCGGCTGCATTGGCTGGAAAATTATTCATGCTCCTGGTGTGACTAAATCGATGCCTTCGACCCTTTCACGCGCGAACGAAATAACATGTAAGCGCGTCTACGTATATATATATATATATATATATATATATATATATATATATATATATGTGTGTGTGTCTGTGCGTGCGCGCGCGTGTGTATGTGTGTGTAGGCAATCGTTTCATCTCTGTCGAAGTTACTGCGCATGCAACGCAGTTCTTTCGGTAGGTTAAATGTTGCTTCGCTGAATTATTTATTACCCGTACTTATTTGTTCTATTTAAAGATTTAAATAAGCCCATTGTATTTATTTATTTTGGTAAGAAATTAATATGATTGAGCGAGCGTTTTATTTTAAATTTTTTTGCTTAAATAATAACGTATGATATTTATTGTTGTTTTTCAATAATAAAAGAATAACAATTTAAAATTAAACTAAGACAGTTGTTTATTTATCATGCATATGAGAGTCAATCAACTGGAGCCTCAGTAACATTATCGCATTTATAGATTATTTTGAATTTCGCTACTAAAACTAAGTATTTCAAATGGATCTAAAATAATTTTCCACTTTACGTGTACAACTGTATTGTTTCACTATTGAAACACGCAGACGAATAACTAAAACTTTCTACTAAAAATACAATAAATTCTGACATGATTTTTTTCATTTCTCACTTTGTTTTTCTCACTCTGAGATAATAATTTCACAAATGCAATAGACTTGAAAATATAATTTATTAAAATGTATTTATAATAAAACATAATTAAAAATTCATTTTATATTTTGAAAAAGAAATAAGCGATATTTAAATTTGAGGTTACTAAGAAATTAAACGATATTCGTTCATATTACATATGGTTTTAAAATATATTCGTTTTTAATTATTTACATGATTATTTTTAAAACTTGATCAAATTTGACACTAGACTAGAATAATTTGAAATATTTTATAAAGATATTAAAACATTTTTGGATAAATAAATTACTCTTTGTTTTATATTTTTATTATCTATCATTAACTAAATTTAAAATTAATACTGTTATAGTAAGCATTAGCAAAATAATTTTTGTTTATAGAAAAATAAGTAATCGTCAAATTAATTATTTAATAAAGTTCTCTCTTTATATATCATAAATGAAATCTCTTTTCACAATAAAAGGGTCATTCTGTATATTATAATAATTTCAATTAAAACTGCAACGTCAGCTTAGTAAACTTTCGGTTATTCCGCAACTTCCAATTAAAACCTACAAAACCCCAGCGACGCCGTTACCGAATCCTGACGAATAAGTTGGAGAACCGTTACGAAGCTTCGGTTGGTTCGAACTAGAAATGAAAAACTAGAGCCGTTCTTCCCCTTTCATTTTTTTTTTTTTTACATTTGCCGCTCATCAACGTGCACAAAAAAAATCCGAGCAAAGCTTTTTTTTTTCCTAGAAAAAAAAAGAGCGAGAAAAAGAAAAAAAGAAAGAGACATCGACGCGCGAAGCAGGTTATGAAACGAGAAAAGCGCGCAGAGGGAAAACAGATGGATGAATCCGCGGTAAATGGAATAGCGCCTTTATCTTTCTCTCGCTTTGTCCCTGACGAAACTTCAAAGAAAGGAATTGGAGCGCGCGTTCGATTAAAAGCATAAGGCTAACTCAAAATTATCGACGGAGTGCCAAACTAACAAACGAAGGGAGCTGAAATCGATAGATAAGTTTTTTGAAAGAGTAAAATGCATAAGTTTGCTTGATTTTAATGGAGGCGCTTCTTTGAGGTGCATTTAATACGAGATTTATTGATACATATCCTTTGAATTATACTGAATCTAACGTTATTTTCAGTAATATTGAAATTTTCTTTTCATTCATTGAAACGAAAGTTATAACTTGCTTAAAAATTATAAATAAATTTAATTCAGTACAGCTTAGTAAAGTTCTCAATACGCATTATTAAAATTCATCAGTTTTGTTAAATTACTTGTACTTGTAATTGCTTAATTATTTAGATTGATTACATTTTTATTATTTCAATTTTTGAATAATATACACGTAACGGTATTAAAATTGCTTAAAACTATAGTTTAAATTGAAATAATCATTTAAATAAATTGATATTTATTTTAAATCCTAAAAAAATGAAATAAAGTAAACTCTGTTTCAAAGTAGAATAAAATAAAATAATAAAAAAAATTTTTTTTTTATCTCTGTGATCTTTCGTTGTACAACGAAATTTTGCATGATAAAAACGCTGTTCCATTGTAGAGGCTTATACACGTAGAAAATAAAAATTTCCACCCCGATATTAAAATTCATACAAAATTCCATATGTTTTTACATTTAAACTCAAACAAAACTTTATTCAGTTTGAAAAAATCAAATAAAAGTACGTGAAACGTTTAAGTAAAATATCAAACGTGACATTATACACGTAACCATGTCGAGTAAAATATTAAAAACTACAAGTGACATGAAAATGAATAATTGAAATGATTGGGTGGAAAAAAAAAGTCTGAAATAAGCAAAAGCAAAAGATAAATGTGGAAAGTAAAATGATTGACCGCGCGCGCAAGAGAGAGAGAGAGAGAGAGAGAGAGAGAGAGAGAGAGGGAATTCCGACAGTAATACGAATAGCACGGGGAATTTAAAAGCGAAAATACAGGTGCACCACGAGAGACAGGTATTCCGCAGGCGCACATTAGAGGTAGCAAATATACATCGCTTTCAACTTCGCCGTTTAAAGGATAAGTTATACGCGCGTGTACAACCGACCGCGAGTTTGTTACCCGCGGCTGACGCGATTATTGATGCATTTAGATATATATTCCGACTCCCTCGCCTCGCTGGTTGTTGTTGTTTCTTTGTGCCCTTTTCTTTCTCTCTCACTCTCGCTTGCTTGCTCGCTTGCTTGCTCGCTCGCTCGTACGATGAAAGTCTATAGTTTTTTTCTCTTTTTTTTTTTCTCTACGGCACTACCGTCGTTCGCCACGAGACGGTTTTATCGGCCGCAAGTGGCGCTGCTTCGGTGTGACAAGAAAAGCGCTCGAAGTGAAGTTTAATAGGTAACTTGATTCGCTATTTCCTTTTCTTTTTTCCTTTATACTTCATCTTTTGACTCTTTTATTTCTCGTCTTCTTTTACTCCGTTTCGTACTATCATGCGCGTCACTGGTTTAATTTAGAGGAAAAAGTCGTTAATATTCATGGAATATTAATATCTCTTGGTGACATTCGATAACGCGCTTATAAGCTCTTTGTAATTTTTCTAATTTAATAAAAGTTTGTTGGTTAGTTTTACACACGCTAGAATATCTTGGAATCGTGTCATAAATGCGATTGTCTTATTAAGTGTAATCTGATACAAAAAAATTATCTTTGTTATAATATTGAAGTTTTTCATGCATGTGTTAATAATATTAATAACGGTTTTTGTTTTTTTTTCAGATGGTAGTTAAGATGCTTTGTGAAAAAATTATATAATTTGTTATATCGCAAGGATCACAACAAAAAGGTAAATTTACATTTTCATCATTTAATTTGATATATATGGTATATTATGCGACGATTGCTTTGTTTATTATCAAACAATTCTTTAACTACTCATTACTACTTGAGATATTAATTAGTACACCCAATTCAAAACAATGAATATTAAATAACTCAGTTTACAACGGTAATAGAAGGGATATACAAATAAAAAAAAAAATTAAAAATTAAAAAAAACTTGTAAAACAAAAATTACGTAGCATCAACGGCTGATGTTCCAACGTTCGCCCGATAGCCTTTATTTTTTTCATTACTGCCGAATCTTATTCAATCGAAAATTCTTCCTAATTAAAACGAGGCTCGTACGCAGAATTTTCACGAACTCATTTCGCCACACGCATCGGGAATCGCACAGCTGGTGAGATAAAAGATATCGAGAATAAAAAGAGTATAAAGAAAATAAAAAAATAGAAAAAAAAAGTAATAATAATAATAATAAAAACGCGAAAAAACCGACAGATTCGCCGCTAGCGGCTTTTCATCGCATCGAGAGAGGGAGAAAGGTGGATTAAAAAAAAGAAAAGAGCGAGCGAGAGAGACAGAGAGTAACGGCAGGAAAAAAAGAAGGAAAAAAAATGAGAAATCGCGCATTGGGGCGTGTTTCTAGCGGGGTGCGAGCGCAAATGAATTCGTGGATTTTCCAGAGCGCGCAATTGCTCTCTCTCTCTCTCTCTCTCTCTCTACTTTCTGAGTTTTCCGAAGCGGTATGTATTTCGTGAAGCTTCTCCCCCCCCCCTCCCCACTACGTCACTATTTCTCTCTCACGGCCTGAAGCCAGGACGACAAATGCTTTTATTAAAAAGCTCGCGAAGCGACTTTTGCCCGTCCCGCGACCTCGAAACTATGTATACAGATACACACATATAGATCGCTTTGTTGTCTTCGGCACGGGATTTATACGCCCGAGAAAATCCACAGAGTTGTTCTGTTTTTATACATCCCTGTTTTCCTTTCTCTCTCTCTCTCTCTCTCTCCCACTCCTCCTCCCCGTCCCCCTCCCTACTCTCTTGAATTTTTTTCTTTTTACCTCTCGTGTATATCCGTTGCGCTCTTATCTTCCTCTTTTTTTTGGTGCTCACTTCGTGTATCCTTTTTGCTCTTTTATTTATTTTTTTTTTTTTTTTTATTTAAATAGATCTCGCAACGTTGAGCGGTGAAAAACAAGAATATTCACGTTTAGTGGTCGATAAAATTTTCAGCAAACATTTGAAAGTATTTAATGATTCTTTTCTAAGTGTTTCTTTACTATGTGTTTACATTTAGTCAACATTCCCTCGTTTGCTCAACTTGAATCAAAAAACAAATGAATCTGATTTTCTTCGATGAATGCAATAAAGAGAGACATTCCAAATGGATTTCTATTAAAATCGATAATTGTTCAAAAAAATTGTTTCATTATTTTAACACTTTAATAACTTGTCATTTTTTTTTCATTTTGTACGCAAATTTATGCAGTGCAATTAATAAAGTAAAGTTCAATTATTATCGAACAGAAATCCATTAAAATGTTAATGACGATAATGATAGTTTTAATTATTATTTTTTTAAATTATCGATCGACTAGTATTAGCATAAAAAAAACAATTTTGTTGGATTGAAAAGAAATAGAATTATATTTTCTTGAACATATTATATTATTTTCTATCAAAAATACATTACTTTCTGTTAAGTTTAATTTAAAATTATTTTAGTTTTAGTTCGGTTATTTAAGAGAAATCTAGTTTTAAAAATTTATTTATCACAATATTAACATGTAATAACATTAAGTAAATGTATTAAAGCATTATTACTTTTTAAAAATCAATTATCTATTAAAGATAAAACTACCATATAGGTAGTTTAAGTTAATGTTTTGGTTTTCTTCTTCATAAAATTCAAGTGAAAATTTCAAAACATTGAAGAACAAAAATATTATAAAAAAGAATAGCAAAAATTTTAAATTAAAGTTAGTTTTTGCATTGTGTTATCTTATATATAATTTTAATTTTCAATTGCATTGTATCAATTGTTTTGATAAAATGCAACGATTCAATTTGATACTTTCTTTGTTGTACGTACATAATTTATTTAACTTGTGCTGCATTGCTGAATATATTTAACACATAATTTTTTAAATCACGTTAAAATTTGAAAAAACTAAACAAATAAAGAGTTCTTAGAAAATGTCAATTTATTACGGTTTTTGTAAAGAAAAAACTTATTGTATCAAGCTTTAAATCAATAACAATTGTATCACAATTACACATTCTTTTTCATTTGTCGGTTTTCGTTATTCGCTTTATTAAACGTAGAATCTTTAATAGTTTAAAGAACATAGTTGAAACTTTAATACCAAATACGATGTAAATGTAACAAAACGTACAAAATGTAACAAAAATTGTACAAAACGATTGTACAATGTAAAAAAGTTATTGTTTTATTTTTTTATACTTTTTGTATTTTCCAGCATCTAAACTTTTTGATATTTTATTTACCAACTTAGTGCCTTTCGTATTTTGTATGAATGAATATAATCATAAAATATTAAATTATGCGCTTTCATTTCGAAAACTATACGTTTGTTTAAAAAAATTAGAAGAATTTTAATGAAATTAAATGCATGTTTCTACTAAAAATTACAAAACAATCGTGAAAAAGCATCGTTTCTAATATTTTAACATTATATTACATTTTCATATGTAATCAAGCCCCATAGAAGAAAAAAAAAAAAAAAAAACAAACAAACAACCAAACAAAAAGGCATTCAAAAGTACATTTTGCTTAGCGCCGGGTTACACAAAGCGGTCATTACCGGGCCAAAGTTTTTCAAGAACCGTACACAACTCTTCCTCATTTTATTTTATTTATTTTATTTTTTTCATCATCTCTTTAAGCCGTTTAAACCTATGTTTACAGGCCGCGCATGCGCACTCGTGCATTGCGATATAGTTTTGCAAACCTTTACTATGGCGAGACTTTGAATAATAATAACGCGCGCGGACCGACAGTCGAGGCTATAACATTACCGGACAAATTTATTTAAATTCCTCGCGCACCGTCTACAGTCCGCACTACCATAGCCGCGTCGAGAGCGCTCTCGAGACTCGCGGTTGCGCATGTAAATTTCGAGAGCGAGTCACCGCGTTGTAGCGCGTCCTCGCGCGCTTACAATTAGCGGCACTTTTTAATGCCTCTGCGATTCGTTGTATGAATAATATGCGCGTCCTTTCGTGCGTGTATACTTTAATTTTTTTCTCTATTATTTCATTTATTTATTTATTTTTTCTTTTGCTTTTTGTTTTTTTTTTTTTTTTTTGCTTTTCTGCGGTAAAAAGAGTGGAGGGAGGGGGGAGGGAGAGGAGGAAAAGCGCATGAAAAACCTATTTTATTTTTCAACGAATGGATTTTAATAGCTCGAGCTCGCTTGTTTTTTACGCGAAAAGAATCATCATCCCTTGCGCGATCCCGTGGGCATTTCATTATAATTGCTCCGGAGAGCGTTTAACTTTCTTTTTATGATACTGGAAAATTTATATCTACATTCGTTGCGATTGTAACTAATTAACATTTTCGTTTTAATAATAAACGACCCTTTATTCTCTCTAATTAACGTACCGAGAAGAAAAATTGCCTGGATAAAAATAAAAACATACATTTTTATGCTTAAATAATAATTTATTATAATCAAGCTTTTATTACAATATTTTTTTTTATTTTTAGTTTTTTATTTTTTTAAATAAAACTTTTTATTTTTTGTAGGCAAAATAATTATCCTTTATTTTAATGCATTCAATTTTATAATTAAAATCTGACATCCTTATGAAAATCCAAATCTGAGAATTATTTAAAAATAATATATATTTTTATTAATAAAATATAAACACATCTCTTAAAATACGCAATATTCTCATTTTTTTTATTTCACAACTGCGTCGAAACATAATATAAACAAATTTTTATCGAAACAAAGTGCCCGTTGAAAATATCTCTTAAACTTTTGCAATAAATACTCCATATGCATTTTATGAAGGTGAGAAATCACGACACGTCTCGCAGTTGAAAAAGTCATATCTGGCCATAGTGACTTTACACTCGTGCATACATTCATTCACACAATACAGTTGTACAGTTCTTCGAAGGAGGTCAACGAGGTCGGTACGATTGTGTCTCGGAAATACAACTCGAAATGACGGGGGCGTCGATTGGGCCTCTTCTTGAAAAAGTAGCGAGCGTCATATCGCCGAGTGGTAAATTGTATCGAAGTGCCACTCGAGGCAGTTCTATGTACGACTACGCGCCACCGCCGTCGAGTGCCTCGCCTATCGTAAAAGTCTTTTTCTCGGCGAGGGTAGCTGAAATGTTTACGAAGTTTTATGCTTTAATTTTTTTCTTATTTTTTCACGAGTGCCACCGGCGAGAGTTATATTCGCCCCTTTTTAAATGCCTTTATAATTATGCAGTTTTTTTTCTGCTTTTACTTTTTTTTTTTTTTTTTTTCTTCTAGCAGAAGTAAATTACGTACGTTTGTATTTAATCTAGCTGAGAACTTTTTCTTTGACACATTAATCAGTTTAAAGAGCTTTTTTCTTACCGTGGTATTTTATTTTTTATTTTAAAATCTGCTGGTATTTACAAATTATTTTCGATAGATGTTTTTGAAAATATAAAACATGTGTCTGCCGTTTTTTGCTGAAAACGTAAACATGAATATATTCATTTTTGATAGGTAACTAAATATTTTGTATAAAATAAAAGAAATTGAAAAAATAAAATAAAAAAAAAAAAAAAAAAAAGAATTCAATTTTTATACATGAGTCGCTGTTATGCTTGATTTTACCGAAAAATAAACAGATTTCATATTTTTATTTTATAAAAAATGTAACATATCTCGGAATAAAGGAAAATAGAAAAATTAATTTTAGTAAAAATAAATATTTCCCATACGAATTTAATACATACGATAATGTTTCTGTCAATAAATAGCGCAAGAGAGCAAAATCCAAAAATAATTTTTACTCTCGAGAACATCAAATTATGAAAAAATAGTAGATAATTCGTGCGCAATATTTTTATCATAGAAAACACCCGCGTTAATTAAATTTTTTTCGATATGTTCAAACTCTCACGAGCGATTGGCTCTCTTTATTCGCGGATACGCGAGGGATAAATAAAATTTTTGGCAGCTGTTATTTCGCCCGACCAATATCAATGAGCACCGCGAGCTGTTTCCTCGCTTCTCCACATCTTTCGCCGCAGTCTTTCATCGATCCATCTGTTGTTTCGCTTTTAGTTTCATCCGAAAACCTTCTCTCTCTCTTTTATGTTAACTGCACTTTTACCTCTTTCCAGCGCATCGCGCTTCTTCTAAACCAACTGTAGCTTTAATGACTTACATAAGATACAGCGTTTCTGGCTCAGCTATTATCAGCTATTCAGCGCACTGCTCGTCTTTCACCTTTTCGATTTCCTCGCTTGTACACGTTATGCAGCTTTTTTTATTGTCTCGCCGCGGTCGCGATCGACAATTTGTTCTACGTGATACCTCTGCTCTCGTGTATATAGATCTTAATGTTACGGGTACACGTATACGCGCAGACTTTTGCGCAGCCATCGTCTTTCCTTTCCGTCCAGCGAAACTTGTAGATTTTTTGCGGAGCCTTTTTTTTCCATCTCTCCTTCGCGCACATCCATCCATCCTCGTAATTTTCGCGCGTTACCCAGGTACTATAATTTTTTTCCGAGCTCTCTCTCTCTTTTCTTCCTAGTCGTTCGTATGATCTTCTCTCTCTTCCCTTCCCTCATTTTTCCTCACCCACGGCAACGTTTAAATCTTCGGCTAGCTCCGTCCTTGTCTGCAGTCGTTCTTTTTGTTCCGTCTACGTTCTTTCCTCTTTCCCTTCGGCAATCGCTTTTCCTCGTACTCTTTCGTCCCTCTTTCTTTTTCCTCTTTTTTCATCGTCCGTTTCTCATGTAGATCGTCAGTCGCGTTTTTTCCCTTTCGCCGTCTCTCCTTCTCCCTCTCTCTTTCTTTCATCTTTCCTCGTTATGCGAACAGTCTCTTTTTCTCTTTCGTTTTCCTTCTTTTTATTTTCTTTGTTCGTTTTTCTTTTTTTTTTGCGCTCGACGTGCCGACGAATTCCAACGCCACGTTTCTCCGGGCACGACGGGAGCTGGGAGCGTGTATAATCACTCGTTTATTACGCGACGTTTTTCATTCGTTCGGTGACGCGATTAAAACGCGCGCCCGCGCACGAGTGAACTCGAAAGCTCGGATTGAACGTATATATATACATGTGTGTGTGTGTGTGTGTGTGTGTGTGTGTGTGTGTGTGTGTGTACGCGCGTTGCATATATATGTGCATGGGCGCATATACGTAGGCGAGAAAAATGAAGGTTGAATTACGGAAAGAAAAAGAAGGGACGGCAAAGATAGATAGATGAAAGAGGATGAGGACGGATTTAGATGGCCATCGCGTGCATGTACGGGTTCTCTCCTCCTTCCCTTACTTACACTTTGCTGTAGGTTCTTCTGCTTTTCAGATTTTTCCAATTGACGACGCGCATATATATATATGTATATATATCCGTCATGTATGCGGTAAAAAAAATCGCGCTTCCGGTGTGATAAAATCAGAAACAAAAAACAGTAAGGCCGGTATGAAAACCGATACAAATTGATATGCACGTGCAAATGGTCTCTCTCTCTCTCTCTCTCTCTCTCGACGTTGACGTTTTATGGTTGATGTATATGATAGGAGAAGCAGAGAGACACATAAGGCGATTATATACGCGCGCGAGAGATGACATTTTTAACAATTAAAATGTTTTATTACACGACGTGTCACGCTGTCTCGTCAGCCGTGTAATTTCTTGGATAGGAGAGGAATTGTCTATATGCATTTTCGAATTTATATTCCGAATTTTCCTGTATAATCTCCGTTGTTTATTCGATTGAATTTTTAGATGAATAGCGTTGTTATTTATGTTCACTGAGCAAAGAAATCGCTTACAGGATTTTATCAAATTACATGCACGTGCTATGTGTACTTTGAAAAATTTAATGAAATCGTTTGACACTCTGCAATAAATTAATACGAATGAAGCGAAAAATATAATAAATTTTAAAAAATGTGTTTTCTTTGATAATTTTCATATTTCTGAGTATTAAAATTTATTAATAAACATTATAAACAATTTTATTAATATAATTAATTAATAATATATCCAATCACAAAAAAGGGTAAAAGGTTGGTGCAAAAATGAACATTTTATCTTTATCGGTATTCCTCATTTATTATTTTTTATTTCGCTATTAAAAACTTTTACAATCGATACCTTTTTTTTCTCCTGGAGATCAGATATCAGAATAGTTATCGGTTAAAAAAAGTTTAACCTATAAAAATTTTCCAGGAGCTTTCGAAAAGTAAGTCATTTTAAAACTCGTAAAAAAACTGTCGTTTAGAAGGATCGATTTTTGATGTGAGTATACGCGCGCGTGTGTGTGTCGTTTCATCTATGTTAGGTTGCGCGTCCACACAAACAGAGAGTCGCGCACACGAACGTAACGCGAAACTTCGGACTTTCCGATGTGCACTCGTGCATGCTGCAGCTGTGTTTCAAGCGCGCCAGTCCATACAAACTTGTTTTCATATATTAAAGTTTTCATCCTCGATGCACCGTTACATATACATAACGAATAGGGAAGCCGGAATAACTAAAGCGCATCCGCAGTATATGCAAAAGTAAAAAGCGAAGCAACATCGGCAAGTGGAATTTATTATTTTTATTTTTGAAATTTCCGCCATTTACGATTATGGATGTATGCGCGATTTCGCAGATCATCATCAAGATTTGCTTTGTATATATAATACGTACATATATAGAGCTATGTGTACAATTATTTGGGAAAGAATTTGATACGAGAGGTTCAATCGGTAAGCTTTTCAGAGTTAAAATATACATCGCGAAAGGAGTGAAACAGGTATATTACATTTCAATGGTACAAAACGCCGTTTTTGCGCCTCAATATCACTTCGAGTATAGCTTTTATCTCGAAATAACGCACTCTATTTTAAGTCCGGTTCAACTACCGTTACTTTCCTCTCTCTCTCTCCCTCCCTCTCTCTCTATCTCTCTCTCTCGTTTATTTTTTTATTTTTTTTTTATTTTTTTTTTTTTTCACGGATATCTACGTGAGTTTCCGTACGTGCAAATGGAATTTTTCATTTTTACAACGCGCGCACGCCTGGAGTTAACTGAGCGGATTTTGGTTTTATTCTCCGAAACTGCATTACTCGAGTTTCCGTACTGTAAGTCTGGGAGGAGGAAAGCATGGTAGTTTGGAGACTCAAACTTTATTGGAAAGTAAATTATGTGCAAAGGTTGCAATGTATGTTTTATTGTTCGCTTTAGTTACTTCAAAAGATATTTTTCGTATTTTTTTATTCGTCCGAACGAGTAAATTATAATTTAACTATTGTTAAAAACAAATATACAGCACATCGAGAAAGAAACAACGCGTACGTCGAAGGAAAGAATGAGAAGAGACACGTAAAAAGTGAGAAAAAGAAGGAAAACGATTTGTAGCTATTCCGTGTGGAAGCGAGCCTGGCCGATAAATTCGAAATCACGCTTCGATCCCGATCATCGATTCCGTAAACGCCGGTTCGGGGGAAAAGAGAAACGGAAAAACTTTTGCTGCGCAAATTGGAGAAAGAGAGAAAAAGCGAGGAGGGAGGTGAAGGGAGAAGAGATAGAGTCAGCCAATGTGTAGAAGCCTAGAGAAACCGAGCCAGTGATATATAAAGAGGTAGAACGAGAAAACTCAAAGCTTCGATCACCCGTCCGATCGTCCGGAAAAATGTAATTAGGCGCCAGAGCGCGTTCACTGAACGAATGAAAATGCACACGTATATACAATATATAGTATACATGTACTAAAGCTAACGTGTACATACACAGACACGAGTCGACGGTAGGTTGTTGGCCGGTAGTATAGAGGCATCACAACGTACGAGAAGAGGGAGGAAGCAGTCGAGGCAGAAAGGGAATCCGAGGCCGTGGTTACCTCGAGTGCCTCAAAGAGTTTCCGTGTTTGTGGCCCGGCGCAGAATAAACTTTGCTTTCTCTCTCTCTCTCTCTCTCTCTCTCTCTCTCTCTCTCACTCACTCTCCCGTTCTTGCTCCTCCAGCAACGTACGTGCATGGCGTCGGCACAGAACCGACAGCGTGGATTCAATCGGTCGTTTGGCAAATACGTATCCGAGCAGAGAAAGCGAAAGAGAGAAAGGCTTTACTCGCATGTCTATGAAAAGTGCAGTTTTTCTTTACCTTTTTACTCTCTTTTTTTTTTGCTACTACTATCTACAGGCGCGACGATGGAGGAAAAAAAGGGTGTGAGATATAGTAGAATTGTATGCAGTGTCGAACTTGTTGTTTATGAAAGAAAGCTAAAGAACTGGAAAAAAATCGAAATTTCGTTAATGGTTAGGAAAAGAGTCAAGTGTAGATGTGTCTAAAATTTGTTTTAACGGTGTTATAAAAATTGTGTCATTCTTAAACGGTTTCGTGCGAGCTTTTTTTTTTTATCGTTACACGTATAGTTTTACACGTTTTGAAAAAAGTTTTTTTTGTTATTCACATCGTTAAAGAACGATTGAACGTAGACAGTTTTACATTTTTAGGTTTTTTTGTTTTTTGTTTTTTTTTTTTTTTTTTTTTTTTTGTTTTACATTTGAATTCAAATGAATGCGGATGAAGATAACGAGATGTTTTTTTGGTTTCTTTTATGCCTTCGTGACTAGATCGTAATATCCTCTTGTAATTAAAATTTTGAGTATCTCTAATTACTGCGTTTCATTCATAATGTATGAGAATAAAATAATAAATTATAATTATTATTTTTGATTTAAATGAAATTCAATATTCATAAACTGTTTTACATTAGATTAAAATTAAAATTAACAGTTTAAAATTTATTTATTTCCAACTAAAAAATTAATTAAAACAGCTTATTTAATAAATTAAATTTAAAAAAGAATTCTCCGAGTCTATTAATGTCAAAAAAGTACAAAAATGTTAATCGTAATCTGATTAAATTTTATGCGCGCTTGGCTCATTAGTAGTAATAATCATCATATGTATGTATGTGGACGTGGGATTTCCATAATATTTAGGCGATTTTAAATTTTAGTAGTTCATAAACCTAGCACTTAAAGCTTTGTACTTCTGCATGTATGTATCTCGGTTGCATTGCACGATTCGTCTATAAAAAAGTCTCCCATTCATGAACGACGATATTGCATGGATTAAGTTAAAATCAATAAACATTGATCAAGGCCTTTGTCTATTATTGCTGTTCAGTGTAATTGACAATTACTGTCGTACTGATTATCGTTAATGCGTATTTATAAATCACGAGATGTTGTGATTATGCAGTAAATAGCTATGAACCATTAATGTTACTTTCCGTATACTTCGCAATTACATTACTTTATCGATTAAATTAATACTGCATAAATTTTATGAAAAAATTAAAGCAATTGAATTAATTACATTTCTATTACGAAGGTCGAAAATTTATACGTAGAGGGTTAAATTTGTAATTGAAACGTTTTATTTAATTCAAACATTAGATTTCATTTAAAAAAATTGTATAAATAGGTATTTTTTTCTTTTCAACAGTTCTTAAAAATTTGATAGCATCAATTTTTCAATAAAATAGTATTCTTTTTTAATAAATATATTATCGTTATTTCACAGTCGTTTCTCCAAAATATCAAATTCGTATATTTAAAGCGAACGGTCAAATGGCAATTTCGATTGAAAATTCGCGGCGATGCGCGTAGTATGACCAAGAACGCACTAATACATACGTGCACGCACTTAAACACGCACACACACACACACACATACGTTCCGTGCATCTGCGAATACACCACGAGCATCGCATCATTCAAGAGCTTCAATCTGCAACGCTATTCTCGTTTTACCGTTCCACGAACGAGTCCGAGCTTTTTTCTTTGCGTTCGCGCCTCTCTCTCTCTCACTCTTGTTGACTAGCGCACTATGCGCAAGCTCGACGGCAGGTCGCTGGCCCCTCCAGTTTCAAGTCTTCGCCGGTTTTAACGAATGCTGGCTTCCCAGGAAATTTGCATTCGATCATTCGCCGATATTCAAATTCATTTTGCATTCGAATCCCCGTTTTGTTCGTATATGTGCATATGTATATATTGATATATATATATATATATACACACACACACACATATATATAAATATATGTATGTGTGTGTAGGTATATAAAATGGGTAATCTGATAGACAGCTCGACGTGGCTTGCGTTTTGCCTTCGCGGTCGAACTCTCTTTCTCTCTGTCTATAGCTTTTCAACCTTTTTCTCGTGTTATTCACGCGAAACGTCGAAACTCGATGCCAGAATCGATCGTTAGGGAATCAAGGAAATTAGCTTTCTTTGCGGCTGGTTTGTTTGCACGTTTTTATTAATTTTTACGATTTCATGGAAACATTTTTTTTTTTTTTTTTTTTTTTTTAATATAAAATTTCGGTCTTTAATTTAATAGAAAAATTTTTTTTTTTATTTTTTAAATTTATTTGCATACATAAAATCTTTATTCACCGATAAATTATTTATTTTAACTATATTAATAAAAAGTATATATAAAATGCAGCATTTAATTAATAAAATAGACGAATTTGAAATGTTAATAATAATAAACATTAATTTAAAACAATTAGCTGGCTTAATTTGGAAATATCATACACGTTTATTTAAAATTTATTAGATCTCGTAGCAATCATTTAATTGGTCATTCAATAAATACTTCGAACCAAACATAAAATCTAATTATTATTCATAGATATTGATTTAATTTAAATATGTGTTATTTTGATGAAAGCGATACAATACGTTATTAAATCAAACTCAAGGAAGAGAGCCAAATTATTGCTAGAGACATTTAAAAGCTAAATTATAAAAGAAAAGAAGCACGCATGTCTGTCTTAATTGATTTCAATATGTAAATATCGTTACGAATGTTTAAGGTACTAATAATGT